>CM053784.1:427524189-428124189 GCA_028749045.1 Cupressus sempervirens | reverse complement strand
GGGGCCAATTCCTGTTTAAAAATTGCCTCTATCTTTTTGATTATGACTTCCCTCGATCCTTTATTTGACATTTCTCTTAGCAACACTTTCTTGCCATCCGTGTCGAATGAAAAGTCCATCCTTTTGAAACTTTGAGTGTACTAGTCAAGAGTTTCCAACCATTGGATGCCCAAAATGATATCAGTATCAACCAAATCTATGACAAAGAAATCATCTGCTAGGGTATACTTTCCCATGAAAATTTGTAGCCGTGAGATCTGTTGAGAATAGTGGATCACTGATAGACAAACAATTACAAAATGCTTGTAGATAAGTTCTGAATTAAATTATGCAGAATATAATACTTATCTATCACTATGATTTGTAGCAAAGTCTTTAACAGTCTTCCTCCTTCAGCAATGATTAATGTACTGGATCACTGTAAAACAAATGATCAAGGTGATAACAATAATATTCAATAATACTGATATTATCCTACAGGTACTCGAATGCCTTTTGATCAATGTTTTCCTTGCAGCGGTGTATGAGCATATATATAAAAGGTGAGAGACATGACTCGGAAGAGTCATGTCTCTACGTGGCCCAAAAGCGACATAGGGACATGCCTCTTCGGAAGCATGTTAGTTAACAAAGTAACTGCCTAGAACTTGTTTATATGCCGCCGCCCAATTAACAACTCAAGGGCCCAATAACATAGCAAAGGCAAGGCACGGGGTATGAAACCCCATGCAAGCAATATAATAAGTCGCTGACAATATGAAGCTCGACCAATATAACTTGGTCAACAACATGCTTACTTAACTGTCAATATTTCAGATGTATGATAGAGATATATGCATACGTAGATGTATGCATACATCAGTATGAATATATGTACGTATGCATATGTCTCTGTGATACATATCAGACAATGGTAGCATAATTTTGATGTTTACATCTTTGTATTGTAAAGCAGATATTAGTAACAAAATACAGATGCTCATATCTCTGAGATGCATAGCAAATAGTGGTAGCAGAAGAGATTCATGTTTTGCTTCTCCTGATGCTAAACATTAACACTCCCTCTTTAGCTAGGGAGAAGTAAAACATTAATCAGAGTCGTCATATAAGAAACACTGCATGAACAGTAAATGATCTCTACTTGCACTTAAGCAATGTTTAGAGATAGCACACATAGTCTCTACTTGCACTTAAGCAATGTCTAGATATAGCACACATAGTCTCTACTTGCACTTAAGCAATGTCTAGATATAGCACACATAGTCTCTACTTGCACTTAAGCAATGTCTAGATATAGCACATATAGTCTCTACTTGCACTTAAGCAATGTCTAGAGAAGGCCAAAAATAATCTCTACTTGCACTTAAGCAATGTCTAGAGAAGCCCATAAATAGATTTATTATTTACAAGATCTTCACCTTGTAAATAATTTTTCTATAACTGAACATGTTCATGAAAGATAGTCACCTTTCATTACATATCAAATAATATTAACTAGTGGAAACAAAATGAAACAACTCTTTTATTTCAAAAATTTTCCATTACAAATAATCATACCAAGTTTTTCTCTGAAGTATTTCAGTTTCACTTTAGCAAGAGGTTTGGTAAGGATATCAACCGTTTGATCATTTGTACATATATATTCCAATTGAATGACTCCTCGATTAACCATATCTTGGATGTAATGAAATGGAATTTCAATATGTTTAGAGTGATTGTGAAACACAGGATTAGAAGAACGCTTGATACAACTTTGATTATCACAATAAATCACAGTGGGCTTCAAAGGTCTTTTGAAGAGATCTGAAAGCAAATTTCATAGCCATACTGCTTCTCTAGCACCCAAGGAAGACGCAATGTACTCGGCTTCGGTAAAACTTAAAGCTACAGAAGTTTGTTTCTGACTAGTCCAAGAAATCATACCAGATCCAAGACTGAAACAATATCTTGAAGTGCTCTTTCGCTCAATAGAACTTCTAGCCCAATCAAAATCTGAGTATCCAATTAGTTCAAGATTGACTTTGTTATATTTGATTCTCATTCCAATAGTACCCTTCAAATACCTCAAGATGTATATAGCTACATGCAAATGTATCTTCTTAGGTGCACACATAAACTGACTCAAGGTATGAGCTGCATAGCATATGTTAGGATGGGTATTAACCAGATACATCAGGGATCCAATAATTTGTCTGTAGTAAGTAGGATCCACATCCTCAGATTCATTCATATCATCTTTTAGTTTGTGTAGGTTTATCTCCATAGGGGTAGTAGCCGGTTTACATTCCATCATTCCAAACTTGGTTAATATATCAACTATATATTTCCCTTGATTTAGTATAATACAGTTGTCCAGCTACCAAATTTCTAACCCTAAAAAATAGTGAAGTAACCCTAGGTCCTTCATTTCAAATTCAACAGAGAGATCTTGCTTACATTTCTCTATAAGATGTTCATCACCTGTAATTAGCAAATCATCAACATATAATACAAAGATAACCATATCATCACCTTTAGTTTTGAAGTAGGTGATTATCTATTCTTTCATACCAGGCTCTAGGAGCCTGTTTAAGACCATAAAGTGCTTTCTTTAATTTACAAATATGATTCTTGCAATCAAAGGTATTGAACCCTTTTGCTTGTTCAACATAAACTTCTTCTTCAATCTTACCATTGAGAAATGTCGTTTTGACATCCATTTGATGTACTTTCCATCCTTTAGATGCTGCAATAGCTAGGATTGTTCTGACTGAAGTATATCTAGCAACAGGGGCAAAAGTTTCTTCATAATCAATACTTTCCTTTTGAGAGAAACCTCGGGCTACAAATTTCACCTTGTATTTTTCAATACTACCACCTGCAACATGTTTAATCTTGAACAACCATTTGGAAGAAACAACTAATTTATTTTTGGGTCTTGGTACAATGTCCCATACATCATTTTTCAGTATAGAATTATATTCCTCAATCATAGCTTCCTTCCAAGATTGATGTGAAAGTGCTTCTTTAACATTAGTAGGTTCAGATTTTATGAGTTCAAATAGCAGTGCAACATGACAAGATTGATTTCTAGTCCTTTTGCTTTCTTGAATTACATCATCTAATTCAACTTGATTTTCAGCTAACATTTTTCTAGCTCAAAAGGGTCTCTTCTTATTGGTATGGTTGACATTCTCTGATTCTGTATGATTAGACATGGAAGAGATGTCAGAATTATCTTCCCTGTCAATTTTTGTAGCTTGATCTTCTTCTGAAATAGATTCATCACTATTACTAGAAATTTTAAAGGCGGTATCTTCTTCAAATATTACATCTCTGCTAATCTCAATTATTCTTTGCCCAGGAATGTAGATCATGTACCCTTTTGAAGTTTCACTATAACCAATGAATATTCTCTTTTTCCCTGAAGGCTCCAATTTGGTTCTCTTTTCTTTTGGTATGTGAATATAGACTGGACATCCGAATATTCTTAGGTGGCTTAAATCTGATTTAACACCGGTAAATACTTCTTCTGGAGTGGTGTTTTCTAATATAGAGTAAGGGCAACGATTTTGAATGTAGACAGCAGTATTGGATGCTTCAGCCCAAAAAGAGTAATGAAGATTTTGATCATGTAACATGGCCCTGGCTAACTCAACAATAGATCTATTTTTTCTTTCAGCTATTCCATTCTGTTGAGGATTATAAGGTACAAAACACTCCCTCTTAATCCCAACAAAAATACATAAGTTTTTAAAAATATCAGATGTGAATTTACCCCCATTGTTAGACCTTAGGGTTTTGATCTTTTGTGCTGATTGATTTTCAACTAAAGCTTTAAACTCTTTAAACTTGGATAAGACCTCAGATGACTCTTTTTGTTTTAGAAAATAAATCCATGTTCTCCTAAAGCAATCATCAATGAAAATTACATAGAATTGACATGCATTAAGGGAGGGAACTGACATAGGACCACAAAGATCTGTATGAATAAATTCAAGAATGCTTTTAGATTTATGATCACTTTTGGGAAATGAATGTTTAGTATTTTTACCTAATGCACACCCTTTACAAATATTTGAATGATCTGTTTTTAGATTTGGTAGGCCTTTTACGATTTTACCTATAGATGATAAGGCTCGAAAGTTAAGATGACCTAGTCTTCTATGCCAAATTTCAGTGGAATTTGACTTATTATTACAAAGGGTTAAGTTTAACTTTGGATTTTGATTATTACATAGCTTATAAAGACTTCCATCCCTAACTCCAATGGAGATGGCTTTCTTAATAGAAGAGTTTTTTTTCCAAGATAGAACTCTATCTCCTTGAAATACAATTTTGTACCCTTGATCAGCAAGTTCAAAGATGGAGACAAGATTTCTTTTAATCCCTGGCACATATAGGACATTTTTGAGTTGAAGTGTGATTTCTGAATTCAGTTGAATAGAACAAGTACCAGTTCCTTTAATAGGGTGAGAGGAATTATCTCCAATAGTTACTTCTTCTGATTCATGATTTGAGAAGGTTTCAAACTTATCCTTAAATCTGGAGATATGACAAGAAGCTCCACTATCTATGATCTAGGTGTTGTGATTAGTGCTTAACTCGCTAGAGAGAGCTGCTATAAATGCATAATTTTCTTTATCCATTTTCTCATTATTTTCTTCTTTAACCTCTGCTAAAGCTGCTTGGATTTTCTTTGTTTTTGGACATACATAATAGGAATGACCAAGCTTATCACATTTAAAGCATCTTACTTTGGATCAGTCACGTTGTTTGTGGGATTTGTGATTTTTGTTGTTGTCCTTCTTGTTATACTTGAACTTTCTTTTCTTATTTGATTTGGAATACAATGCTTGGATGTCACCTTCTTGATTTGAAATTAGACCTTTGGAAGCTAGTCTAGACTCCTCTTGAGTGCATTCATTCTTTAGTTGATCAAATTTTGAAAGTTTAGGACATGAACTTAAACCTCGTATGAAGCTTTCCCATGATAGAGGAAGACCTCTAAGAGCAATCATGCTTAGTTCCTTATCATCCATTTGACTTTGCATAGTAGCAAGTTGATCCTTTAGTTCCGTAATTCTTAGGAAGTAAGAGGTAATGGATTCTCCATTTTTCATTTTTATATTAAGTAGATCTTGTTTCAGAGTTAGCAATCTACTTGTATTGTTAATTTCAAATGTATTTTGAATGGTGGAGAACATTTCAAATGCAGTGTTAAGAGTGGCTATGGATGAAAGTATATGATCCTTTACTGAATATATGATTTTTTTCATTGCTTTATTATTATGCCTTTTCGATGTTGCTTTCTCGAATTCATTTTCAGGCATGGGTAAATTTGTTTCAATGTGATTTTCTAATTCCATCTCTCGTAGAATTATTAATAGTTTGGTTTTCCAAGATGAGAAGTTTGATGCTCCATCTAGCCTATCTTCTATTCTTACGTGATTCACCATTTTAGTGCTTGAGAAAAAAAACTTTCCCTTCCTTTAACTTTGGCTCAGTTTTAAAATGAATATTTTGTAAGAGTTTTCTTATCAATACTGCTCTAATACCATGTTGAGAATAGTGGATCACTGATAGACAAATAATTACAAAATGCTTGTAGATAAGTTTTGAATTAAATTATGCAAAATATAATACTTATCTGTCACTGTGATTCATAGCAAAGTCTTTAACAGTTTTCCTCCTTCAGCAATGATTAATGTACTGGATCGCTGTAAAACAAATGATGAAGGTGATAACAATAATATTCAATAATACTGATATTATCCTGCAGGTACTCGAATGCCTTTTGATCGATGCTTTCCTTGCAGCGGTGTATGAGCATATAGATAAAAGGTGAGAGACATGACTCCGAAGAATCATGTCTCTACGTGGCCCAAAGCCACGTAGGGACATGCCTCTTCGGAGGCATGTTAGTTAACAAAGTAACTGCCCATAACTTGTTTATATGCCACCGCCCAATTAACAACTCAAGGGCCCAATAACATAACAAAGGCAAGGCACGGGTTATGAAACCCGATGCAAGCAATATAATAAGGCACTGACAATATGAAGCCTGACCAATATAACTTGGTCAACAACATGCTTACTTAACTGTCAATATTTCAGATGTATGACAGAGATATATGCATACGTATATGTATGCATACATTAGTATGAATATATCTATGTATGCATATGTCTCTGTGATACATATCAGACAGTGGTAGCATAATTTTGATGTTTATATCTCTGTACTGTAAAGCAGATATCAGTAACAAAATACAGATGCTCATATCTCTGAGATGTATGGCAAATAGTGGTAGCATAAGAGATTCATGTTTTGCTTCTCCTGATGCTAAACATTAACAGGATCACGAGTGCAAGGTAACAAGGTTCCTCCTGCAACCTTGACCTCAAATCCTCCATGCTCAACTGCGCGTAGGCCTTTACTAGTGACCAAAAATGAATTGATGAAATTGAGTGTGGCGCCACTATCAATCATGATTGGGACTCGTTTCCCATGAAGTGTGTTGAAAACTCTGAAGATACCACCTCTAGTCAATGTAGTGAGGGTAGCAATGGAACCCCCTTTTTATATCAAGGCATTTATTCTCTCCTGCTGGGTAATTTCTTTGTCAGTCGCTGCAGGTATTTGTTCTTCGTCATCATCAGGTATCACCTCAATGCAGTGAATCTTTCCCTTCCTGAGGCAGCGATGACCAAGACCCCATGGTTCTTTGCAAGTGAAACAGAGCTTTTTCCTTCGGAGTTCTTGCCGAGAATCTTCATCAAACTGAGGTTTTTTCTAAATTGGCTCCTTGTCTTTGTCTTCTTGTGGGGATGGTGTTGGTGTAACTGGGTGAGTTTTGGAGGAAGATGCAGTCATGTTACACATTGCCTTAATAGCTTCGTTGAGTGTACACGGGTTGAACCCTTTGATCCAGCCTCTCAAAGGCTCTCTCAGCCCATCCATGAATAACACAATTCAACGTCTTTCAGAGATGTCTATGACTAATATTGATAGCCTTTGAAACTTAGTGACGTAGTTGTCTATCGTGCCCGTTTGCTTTAGCTGAGCTAGATCTTTGAAGTTTAGCTCAGAATCCTTCCTATCAAAACGATCAATGAACTCGATATAAGAGGTTACTTGGTTGTGTCCGAGAGTGACCAATCCATGATGCCACCACTCATGCGCCACTCCTTCCAGATGAAGTGTTGCAAATTTGATTGCTTCCTCTTCGGGCATTGCATTGAGTTGGAAGTAGGTATCTGCCTTTAGGACCCACAACTGGGCGGTAATGACTCCAGATCCATCAAATGGCTATAAGTTCACCTTTCTAATCTTTCTCCTAAGATCATCATTAAAATAACCACGATTTCCTCTACCAGAATATCTCATTCTTAGATCAACATAGTCTCTGTAAGATATATCACCTTCCATATTTGCATTCCGCCAATCTTCCTGAAGTTTTTCTTGCATTTCCTCAAAAGTGGCCTCTCTTCCTTTGTGTGGTGCTTTCGTCCTTGGAAGGAGGATGGGTATCGAGGGTCAAGAGCGAGAGGGTTGAAAGTTTGTCCTTCCGGAAATAGAATTGTCACTATACCCATTTTGTTCTCTTGTTGTCTTCCCCTCGACCAATTTTTGTAGAGTTTCCTGCATAAGCCTTTGGGTTTCGTTGATTTGCATTTGATTTCTGTTCAAAAGATTCATGAGTTCTGTCGTAGGATCTTGATGATCTACCATTCTATCAATAGGGTTATTTCGTCTTCTCCTCTGAGTATAAACTTGCATTCACTTCTACAGGCAGGCAAGATCAAAAGCTCTGATACCACTATAATGTTCCAATGTCCTCTGACCCCCTGTAACATGAGCGTATGGCTGGAGCATGTTTGAATCCAATTTACACGTGCCACAGGGAAGGCCTAGCTGGTCGTACGGTGAGTAGGAAGGGGTGTACAGTGGCAGTGTATGTATCTCAAGTAGATGGTCGTGCGGTTGGCAGATGGAGGACCGTATGGTGAATATGATAGACATACGGTGGGACAAAGGCAGTGATGTATGGAAAACAATATGGCAGATGATGTATGGTATGTATGGTGGCCGTACGGCTGGACTAGGAGGTCGTAAGGTGTGTATACAAGCCGTACCGCTGAACTAGAAGGCCATATGGTAAGCAAAAACTCAAGCTGTACAATGAAGTGTTGAATAACACGAATGGGTGGATGAGGGTCGTACGGGTGAGGAGTGAGCAATACGGGAAAATGATAGGAGGCTACACGGTTAGGGGTTGAGCCACAACAATGAATGCAAATTCGTTCACACAACAAAAGTGGATCATACACTATCAGAAACTTGAATACGAATAATATATGTTGAAAGATGGTGCTTTGATTTACCAGATCCAAACGAAGTAATACATGCAACAATGGAATAGGGTGAGGTGTGAATCCTACCGAAACTGGAAGAGCCAAATAGGGAAGATCTTTCACTTTCAAAATGGCGAATTACAAAGAACTCCAACAGGAATTCGTAGTATACAGAAATATAATCCAAAGCATGCCTACAAACTACCTACAAGCCGTGCTTAAATACCTGTCGGGAAACTTTCCAAGGGTGTACAAAGATAGCCGATGGCGACACAACCTACGGAAACAAAATAAAAATGGGTCCAAGATACATTAAATCAATCGACCCATTAACAAGGTTTAATTAAATACATTTATTTTATGATAGGGACATTACATAATATCACAAATATCTACAGATTTTCTGCCATGAAGTGCAGCTATCAATCTGCCATGTATTTTCAACATCTTTCATTAAAGACTAAGACAAATCAATACAATTTGCATTCGTATATGCAGCTTTCACTGAACATGTTACCATTGCCTATATTATGGAACCAAATAGATGCAGATGAACCACGAACTACGAAACAATCACTAACTTAATGAATGGTAGCAGAATTCCCTCTACTATCGAAACGTCCAAGGAGGAAACGCACGTTCCAATCCTAGGTAATCGATGAAAGCTACAAGATATTGATTGTCATAGTATATGTTGTGATTATGAATAGCTTCTATAAAAATGTGTTCCTCATTCAACATTGTCAGATGTTCTTTTAATATCTTTGACATTTCTTACATGCTTGGTTTGCAGTCTATTAATTATCTTTTATAGGTTCCAATCTCCGAAGACCCTAATCATTGAAAGTGCAATGACTTGCAAAATTCCATCAAAACTGACTATTATTTTCCGATCGCCATTCCTCTTTCAGACAATTGTTATTGCTCAGAAATATTATCGGTTTACACTAGTAAAGATAAAACTATCTCTGATTTTATCACATTTGTAGTTTAACTCTGATACCATGTTGATTTTTAGGATTGTTGCAAATGTACTAACAATTGCCATTGTATTGATTGTGTTCCAAATGCAAGTGAAAGCTTATAAATAAGAGAGGAGACATGTCTCTATAGTTAATCATCACTAGTTAACATATTAATATATTAGTAATATAAATTACCATATATAATATATTATTATATAATATAATATATATATTATATACTATATATATATATATATATAATTTAACATGGATAAGTATATATAGCAAATGATGATTTACCAATAACAATAA
This sequence comes from Cupressus sempervirens, assembly GCA_028749045.1. Taxonomy (NCBI): domain Eukaryota; kingdom Viridiplantae; phylum Streptophyta; class Pinopsida; order Cupressales; family Cupressaceae; genus Cupressus; species Cupressus sempervirens. The sequence goes on along the minus strand of CM053784.1, from coordinate 428,114,575 downwards.
TGTATATCAGATTGAATTAATCCAATTGAAGCTACAATTTTAACAAAAGTAACTCAAAAATAAACCAAACTATATAGTTTAATAAAGTCACAAAAAAGAAAAATTAAAAAACAACTCAACTGAAAATATAACATAAAGTGTTGTATGGTCACTTAAGTGATAAATTTAAGTGATAAAGTAACTTAAAAAAATAACATGGAGTGAATTTATGTTATATTTTTCAAAAAGTGAATATCAACATTACAATATAACATGATATTTTAAATATGCAATTGCTTATGGAGAGTCTGCCTTATGGGCACTTAAATGGTCATATCTTTTAAATGCCAAGCTTGATTAATCCCTAAGATATACCGAATCGAAGGGAAAACCGAAAGCAATGTTTTGAACAAGACCAAAAGAAAACAAACACACACTCAAAAAAAAAAAAGACGTTGAAGGCTTCTTAAATCAAGCATAGGCTTAATAAAACAAAAAACAAAAAAGACTTGATGAAAGCCTCCAGTACGATGTGGATCCTTACATAAAGGAAAGTACCCTAAAAGTCAAGGAGGAAGTATGAGCAGAACCCACACAGCAAGAAACTACAGACATGGACAACCAAAGGTTAGGGTAAACCATGTAAGGAACAATGGTACAAACAAAGAGGTAGTCACCAAGAGATCACAAGTAGCTATCCAATTTTAAATTTCATATCATTTTCCGTAATGTCCCTCCGAAATTATCAAGGTTACCACAAAATTGCTTTATTCATGGCTTTTTAAATTTAATTAATAAACATTAAGAGAGGCCACTTCACTAATTCTTCCTCTTCAAGGGGCCCAATTAAAAATATTTTGGAGGGAAAGATCATTGAGGGCAATATATAAGTGTTGATGTGTGTTTTGTGACACTCACCAAGATAGAATAAAATACCATGTATTCTATCCTCTTTAACAAGGAAGTTAAACAATGTGAAATTGTGTGATCAAACAAGGCAACCCCAAGGTTTACACTACGAACATGCCACTTTATGATGGATATAGACTTAGTGAGATGATGTGATCTTGCTAGTAATCATAAGATAATTTACACAATTGTCCTTGGATTTTGTCAATTCTTTCCCCTCGTACTAGTAGGAACTTGAATGATAAACTGATTTGACTTCAAATAAAAGATAAAAAGGAGAAGGGTTTAGAGAAATCTAATCTTCTTCTAACACCTAAGAACAATGACAATAATAGATAATGCAACCTCCAAAGATAATCAAAGATTTTCATACTATAAATTCATCCAAATGGCCAATACTAGTGCAACCCAAAATGATGCAATGGAGCTTGGTGTAGAGATCCTTAGAAGAATCAACTATCCCTTAGATCCTCTTCACTAAAGGTATGCCAAACAAAGGTGTCTTTGATCCTGTCAAATGTGCTCAAGCACCAATCACAAGTACTCAATATAGGATGTTAAGGTAATCACAACCTAACCCTAGCCAAGGACATCCCATTTACAAGGAAGACCCCTTCAAACTAGACAACTTATCACAAATTGCCTTATAAGCACAAATTGACAATTTTTGACACAAGACCCCAAAACACACAAAAGGACTAGGCGTGACTCAAGGTTGAACTTGTGGTCGATTTAAGTCCATTGTGAAGTGGATTGAAGGTTAAAACCATACTATACAACATTTATCCTATAGTTGCTTCACAAATCCACTATCCTAGGCTTGTTGGCAAATTGTACAAGTTTCAATGAACTTCTTGACATCATTTCCCATCTTTGGCCAAAAATAACTTATATTTACCATGTCTGTTGTCTTGTCTATCCCAAAGTGACCTCCTAAGCCACCACAGTGCTTCTCCCTAATAATGTTTGTCCTCATGGAACATTTAGGATGCATAGTTGAGCCCCCTTGAATAGGAGTCCATTTTGAATCAAATATTCAGGAAAATCAGTATGGTACTTGCCTACCATTTTAGTGCACACTTCAAAAGCTTCTTCAAAATCTGGATCATCTACACACAAGTGCTTTAGTGAGTCTATGCCCACACTCTAGAGTTGAACCTCTTCAATCAATTCAACTCTTCTGCTAAGGGCATCTGCCACCTTGTTTGCTACTCCCTTCTTGTGCTTGATATTGAATGTGTATGCTTGTAGTTGTTCCATCCATTTGAGATGTTTGACTGATAACTTTTCTTGAGAATTAAGGAAACTTAATGCATGATTATCAGTATAAACTATAAACTCCTTAGGGATTGGGTAGTGTCTCCATTTCTTTAGGGCTTGGACCATGGCATATAACTCTAGATCATATGTAGAGTACTTCTTTGCCCCATTGAGTTTTTCTAGAAAAGAATTCTACTGGTTTATCTTCTTGGCTTAGGACTGCACCTATTGCCAAGTTACTTGCATCTGTCTCCATAATGAATACCTTGTTGAAGTCAGGAAGCACCAAGATTGGATATTGAGAAACTCTGTTCTTCAAATATTGAAGAGCATCACTAGACTCTTTTGTCCAAGAAAACTTGTTCTTCCTTCCTCCTTTAATGGTGTCTAGCATAGGAGCACACACATGACTGAAATTCTTGATGAATTTCCTATAGAAAGTGGCAAGGCCATGAAAGCTCTGTACATCACCTTGGTTCTTTGGTGGAGGCCAGTTGACAATGGCTTCAACCTTCTCAAGGTCCATCTTGAGGGTGCCATGTAAGATGACAAAGCCTAGGAACACAAGCTCCTTCATGAATATGCACTTTTCCAAGTTGATCACCAACTTGTGCTGATGAAGTCTCGTCAAAACCTGTTCCACATGATCAAGGTGTTCTTATCTGCTATGACTAAATATTAATATATCATCAAGGTATACAACAAATTTTCCAATGAAATCAATGAACATCTCATTCATAAGCCTCATAAATGTACTACGTGTATTACTTAACCCAAAAGGCATTACGAACCATTCAAAGAGGCCTTCAGTTGTCTTAAATTTTGTCCTCCATTCATCTCTTGACTTGATCTTGATTTGATGGTAGCCTGACTTCAAGTCAATTTTTGTAAAGTAGCAAACACCTCCAAGTTGATCTAGCAAGTCTTCAATCCTTGGCATGGGAAATCTGTATCTGATAATGATCTTGTTTATAGCCCTGTTGTCACTACACAATCTCCACTTTCCATCCTTTCTGGGAGGAAGGACTGATGGGACTGCACAAGGACTGAGACTTCTTTGAATCAAGCCTTTCTCAAGCAAATCATTGACTTGTTTTGCAATCTCTGCATGTTGGGTTGGAGTCATCTTATAGGGTGCTTTGTTAGGCAAAGGTGAGCTAGGGATCAAGTCAATTTGATGACTGGTATCTCTTAAGGGAGGGAGGCTTGAGGGCAAATCACAGGCAGTCACATCACTGTACTTAAGCAACAGATCCTTGATTTCATTTGGTATAGGCTCTTTGTCCTTAAAACTGATGTTTTCCTTAGGCTTAGAAACAAGTATGAATCCTTGGGAGTTAGGTTCCTTCAATGCTTTTAGCATTTCCTTCTCTCCTATGGTGACTACAGTAGACTCTGCCTTAGGATCAGGCAGTGGTTTCATTGTGAAGGTTACCCCATTCTTAGTTATGGAATATGTGTTTTTCCTACAATGGTGTGTGGCATCTACATCAAATTTCCAAGGTCTACCAAGGAGAATGTGGGAGACAATGTGGGAGGCATCTGTCTCAACCACATCACAAAGACCTTTGTCCTTAAAATCTGCAATAGAGAACTCTACCCAAGCTTGTTCAGTTACTAAGGTTTGCTAACCTTTTGTGAGCCAAGAGACATGATAGGGGAAGGGGTGGGACTTCTTTGGAAACATAAGTTTTCTCAACCATTTCAAAGAACACCAAATTTTCAGTTGAACCAAAATCAATTAAAAAACTACATACCTTGCCTTGGCATTTGATCTCTGTTTTAAGTAGGTTTTTTCTTTGGGGTGGTTCTTGGTTCCGAGGGATCTACAACAAAGCTTGCCTCATCATCAAACATGTTCCCTCCTCAAGTTCAAGGTGCTTGTTGTCATGTTGATCTTCCTCAATGAGTTGAGCTCGCCTCTCCCCTTGATTGTTGTTTCTCTTTTCAGGATACTTACCTTCATGGTGACCCAATTGGTTGCAATTGTAGCATTTGATGGGACCATTGCCTCTTCCTCTGCCTCTACTAAAAGTCTTTCCTCCTCTGTAGTTCCCCTTGGAACTAGACTCTCCCTAATCTTTGTTTTGATCAAAGTCTTATTGCCATTATTCTGCCATTTGCTCCAAGAGTTGTTCTTGCCCTTGAAGTTCTTATTATTGCTATTCTCCTTCCCTTTGCTTTGTTCTTGCTTCCTTTTCCATTTCTCCTCTACTTTGATGGCTAATTGATAGCACTTATTCACAGAAGTAGTGGTGTGCAAACTTAGTTCCTCTTGGGCGGGTACCTTGAGGCCATTCATATACCTTGCAAGTTTTTCTTCCTCATCCTCCACTATGTTTGTCTTCATACACAACTTTAGGAACTCCTCTGTACAGGAATTCACATCGAAGTAATTTTTATTCAAACTCTGCTTCCTTCTATGGAGTTGTACCCCATAGTCTTCAGGCACATAGGTTTCTCTGACTAGTGCCACCATTCTATCCCAAGAAGAGATCGTGCTTCTTCCTTTCTTCACCCTTTCTGTCTGGATGAACTTCCACCAAGTTAGGGCTTCTCCCTTCCTCTTGGACTTTTCCATTTTTACTCTTTGTTTCTCTGGAATGTCTTCACATTCAAAGAAACTTGTCAAGGCTGGCCACATCAGCATTCATCTTGCCATTAAAAGTTGGTAGTTCCAACTTTCCTTCCATGGTCCTCTTTTCCATGGACTTGAGAGCATTCAAGAGAGTTCTCTGTTCCACAAGCACTTTACCATCTTCATCAAGGTCTTCAGCATCATCATTCTTGTCATCTTCAAAAAGTGCCTCCTTGTTCTTATCCAACTTGCTTTCAAGTTCCTTCAACCTCTCTACTAGAGCAACATTAGTTGCCCTTTGTTCTCTCATGATCTTTGCAAGTTCTACATTGGTTACCCTTGAGGGTATTTCTTTTTCTTCAATAAGAAACATGGCTCTGATACCATTTGATGCAATGGATCCTGGTGTAGAGATCCTTAGAAGAATCAACTATCCCATAGATCCTCTTCACTGAAGGTATGCTAAACAAAGTTGTCTTTGATCCTGCCAAATGTGCTCGAGCACCGATCACAAGTACTCAAAATAGGATGTTAAGGTTACCACAACCTAACCCTACCCAAGGAAATCCCAATCACAAGGAAGACCTCTTCAAACCAAACAACTTATCACAAATTGCCTTATAAGCACAAATTGACAATTTTTGACACAAAACCCCAAAACACACAAAAGGACTAGGGGTGACTCAAGGTTGAACTTGTGGTCGATTTAGGTCCATTGTGAAGTGGATTGAAGGTTAAAACCATACTGTGCAACATTTATCCTATAGTTGCTTCACAAATCCACTATCCTAGGCTTGTAGCCCTTTTTCATGAAAATGAGACTTAACATCAGCTATCTCCACATAACCTTATGAAAAAATCACATATTCAAATACCCTTTTGGGGTTTACTAAACATACCAAAGTACCAAGACAGGAAGGTATAAACAAAGTATGTTATACCTAGTTTCTTCTCTAGGCAATTAGCATTATTAGGTCTCCAAATACAAAGGAGGTATACTTTCCAAAGGCCCAAACTTCAACTTAACAATTGGAACTTGAAGGGACATGCATAAACAAGTGATAAACCTGATTACAAGGTCTGCAGACTCTTCTGGAACAAGTTATGGGAGATGTTGATCAGCGCTATAAGCATGCACATGGGTCTTGCATGCCTATGGCATCAAATTTCTCATTGCCACCTGCATATTCAAATCTGCAACCAAGGCCATCTTAATATACATAATCAACACTTGGATTTCACCAGAGGCCATTAAGTTTCCATGGTGAAATCCCTAGATATGACAAATTCTTAATGAAACCCTAGGTATGACAACATTTTAGAGCAACTTCTACCAAAACCACAATATCTTGAGTTAGGAGATTGATTTGGACTTCAAACCAAATGCATTAGAAATTTATTTCATTAACCTATCTTGAAATGTAGATTGATCGCCCTAGTGTGTCCATACACGTCTATACATGTTGCTACAACATGAAAATGCTAGGAAATCTAAGTTATTTTATTGATTAGAATGCAAAAGTACATCATGTTGTCTTACCACCTGCCTGAAAGGGCTTATGTAGGCATCCCCAATGGTCAACTGCTTTTCAAACCATTTTTGGCCTTTGGGGAGTCAAATTACAAATTGTGCAACTTTTGCTAAAAGTTGCTTGACAACATTTTAGCAATTTTTGCATTTTATGCAACTTTTGCAAATTATGATCAAAACATGATCAACCTTATCTAAATGACCCAACTAGGATCAAAATGTGCTAAAAACATGAAAACATGAAATATCCTAAGATTTTAAGTCATTTGGACACCTTTGACCATAGTTGACCAAGGGCTTATAACTATGCCAATCTTGGAACTAGGCCTTACAAATTGGTCCAAATGCTTAGATACTATTTTTAACCTATCCTATAGGTTCTTAGGATCTAGAAGATGTCTTTGAATAAATCAAGACTCCTCATTTGTTATGGATGCCCCTACACCACAAATGATCATCCACAATTGGAGTAGTGCTTAAGTAGGTCTAGACTAGCCATGCATTTCCATTCACAATCAACAAACTACAAATGGTATGTACCAAGGAATTCATCACATCTCTACATATTTCTCCATTAGAATCAATCAATTTTTTAACTAAAACTTGAGAAGTAGAAACCATGCAAAATGTAGAAACTCATACATAAAGATCCACTATATCTCTAATGAAAATTGCATATGAGATCTACAATGAGGGATTCATCATATTGTTCATTGATGCACATTTACATTTATGGCTCCATGATGTGGTTTTGGTAGATCCATTGCATTGTGGAGATTTCCTACACCCTTCATTACAAATTCAACACCTACAGCACACAAGCATTGCAAAATCCTTATTGACAAGGGTTTCTTTAATTAAGGTGAATATTTACATCTGTCTTGCTTCCTTTCATATTTTACATTTCAATTTCAAGAGACTACATGCCGAAATATATTGAAGAAATTGGGTCAACTTTGTTGCTGTGTCCTGAGAACATGTTCATCTTACAACCAGTTCGACATCTTCCTAGAAGCCTAAGAAAAGCAACATTTTTTGGGCCTTTTATTGTGATCATGAATCTGCAGTTAGAAGTTTGGTCACTGATTCACATCCACAATTTTTAGAGAGAAAAGGCATATTCCCTTGTACATTTTGAGGTAAGTACTTTATCATTCATTTCACTTTTTAGTCTAGACCTATTTCCATATTTTAATCAAGTTGATTGCATATATTTAGCACCTAGATCTATCTTACTCTTGTAATTAAATCAATTGGTCCAATTTCATATTACAATTACACATCTTTAATCAATTTACGTTGCATGAAAGAGGACTCACTTGTGTACTTCCTTGATATAATTTGGGTTTAGCATTAACATCTCGTCATCTATTTGGGTTTCGCTAATCTAACTCGAGTTATATTGAGAGTTATGTTTGTCAGTCACTCTTCCTCTTGTATTGAATGTTAATGTGAAAGTGGAAGTCTTATATTTACACATCTTATTAAGTACCTCCATTTTCCCCCTAAACATTGTGGTGAACCCAACTAGCCTCCTCATTTTTATTTTGTAGTTAGATCCCTTGATCCCTCTTATCTCCTTCTTGGCATTGGGTGTTTAGCTTCTTTTGGTGAATCCGACGTCCTATAACTCTTTCTTGGAGTTAGATCTTTCTCCCTTCAAGATCTCCCTTATTTTGTATTGGTTTCACCTAAGCATTTTAATGAACCTGACTTATGCCCCTTTCTCATTGGAGTTAGATTGTTTGCATTGGGTGTTTACCTTCTTTTGGTGAACCCAACACTTTCCCTCCTTTGTTTGATTTTAGAGTTAGATCTACTTTTTTTTGTATTAGTAGTATTTAGATCCTCTTAGCTAGATCTCTTTTTCATGGATTTTCCAACATTGAGTATGTACTTTTCATGCCTGATTTTTCAAATGTTCATTGGATCTTGCATACATTTCAATCATAAAATGGTTGGTTCGATCTACTCTTTATGTACTTCCTCTTTTTCTTATGTTGCATAAGTTATTTGAATCATTCTCCAAACATCATTCCATTATCTTTGACATAAAACACTACCCTCCTATCAACTTAGCTTTGACATGTGATCTTCCTCTTTACGAAGATGAGTGGCGGATTGATATTTTGCCCTTCACCTAATTTAGATCTTCACTATGAGGATACATTGGTTGAGGATGATGCTATATCTTTTTTCAATCCTCCCACCTTTATGATTCCCTCTTTAATTCGTGACTATTCCTCTTCTATGGTGTGCTTTATTGATAGAGACGTTCCTTTCATTGATAATATCACTATTTGGGATGAACCTCTAAATGATAATGTTGACTATTCTCTTCCTCATTGAAAACATGATGATTGCTACCTTTTCTTTCCAACATGACAAGCTTGATGTTTCTTCTTCTCCCAACACATACCTTCCTCTTAGGGATAATTTAGAGCAAAAGGAAGGCATTGTAAATTCTTTTATCAATGTGACTTTTCCTTCATTTGATGCTCCTAGTAGAGGAGGTGTAGCCTTAGTGGACAACAACAATCCCTATTCTAATGATTCCTTGGGAAAAAAATAATATTCATCTCCTTAATGCTCTCCGTAGTAGTCATGAGTATATGAAGAGGCAAGATCCTAATCCTATGATACATTGCAAGGGAAAGAAGAAGTTGACAATCTTACCCATGAGTTTAAAAAATGCAAAGGATTCCTTTGAGACTACTTAAGTGGCAGTACAAGAAGCAGAAAATCAGATTGATGAGCTTCGTCTAGAACTGAGTTTGGTAGAATCTGCATCATTCAAATTAGTCTTCTATGGAAACCTCATCCAAGGGACAACAAGCTAGTGCAAAGATTATGAAAGGTCAAACAAATATTGAAGGGGTTAAGAAACCCTGTAAGGAATAAATCTGTCTTGAAGATTGCATTTCCTATGCTCTGTTAATTCAATTTGTTTATAAGGTTTGTTAAGAACATGAACTCTTGAGGTTGAAGGAGGAAAACTCACAAGAAAGATTAGATTTCAATCATGAAAGTTCTGTTATATCAGGTCATGTAGGCAGTTTTCTGAGACATGCAGATGATAGAACAGTCACTATTGATGAGCATTGTTGGGAGTTGAGCTTGTGGCATTCTTCAACGTTCACAGCAGAAATCCAGTCATCCATGGCAGCCATAGCACATGCACATAATAGTGATGTGGAGCTTTTTGTTGTTGACACTCAGGAGATGAGGGAAGACCGTATGATGGTCAAGCACGAGGAGAACTTAGATTTGCATGTACATGAGGAAAGGTATGAATTGGGAATCTCTGCTAGTACACATTATTAACAATGTGGGGATCATGAGTCACCTCTGTTGGAGAGTCCATTGAAGGCTCAATTCATGGTTATGGATGAAGTAGATGAGCATACACTTAGCAGACCAGCTATCAGTGATATGCATAAATACAAGATAGAGACTTTTGTGGTTCGCATTTGGCTGGGCATTTAACCATCAATGAGAAGTTTGAGTTCACTTTTGTTGAGACACAAATCCGTCACAAGGAAGTTTCCTTAATTGAGTATGAGGGTGCTTCAATTTTAGAACTTGTGACATATCAAGGTATTTCATGGTGGTTGGTATCTATATGGAGGTGTCATTGCTCTAGATGTCTTAACTAAAATCTTTACTACCATATGACTTCATAGCTGATTCGTTTTCCAAGCCCATTCTTTTTTTTAATGCAACTTATCAATTTTTCCCAATCATCGAATGTTTGTTCCTCTATTCCTTATCAGGATCTTGCAGTTCTTATAGCTTTTATATACTTTCACTGAAGTGATTCAATGAAGCCTTCAATATTTGAAAAAACAATTTATTTGTTTAGCCATTTTAGAGCTTCAAATTTGTTCGTTTGGCAATTATCTGTGTGCTTTGGTATATCCAACAGGCTTCCACGCTCTTCTAAACCAGAAAAATTGTCTAGCTTCATACTGGGACTCTATGTAAATATGTTGTTTATAGTTTAATACATTGTGCTTGAGTCATGATAACACAATCGTTGTCAATAATAATCCAATTTATCCTTCCGGTTTTACTCAGTTTGGTGTCGATGTTTATACCACAACATCATTCTTTTCTTTCACAATATTGTATAAACATCAAACGTTACCAGGCCTTAGTACATAACTATAGGATCAATACGAAATTTCATAGGCTATCACCTTCTTTCTGCATCTGAACATTATTCCTTTTAAGATATCTGTAAATAAGAGTTGAGATATTCATTTCTGTTGGATAAGTGTTTTATATCTTTCATATTTAATGATTAAGATGAATCGACTTTGCTAGGGATCAGAAAAAGTCCCAATATTTTTTCGCAATTTTTTTTGTTTCCTTTTCATCCATATTTTAAAGCATTCATGTTTATTAGTTCCTGCCAAGGCAGGATACTATAGCATTCATTGAAATGCAACTGTTTCATTTAATTGTTCAATAAGATTTGAGTATTTTTTGACAACTTTTTAGATCTCTAAAGTTTTAATATATATTGAAATTTTTAGAATTATAGAGAAAACATTTATCTTCAATATGATTGGCTTCTTTTTGCTACAGTAGTGTTTTTGGCTCACTTGGCTCACTTAGGAACTTTATACATTCCAATGTGGAAAAAAAGAGAGTAATAAATAAAGTTGAAAAAGCACCATAAATATCTTGTACTTATTCTAAAGACAATAATAAATGAATTTTTAAAAGTATCATAAATAGTTTGTACTCATTTGAGAACAATAACAATCTTGAAATTTATTTATTTATTTGTTTTCTACATTCCACAATATTGTTGAAGTATTTTTATTTCAATTTAAAACAAAATTGGCACATAGTGACAAAAATTGTACCACAAGATAGATCAATGTAATTATCCAAACAAAATGAACCTACCTTTACATTATTTTTCAAAAACTATTATTTGTCTTGCTCATCATTAATTGCTTAATACAAAGTAGACATTCTCTTGGTCACATATGATTTAAATGTATTTCTATATTTTTCTTTTACCACAACAAAATCAATATACGTTATGTATCAATGACATTTCATTTTTAAAATTTTGTATTAGCTTATTAGTCAATGTTGTATTTGCATATACAAGTATAATACAATTTATTTTTTAACTCAAATTTTTTTACGAACTAATTGTATGACTAATGCAATAACAAATTATACATCGGCAGGAACTAGACGCTATGCGTCCTTGTTTTTTTTATAATTCTCTCATGCATAAAATTGCTTTGGATGTGTCTATTTATATTTAGACATGCTTAAGGGTCAAGAAATGAGATTCATTATTAGATTGGTGAATGGTTTAAGTTTTTGCAAGTGTTTTTATATTGTGCTCGACTTTTAGCTAAAAGAGTTTTACCAAATGAAAGTATTGTATAATATGTTTGTTTTCTGCTTATTATCTTACTGTTTCAGATTATGTATACAGTGTTGCTTCTAAATTTGTCGAGCATCTTTTATTTACAGTCTCAAAGAGTATGTTCAGATTTCAACCAAATTTAGGCAACATTTTCACAATATGATAATTCAGAACTTGACATCCTTACATGATTAAATTTTGATTCTATAATTACACTTCGAACATTAAAAGACAGCGGTTAATCTCCTTAATACTGGATTTGGTAAGAGCTTACTCTATTCTACTATGTTAGTTAACATGATGAAATATGTTGAAAGAAAAGCCTTTTGGTTGTTCACTGAGAAAATGCTTGGGAAGCTTGATATAAGAAAATTAAAAGATAACGGTTAATCTCCTTAAAGCTGGATTCAGTAAGAGCTTACTCTATTCTACTATGTTAGTTAGCATGATGAAACATGTTGAAAAAAAAACCTTTGGTTGTTCATTGAGAAAATGCTTGGGAAGCTTGATATAAAACTTTGACATTTATTTTACATTGCTTCATCTCCTTTGACTGAAATGTATCCCTTATATTTTAGTTTATGTACCACTATATATCTTTGTGGCTTCTATGCAATTTTAAGAATTTAGGAAAAAAATTAATTACTATTAATATGATAATAATTGTTGATTCCTTATTGCAGATATACTTTGCTCCTTATTTGGCTTCCAAAGAGCAAGGAAGACATTCAAGATCTAAGAAGCGTCGCTTCTTTCATGGCTTAAGTAAACATTCTTGAATTTTTTAAGAAAGAGAACAATAAACTAATTATATTTATGTGTAGGCCTAGTGTATCATGTGGCTAAGTTGAATATTATATTATAATTAATGGCCCCTTCATATGTTAAGGAGCCTTACTTTCTTTGTTGTAATTAGCATGCTATTTTCTGGATGCCCGTAATGATCACCTAAGTATCATTTTTCAACTCTTTTTTAAAGATGAGAGTATTTATACCATAAAATAACCTCTAATATTATATGGTTTATTTGATTAAACTATGTCAAGCATTTCTTTGGATTTATTTTTTAATGTTTTATTTCACAATAAGCTTATCATCAAGGAATAATTTTTTTCTTTCAATTGTCATAATGTGTTATCATATCTTGTGCATTCATATTGTTGTGACTTCCAAACTAATTTTGACTTTTGCATATCTTGTGCATTCATATTTCATTAACTTTTGTTAAACTAATAAACACTTTAAAGCATATTTAAACTTATAATAGATCAGAAGAATGACAGAATATACATGGAAACACAAACTGAGTAAAAATCATAGAGAAACTAATCCTCGTGAAATGAATATTGGTTAAGGTGATTTATACAAGTGCTTAGTGTTGATTTTCTCATTGTTGTTTGGCTCACTATTGGTTGAGTTAACTGTTAGCGCCAACTGATAATGTCATTTGTAATGCTATGAATGTATGTAAAAGAGTCATATCAATTGTTCTATTGTCATCAATGTCAAAGTCTTAGTTGGCTAGACATTATGCTAACTTTGTATAGTGCTATATCATTGTGATTGATGAAAAGGATTTGAAGAACGTATGTTGAAGAGAGAGTTGACAAGTATGGTATTAAATGAGCACTTTAAGGAGATGGACAATGATAATGTAATGTTGATTTGATTAGTTAACAATCATGTAATATTGCAATGTATTGAGTTACACAAGTTTAACCGAGTGACAAGGTTAAAGAGGGAAGATTGTATTCACTAAGCGACTAGAGTGTTCACCGAGCAGTTGGCAAAGCAAATGGAAAATTTAATATTGTTCGAGCAAGTATAGTATTAACCAAGTACTATATTATCCAAGTGAAATGTTATGTTCACTAAAGAACAACTAGAAGAACAGGTTGAAAGAATTGGAATCTAAGGCCGACTTTTGATGGAAATTTGGAATGTTTGAGATGTTCAAAGGCTGGAGTCAAAGTTTGTTACAAAATCAACACCTGGGAAAATTCAGTAAGGATCTGATGATGGAGATTGAATGAAGATAAGCAAGCGCACAACGCTCTATGAAAAGTTATAATTTCTATGTGGTTAAGTACATTGAATATGAGATTGACGATGGTGATTAAGCAGAAATAAATGAAAGAATCTGGAAGCACAAAAGTGAATATTTAAGATGTTCAAGACAGTTTTAGGTTGTTGGTTGGAAGTTGATGTTGTTAGTTTGCAAGTTATTTTCATTTTACTGCAATTCAGTAACAACTAAATTTATGGTTGGTAATAACTAAGTCATACTACCGTTAGTCAACTATAACAACACAATGAATGACAAGTTTGAAGAAAAGTGGGTGAATATGTTAACTATGATTATGAATGGATACACCAGGTGATTACTAATGATATTTGTGAAATTTGTTTAGCACTAAAGTTACTAAAAGGGATTGTAGGATAAGTGGACATAACTTGATATCAATTTTATCAAATCCAATCGAAGCTATTACTTTAACACTCCCTCTTAGCGAGGGAGTATATGATCAATTTCTTAATCTCATTTTCAAGTTTGCATAAAAAACACTTATACACAATTATATCCCTATAAGAATATATATATACTATCTGATTTCTTGCACATTTCGGGACACAAACATAGCCGATCAGATAATCAGTCTTGATTTCATGATTTCCAATTGAATCTAGGACTATCATGATTTACTTATTGTCATGCCTTCCCGCATAGTCCGGGACAACAAGTTTAATGTAGGCTAGCATGACAATGGATGAAGAATACAATGCAACAACCACAATATCATGATTTTCTACTCACTATGAGACAACAATTAATGTAATTGATCATGATACATTTTGTTAACATGATTACTGGCACATTTAAGGACAACAACTTAATGAAGTCTATCATGATAACATGATCAAACTATTGCTAAGATCATCACTTTACAAGAGCGACCTCACACATCAAATGAAAGATCGTCACCTTTCATGACATTAATTACAACAACATCACATAGTAACTCAAATAATATCCACCATGATACTCCTAGAGGGTGGAACAAGGGTTTTCACCTCAGACTTTTCTCTCATAGAGGAGAGTACATTACAAAGAATTTCACTTTGAACTTCTTCCTTATAGAGAAGAGATCATTAACAAGGGATTGCACTTCAAAATTCTCCCTCTGAACAACAATCTTGGGAAGTCAAGTCCTCTAGTTACTCCCTAAGAGGTTCTCTTCACCTAAGGATACCTGTTGGACTCCCTTTGAATCTGATATCAAACCTCCAACTTTTTGGTGACAAGTTGTTACTTCCTCATTATATATGCATGGGTAGGCCCATTAAAATCATGTAGTCACAAACATGTATTTTTAGACTCCTTCTGAATATCAACATTTTGAACTCTTACATTGCCTTTGAAGAAGTGTCACACTCCCTCTTAATGAAAGAATACTCATAATCTCAATCATCAAGAATATTCCCTTCAAGATCCTTACTTTATCTAGTCTAATCATCAAATGACTAATGAATTCTAGATCACAGCTTCTTTTGAGCTACTGTCATAAGATTGAGTTTGCACAATATTTTGGTAGCATGTGTAAAATAATAGCCTTCTTTTCCTTCTTAGATTATTTGAGAATGGAATGTAGTTCAAGTGGGAATAAAACATTGGTTATTATCCCTCCACAATGTAGAATTCCCACTATTATATCGTTGAACAACTTTGCATCAAATTTGGCAAACTTCTTGCGGCTCTTTTTTTTCTTCTTTGCAAAGAATCATCTAAAGCTTATCTCAAGATGCTCATTAATATCATTCCTAGTGCAAACTGATCTTTCCTTCCTTCCCATTTTTAACATGCTCCTAAAATATTCCTCATTTTTTTAGTGGATGGAAAGGAAGCACTCATTTCTTATCACAGACAACGATGAGAAATGATGTTATCTTTTGTATAATAGGAATACCATATTATATTAGGGATCACTTCGGTATTGTTGACATCACTTCTTCTTTGTTATTTTGTCAATTTAGTAAGTCACTCCAAACTCTATTCATAATTTATTGGTTTTCGATGTGGCTACAAGAAAGACTTGGACTGGCTCTTGATTAATTTTACTTTGCATGATGAAATTTGTATCTCTAAATAATCTGCAAGATTATCTCTAACATAATACATGAACCTTCAAATATAAGGAGTGGACGTGATTGTTGTTTGTTGAGATTAAACAATTATATCCTCCTCCTTGAGAGTCCTTGTTCACCTCACCCAGACTCCTATTCGACAATTTTTTCTTTTAACACAATTTGAATGTTATTCTGGTTCATATTGAAGAAGGTGATTCTTTGCGTGTTCTCCCATCTCCATATTGTCATAAATTTCGCAGGCTTAAAGCAATGCTTTTCACACCAAAGCTTCAGGCTCAATATGCATGTTGTTGACAA
Organism: Cupressus sempervirens; assembly: GCA_028749045.1. Classification (NCBI taxonomy): domain Eukaryota; kingdom Viridiplantae; phylum Streptophyta; class Pinopsida; order Cupressales; family Cupressaceae; genus Cupressus; species Cupressus sempervirens. The sequence goes on along the minus strand of CM053784.1, from coordinate 428,098,477 downwards.
TGTTTTCATTTTACCATATTTGTCTAGTACAACATGTAAGGTTGATCATACAGACATAGTGATTAGCTTTACTAAATGAATAGGTTCGCTTATCATTAATTCATAATAAATAAATCCAGCATTCACTAGTCCTGCATGGTCCCATATTGATAAGAAAAATTTCTAAACTTAAACCTTGTTCACTACGAAATTTCCTAATTCTAATAATGATGCCAAGAAAATAAGGATTATTGCAAAGATAGATTATGCATAAATCAATGGATGAATAGCTACAGATAAAGTTTGACCTTAATTGAAATCATCGTTGGCAAATGCTTCTTCCAAACTGAAGTAATACTCATGCGGCTCCCAATAATTTTTACACAGATTTGCCTGATCATCTCACACCCTTCCCTAAGTCATTCAACAGGCATTGACCCATTCAAAATTAAGATTTCAACTATTAATGAATCCCTAATTGGAATGATTTTTTCAATAAAGCATTATCAGCACGCCTGGAGGACCCTCATCCATCCTACAAGTCCTCAGCCCATCTCCCTCTCTATCTCTAGTCGTTGCGCACATAGAAAAATGTCCAGATTGGTAGAAATGTTCACACACCTTTGCGATTTCAATATCTTCTCTGTATAATCACCGAACATAGGATATGCAGGTTAAGCCAAAGAGCTGGAAGGCTGATGCTTACTGTTCCAATTGTTGTCTCCTCATTAAAAAAAAATTATCTCCTTGACGGTTGACTCCGCCTTCATTATCTGCAACGAAATTGAGACAAGTACTACAGTTCAACACAAAAAAATGGTGCTCCTAGCATTGGAATAGGTACTCATTAAAAAGGATCATTTTACAAAAGGGATACATAGTGATGGTGAGGAGTGAAGTATCGAAGCACTCTGGTTGAAAGATGTGGTTACACTTGGGAAGCAACCATTGCATCTCTTAGTCCTCAAGATCGATGAGGTAGACCCTGCAAATTGAGCCCCTTCATAGATGGTCTTCATTGAGTTCCATCAAGTTATACATCAGAGCCCCGTTGAATTCGACTTCTACTCTATTTTTAAGTTCTTAAATCTCTTCAAAGCTATTCAGTTTTTGTCGGGCAAAGTGTCTTTGTACACCATATTGAAGTTATTCACTTCCTTCACGTTGTGAGGCCTTCTCAGGTTCCCATAAATGGTGGCCAACACAAGGATGAGAGTCATCATCAAAGAAATGATTGTCAGGATAAGCATCTTGTTAACCGCACTGGAAGCCGCTCTGTTATGCCTTAGACGAGGTAAACCCAAGGAGGTTAAGATGTCTGAAATTGTTTTTTACTATTATTATTTTTACGTTAATAATACATGTTTCGACATCAAGGTCGAGAGCATTGTACCAGTTGTTATCGACATAAACTATAATAAGCTAGGCACAATCGCATTTGTCCTTGGGGGGATTTAAGTTCAATGAATAGAGTGCCTTGCCCATGACCCTCACGTAGTCTTTGCTATTTGAAATTCCTCGTACCTGATGCATTGCATTGCGGTTTCATTCAAGGGAGGAAACACTGATCATATTCTCGAAGCTCTTAAAATTCGTAATATTTTTGAACATGGACAGGTTGCTCGCAAGACCATATACTCCCAACCCGCAAGTTATGAGGAGTTTGGAGTTGATCGTATGGCCTCTGAGAAGCTCTGTGAATTCATTGATGAAGGAAAAAATGACTCAGTGATATGTAACCATTAGTGTTGTAGGAGTTTGACCAATTCAGTGACACATTCATAGAAGTGAGATTTCATCAAAGGATTGTAGGTATTCGATGGTAAATATAATGACATATTTGTTGAGCATTTGTATTACCTCAATGCACAATACATCAATTCTAAGAAATCACTGAAGACTACCTCAAAGACATTGGTCCCAACAACTTCATTTCTATGACATTTTTTTTTAATGAATAGTCCTTTTTTATTAATAAAAATATACTAAAAATACAATTCACAAAAAAGGGCTAGAGGATACAAGGATCACTCCATAAATGAGTTCACACAACCACAACCATAGCCAAAGCAAAAACACACGGCTGCAGCCGGAATCATACACTATTCATAAAAAAAAAAACATATATAAGGCAACCTCAAGCGGCCAAAGCAGTGTCAACTAAGGGTGGTGGTTCATCTCTGTCATGGAAGCCCCAATCATCTTTGGGATTGGGGGGCGAGCTAGGAACAATCCAGCCGTCTTTAGTAGCAGTAGCAGGAGGATCAGTGGCAGCCTCCGCATCTTTGAGCTCTGACCGCGGAGGAGAAATCGCTAGATCCAGGCGAGGCCATTTTCCAGAAAATGCCCGATGAGCACTAGGAGGAGGAACCGAGGACCAACTAGAACCACCACGGGGCGGGGAAGCCGAGCGGCACCACCATCCACCATTGCCACCACTGGGAGAGCGGTGGCAAGAAGCCTGGGAGCGCGGGGTGTGCGAGTGGCGACCTGAGGAATGACATTGCGAGCGACGACCACGAGGCGTCGAAGTATCTGTCGAGGCATCAGGAGGAACTCTGGCAACAATGTAGGGGGCATTGCTCCAGTGGTTCAATAGCTCCTGCAGGTGAGCTACCTCAAAGGCAACTTTGTTAGCTTGCACCTGAATCTACATAGTTACATTATTACAAATGCATGCCTTAGTATACATTGCAATATTAATATCCAAAAAACTATGTGTGAAAAGAACAACATTCCTATCTTTCCACAGAGTAAACAAAATTTCCATCCTGAAAGTATGCCAAATTTGGGTGAATTTCTAAAGGATTCTGGGAGAATCACCCAACAAAATCATGTGCCAAAAAAAATATTCAGGCCTGAATGGCTTGAAAAAATCATGAATCCAGTGTCAATAATTTTGGGCATGCCTACAAAACCAGAAGATATGCAAGAAAGACTATGGTTGTCCACAAAAAGGGCATCTAGGATTTGGAACCCCAATATGTTTGAGCCAAGACCCCAGGGGAAGACCTTGGAAGGCAAGGCACCAAGCAAAATGGGCAATCTTGGGTTCTGTTATAGCACTCTAAATGGTATGAAAGCATTTTCTCCATTGAGAATGAGAAGATTGCAAATGCCATCTCTGGTTGAGCATGTCCACAATCGGAAGATGGGGCGAAAGCCATCGATATCCCAGACTTGGCTTATAATTGGAAAGTAGAGTGGTAGGATACTGTAATCACCTAAAAATGGTCATCTAGACTATTAGCCCCCTTTTCAACATTTTGGCTAAATTAATTTAATCACTTACCTAAGCCAAATTGCTAATAATCAATTTATTTGATTATAACCTATAGTTTGACTATGCTATCCTAAGTTTATTATTTGATTAAAAGAACATGTCCCCTTTTAATTAAATAAAAGACCCCATTCTTCTAACCCACTTAAAGTGCACACATAAAGTCCTTTTTCTATTTTGCAATTAAAAGAAAAGGCTTTGTGACTTTTGTCTTATGTGACAAGTCAACTTAAATTCTATTGGTTGATTTGTGTGTGCACATGGATCACTCCTATTTTCGAATTCCACCGTTGATCATCCACCATCTTCATCTTGATCTCCACCGTCCATACATCTTTAAAAGGGAGAGAGCTTTCCCCCTCAATCATATCCATCTTTTGAACATTGTTATGCTGCAGGTTTTCTAACAGGTTTCTTTGGAGCTTTGTGGAGAACTTCTCATTTCTTGTCTCATTCTCTCATTCCATCACATTATCATTTTAGCTTAGTTTTCATACTTGCATTGCATTCTTGAGGGATTCCTTGAAGATATTTGCACTCTTGCTCTTGTCTCAAAGAACCTCCCGTTGCATGGTTTACTAGCAAGAAGTACATTTCTAAGGCTTGGCTGAGAGCCTTCATGCTGAAATACTAACTCCTTGCACTCCGTGGATAGGGAGCTCTAAGTCGGCATCCAAGCATTCCAACTCATGGAATCGTTTGGATAGAAGGGTTTAGAGTGTGACACAAATCGAGTGTACAGATACCACTTCCAATCATGCCACCAAGGCCGAACAAACTGAATACCCACTTTATGAATTAAGTGGACCGGAATTTAAAAGAGCAATAGGTCAAAAGTCTATCGATCTGAACGGAGAAGGCGGTACTGTACTTGCATATCTTCCCAGGACCTAAAACTCATGGAAACCCTCAAGAAGAGGTCCTTGGGAGTTCTGATGCCATGTTTGAAAAAACACAGAGCACTAGCACCTTGAGTCTTGGCAAGGGGAGTACCCTGAATGGAAAACAGGGGAGACCACCAAATGTTCTGCTGATTCAAAGAGAGGCCAGTGCAGAATTCATCCCTAGCCCATCAAAGCCAAGATTTAATAGCTTCCCAAGGTTTCCATATGCTCTTGATGACAAACGAGCCCTATATGGTCACTGGCTCACGCATGATGAGAAGGGTGTGAAAACCAATCCCCTTCCAAGCAGGACTGTTAACAGGAAAGCTGAAAGATATGCAATGTCAAACCAAAATTTTTCAGGCCTCATCTCCAATGATTGCACGAATAATCCATTTAGCACAAAGTGCAAGGCCTTGTTTCTGAGTGGAAAGCAGGCCAAGACCACTAGATTCTTTTGGGAGACAACAAAAATCTCAAGGAACTCTGTGAAACCCATGGTGATTTGAACCAAAAGCCTATAGAAAATTCCTGAGCAATCTTTCCAATTTCTGATGAGAAGCTTTGGTGGGGGGGGGGGGAGGGCAACAAGAAGAATAATAAACATGAGTACCCGCAAGAACCTTTGAGAAAATCTGGAATTTGCCAGCAAGGGAAAGCAGTTTCGTAATCCAATAATCAAGCTTCTTGGTGATCTTGGCAAGCACAGCATTCCAAAGTTCAATAGGCGAAGCCTGGAAAGCAAAAGGAATTGCCAGAAAGTGAAAAATCTCCCCATGTGTTACGCATTTCCATTCAAACTGGCTGAGCCAAGGTGGAACTGGCAAGAATGACTAGTGGAAGCAGAGCGTTTTATGCCATTGAATGGCAGATCCAAAGGCTTGACAAAAGGTGTCCAGGAAACTTAGAGCATTGTGGATGTTTTCTTCATCCTTGAGAAGAGTGAGAAAGGAATCATCTGCAAAGTGGCCATTGACTAACTGAGAAGATGATTCAGGCAAAGAAATGCCACGAACCAGTCCAAAAGACATAGAATGAGCTTGCAAATAGCCAAAACCTTCAGTAGCAAGGACATAAAGCACTGGAGCCAAAGTGCAACCTTGTCTGATTGAACAAAAAAGGCCAAAAGCCTCTAATTGTGAGATATTGATGGTAATGCAAGCATTAGCATCACCAAAGAGCATCTCCGCGGACTATAAAAAATTGGGACCAAAACCCAGAGCCTGGAGCATAACCAAAATAAAGGGCCATTCAATGCGATCATAAGCTTTAGCAAAATCAATCTTTAGAAAGATGGCCTTCTGGTTGGACCTACGAGCCCATTCCATGCCTTCCTAGATAGCAATAATATTTTCGAGAATGTATTTGGACTTAATAAAGTCAGTTTGCTCAGGGCACACAATTAAGGGCAACATGTCTCAGATTCTGAGAGGGAGTGCCTTGGCAATAATCTGATAAGACACATTCAAAAGGGTAATGGGCCTCCAATTGCAAATCTCCTCTGGATCGCCGGCTTTAGGTATGAATTTGATATTTCTTTTATTTATAATGGCCCCTAAGCTTTTAGAATGATAGGCTTCAAGATAAACTTTGTGCAGATTAGGACCTATATGCTCCCATAGGTGTTTGTAAAATTCACAAGGAAACCCATCACACCCAGGGGATTTCTCATCAGCCATGGAGTAGACCACCTCTTTAAGATCTCAGAGGGAAAGAAGTTGCTCGCAGAAAGCACATTGCTCAACTACTAGGTGGTTTGGAGTAACAAAGATACACTTTTTGAGAGCTTCCTCCTGAGCAACCGAATTTCCCTGTGAAGCAAAAACATTCTCATAGTGATGAACAAATGCTTGCAGGATGTCAAGGAGACTGGAAAGAATAGCAGATCCTTGTTTGATCTTTTTAATCTCAACATTGATATGATGGGCACGAAGAGCCTGCAAGAACTCCTTCGAGGCTTTATCGCCAACCTCCAGCCAGTGGAGACGGGCTTTGATTTGGGCTCCTCGAGTGGCATAGTTATCAACAACTTGTTTGTCATGGTGAAGTTTGGCCAGCTGAATTTGCAAATTTGCATCAAATGGATTAAGGGTGAGAGCCTCAGAGGCTTTTTTGAGTGTAGAAGTGGTGGCTTCATATGACTGTTTTCTAAAAATTGCCAACTGGCGCCCATAAATGTGCAAAAAATGAGCAGTTATGGCAATGGCATCATTCCACCATTGAATCCAACCCTTCTAAGAATGCGGATGTGGCTCCAAATTCCGGACACGTAAGATATGTGTGATGGTGGAAGCATGCATCAGCAGATGTGTTGAGGAAGAACTGAGACTTGGCAACTTTCAGGATAGTTGTTTGCCATGAAATGACAAAATAAATGGGATAGTGGTCAAATAATGTCACATCTAGCAGGGGAATGACAGGTAAATCTTAACCCTCAAAAAAAGAGAAAAAAGATTGTGCAGTAATCATGGCACGATCAACACTTTAATATGCGGTCAGAGCCAGCTCAAAAGTTGGACCAAGTGTGCCAAACCCCACTATCCTAGCGGCGATTAATATTGGGATCAAAAAGGCCCAATTTGTTGAGTACTAGGCTTCCCTTTCCCCAATTGTCCAGGGAAAGGGCAGAATGTCGTCTTTGTCAGAGGCCACCCCAACCATATTGAAGTCACCACACATAACCCAAGTTGCTGGAGGCAAATTGTCAGCCAGTTGCCCCACATCTATGATCTTTCAACACTATCATTGGAAGCATAAACATTAATGACTCCAAAAGAATGATTGTTAATGGAAAGCAAAAGCCAAAAAACTCTATGCGTGGGGTCAGAACTGTGCGAAATAATAGCAGAATGAAGACGAGGTGACAAGAGAGTAACTACACCACCTTGGCCAGCTTCGTGCTGAGAGGAAAACGTAACTCCATCCTACCAAATGATGCGGCATGCAGAAGAGAGCATGAAATCATAAATCTTAACTTCTTGCAAACAGAGAAAATCTAAGTTACCAAGTCTATGATGGGTATCCCGGACATAGTACTTTCTGGTGAGGTCTGTGAGACCTCTAACATTTCATGATAAAAAATTCATGAAAATTCTTCCATATTATCCTCGTCCTCAAGAGAGGAGTAGCTATTCTACAAGAAGGTAGAAATCGGGTGGAAGTCAAAAGGAAAATCCTCTGTACTTGCAGCCTGTCGTTTCACCTTTGGTATCTCCGCACGTCTAGGAGGACTATGAGAGCACTGTGTCGCTTGTGGCGCTATGGAAGAAGCAGCAAGAGGGTTACGAACCACAGCTAAGGCAGAAGCCCTGGCGGCCACCTTAATCCCTTACGTACCAATAGGGTTTGAAACCTGCGAAACCCCCAAAATAGGTGCTGTGGAAACCACTTGTGTCCCTACATTGGTAGGAATTGACGCTCTTGTGGGGAGAGGAGTGGCTACGACTGTCACGTAGGACTGTTTAGAGGGCAAGGGATTCAAGGTAGCCTTGCCCTTGCGCCCAACAGTAACCCATTCTTCTTTTTTCCCTTCAACTGGCTTCGTAGGTGCTTCTTTAGGTGTGGGCTTAACCCTAGGCATAGTTAAAGGGCAATCCCTGATCTTGTGGTCCATGGACTGGCACCTATAACAGGTGTTGGGGAGGTTCAAATAGAGCACCTTCTGAGAGAAGGTTTGAGCCCCAATCTGGATTTCCATAGAATCCTTAAGATCCTTGGAAAGATCAACCTCGACACAAACACGTCTTTGTGGGTGAACATTAAAAAATTTCTCAGGCTCCTTTGTGACAACTTTGCCAAGGGTTTTGGCAATGGACTCAATGAAAGGCCAGCATGGCAAGGGTAAACCTAGGTTGACCCACATAGGAACCCTAAGCTTTTTATCATCATAGACTGTGAAGTCTCGGACCATTTTTGAAACATAAGCAGGGATGAACGCATAGACCACGATCCGTTGTTAAAGATCGCGTCTGCCTGCCACAGGTTAGCGAAGCGAAATTAAAAAAAACCTTTGGTAAGATTTTGCACAGCATCAAGGCGTACTCCATGAGGAGTCCAACACTTGTTAACCCATTCTTGAAGCATAGCTTCAGGAGGAGTCCTACCCATAAAATATCCTATTAAAGTATGATGTTCTAACCAGTCACATGCAACATCAAATTCTTATAAAAGAAGGATAATATCAGAATTACCTTGTGAAAAACCTTCAGGACAAACTTACGAGAATGGCGACACCATGGCAATCCGAAATAGCAGCGTGAACACCAGAAACAACTAGTTCACTACTGGTCGGGGCCATTAAATCCTAGCCTAAAAGCTCCCGCAATAAATGTGGTGTGACAAGTGGAGACTACAGAAGGAAAGCTCAGGCTGCAAGTTCGCATAAAGCAAGAAACCCTAGCAGAATATCCATCTCTCTTTAAATATTCTTCGTTGAGAATGTGCTTAAATATCTTTCAACATTGCTCTAGTATATTTATTCTACACTTCTCTTATTTTTCTTTCTCTTTTTACTAATAGATTTGTTGCAATCTATTTCTAAACTATCTACGGTTTCTTTACATTTGTAACCCTTCTCTAATACCATGTTGAGTAACAAGGATCACTTCTATAAACGTAATTACATTGGCATAATATTGATGTGTTCCAAATGTAGATTTGAATCTCATATAAACCTTAAAGGTTGGTCCTTTGACTATTGAGAAAATGAATGAGAAAATAAATCACAATAGCCTGATAATTGAGATTGCATTTGCACTCAATGATGTCGAGTTTGATGATATCAAGAACTGCACTATTGCCAAACAAATGTGGGATAAGTTGATGCTTGTGCATGGAGGATATGATAATGTGAGGAGAGCCAAACATGAGAGGGAAAATATGATACATGGGAATGAAAGAAGGTGAGAATGATGCTCAACATGTAAACTGAATCAAAGAAGTTGTGAGCGCAATCAAATCTGCTAGAGGAGTTATTAATGATTCTGAAATTGTAAGCAAAGCTCTCTAGACTCTTCTACCTATTTATGCTATCAAAGATTCTGCTATTCAAGTGAGAGCTATGCCTAGCAATGTATTGACACTTGACAGTTTAGTTGGTTGGTTGATTGCATTTGAATTGAACAACTATGACAATAGTATGGCTACAATTGGAATGCATTTAAATCTTCACCAACCATTGGAAATTACAAGAAAGAGAAGAAAAGTAAAGAAGAAAGTGAAATAGAATCTGAGGTTGATTTGGATGAGCTTGAAGCATTTTTTGCAAGAAGGTTGTCAAAAGGTAAAGATAATACAAAAGTAAGCTGCCCCTGATTAGTTTCAATTATAATGAGGTTGGTCACTTTGTTACCAAATGTTCTAATACAAGTAAGAATGAGAAAAATGGCAACGAAGATTTCAAGTATAGGAAGAATAAACATTACAAAGGCAAAAGGAAGAAGGCATATTACATTGTTGAAGAAGAGAACACAAAGTCTAGTTCTAATGGTGACAAGGAAATAATTAAAATGGTATATGTTGCAATTAAAGAAGATTCAAATGGAGAAAGGTGTGAAAGTGAAACTGCCCTTATTTCACATGTTACTAAGAATGACTCATGGATTATTGATAGTGGTTGCTTGTATCACATAACTGGTGATATAAGTAAATTTGATAAATTTAAAGAAATTGATGATGGTGGGATTGTTAAGCTAGGGAATGAAAAACATGTCTAGTGAAAGGTAAAGAATCACTAATGCTAAATGATAAGAACATATGTGATGATGCATATTGGGTTCAAGGATTAAAGTACAATCTTTTGAGTGTTTCACAATTGAATAATGCAGGTCACAAGTTTGAATTTCATAACAAAAAAGTCAATATCTTTGATGATGAAGACCGTCTAATTGGAACAAGAATGCAAACAAAATGTAACTTATTCTATCTTGATCCTATTGTTGAGACATATTATTTCGCTAAAGTTGAGGATGTGTGGTTATGGTATAAAAGGTTGTGTCATGTAAACTTAGAGAATATGGTGAAAGTTAGTAGAACGAAAAGAGTAAGGGGCTTACCGAATCTGCAAAAATGAGAGAATGTTGTGTGTAAAGAATGTCAACTTAGTAAGATGACAAAGTCTAGTTTTTCTAGCAAGACACATACTTCAAATGATATCGTGGAATTGGTTCATACTAATGTATCTGGTTCAATCGGTGTTGATATTTATTATGGTGATAAGTATTTCATATTATTTGTTGATGACTACTTAAGAATGATGATTATTATTTTCATGAAGGTGAAATCACTTGCTATTGATATGTTAAAATGGTATAAAGCTAGAGTTGAGAAAGAAACTGGAAAAGTTTAAAAATTATTAAAGATCCGATGGAGGTGGTGAGTTTATGTTTGTTGAATTCACTAACTTTTGCGTTAAAATGGTATTAAAAGACAATTGTCTGCGTCGAGGACAATGCAACAAAATGAGATTGCTAAAAGGAGAAATAGATCAATTGTGGATTGTGCAAGAACATTGATGATTAAAAAGGAGGTTTCTCAGAAATTCTGGAAAGAAGCAATTAGCATTGTTCTTTATACTCTCAACTGTGTTTAATTGAAGAAAGGAACAAATAAGACACCCTATGAACTTTGGTATGGTCACACACCTAATGGAAGTTATTTCAAAATATATGGAAGTAGGTGTTATATTCACAAGGATGCAAGGAATGGTTAATTTGATTTTAAAGGATATGAAGGTATATTCGTTGGTTATTCATCTAAAAGGAAAGTTTATAAAGGTTTGAACAAAGCTACTAACAAGATGATTAAAAGTGCAAATGTAAGATTTGATGAATTTACAGAGAAGAATGATTTAGAACCCAATAAGTAACCTAAAGATTACAACAAGTGTGTGAATGTGACACATTGTCTGAGTTACAACAGAGACCCATTGAGCACTAGATAACAATATTTGAGTTACAAAATGTTTTACCTGAGCATCAAAGCGTACAACCTGAGAAAGAAGTTGCACCCTTACTAAGTGAGGAAATTGTTGAAAATTAGAGAACTTAACCTATATTGGTCAAGTATGAGAGAAACAATCATTCTCCTAAACAAATTAGTGGTGATAGAAATGTTAGAGTACAAATAAGAAGTAAATTAAGATATAATACTTGTTTGATTTCTTATTTTAACCAAGAATAGTTAAGGTTGCATTAGATAATGAGGATTGGATAAATGCTATGAATTAAGAAATTGATCAGATTGAGAAGAACAATACTTGGACACTAGTACTGAGACTTGCTGACAAAAAAGTGATTGGAACCAAATGGATTTCCAAAAACAAGTTGAATGAGAATGGAGAAGTGGTAAGGAACAAGGCGAGAATAGTTTGCAAAGGTTATGCACAAGAAGAAGGAATGGAGTACGGTGAGACTTGTGTGCACTTGTTCCAAGACTAGAAGGAGTAAGAACATTATTGTCTTATGCTACCTACAAGTAGTTCAAAGTCTACCAAATGAATGTCAAATCTGCATTTCCAAACAGAATACTTGAAGAAGAGGTATATATTGAATAACCTAAAGGATTCATTGAACCTAAATAGAAGAACATGGTTTGCAAGTTGAACAAAGTGTTGTATGGATTGAAACAAGCACTAAGAGCATGGTATGAAAGGCTACATCCTTAAATGATTAAGATTGGATTTGCAAGAACAAGTGAGAACAATAAGATTGAGAGAATTGAATGTATACTCAAGGGGGAGAAGTACAAAGAGAGAAGTATAAGATTGAGAGAATTGAATGTATACTCAAGGGGGAGAAGTACAAAGATGGAGAAGTATAAGAAAATTGTCAAATGGTGAAGTATACCCAAAGAGGGAGAGAATTTTCCAAGGCAAAAATGTTGATGAAGATTGTTGTTTTCAAAGATACAAATCGAGTTATAGTGAACCTGTTGATGAAGACAGAGAGCTAAAATGTTGTATTGTTGTCAATGCATACATTTGATTATCTTATGTAATGTTTTGTAATGTAAAATTATATGTTATGTGTTGTCATCAATGCCAAAGGGAGAGATTGTTAGCCGTAACTAATAATGTAATTGGTAATGCTATATCATTATGATAGATGAAGAGGATTTGAAGATCATATGTTGAAGAGAGAGTTGATAAGTATGGTATTAAATGTGCACTTGAAGGAGTACAATGATAATGTAAGACTCATTTGATAAATTTACAATTATGTAATATTACAATGTATTGAGCTACACAAGCTTAACCAAGTGACATGTTAAAGAAGGAAGATTGTATTCACCAAGAAGTTGGCAAAGAAAATGGGAAATTCATTATTGCCCGAGCAAGTTTAGTATTAACTGAGTACTATATTACCACAGTGAATGTTATGTTCACGGAGTAACACCTAGAAGAACAAGTTGAAAGAATTGGAATCTAAGGGAGACTTTTGATGGAGATCTGGAATGTTCGAGATGTTCAAAGACACGAGTCAAATTTTTTTACAAGATCCAAGGATTAGGAGAATTCAATAAGGATCTAATGATGGAGATTGAAGGAAGATAAGGAAGCACACAAAGTTCTATAAAAATTTCTATACTCTATGTGGTTAAGTACATTGAAACTAAGATCGATGGTGGTGATTAAGAAACAATAAATGGAAGAATCTGAAAGCACATAAATGACTCTTTAAGGAGATGTTCAAAACATTTTTAGGTTTCTAGTTGGAAATTGATGTTGTTACGTTGCAAGTTATTCTTCATGTTATTTTCATTTTATTACAATTCAGTAACAACTAAGTTTATCGTCTTAATAACTAAGTGATACCATTGTTAGAGAGTTATAACAAAATAGTGAATTACAAGTTTGAAGAAAAGTAAGTGAATATATTAACTGTGATGATGAATGGATGCACATAGTATAATTGGACATAATTGATTCACCCCCCTAGTTATCTAACATTAACTACCCAGAAATATGAAAGAGGCTAATTGTTGATACATATAGGCTCACTGCCAATATAATTTGGCTTGCAACCAAAATATAAGAAATGAGAAGTGAATCCACTACTAAAGTCAATGTCATCAACCTCGTGCAATATAGAAATGATATAACAGTTTACTATTGATTGTACCAACTTGTTTGTACCTCAACACAAAAATCTCTCCTTTTTAGATTTGCAATCACTTTGCATATTTCTTGCATACAACATACCAATTGTAAGAATCATCACTCTTCATATATAGCTCAAGCTAACAACAAGGTCAATGTGAACCAATTTGAAATAGGTCAAACCAAAGCATTCTTGTTTTTGTCCTTCATTTTCTCATCACAAAATGGAGGCAACACTACAATACTTTTCCAATTAAGTTTCAAATTTCTCTAAGTTAACTCATTATATGGTTGGCAAAAAACAATTAATTAATTTGGGATAACTCATTATATGGTTCGCAAAACTTGGTTGGTTAATCCTTCCCAAATCATAGTGTTAGTCTTTTTATTGAAGGTTCTCATCAAGTTGTTTTCTTAATTTTTGAAAGCTTGATTGGAATTGTTGATTCTAGTAACCTATACTTGACTTTTGAGGCCTACAAAGTCTTTTTTGCATTTGAGCATGTGTTTGGATTCTTTTAATCTTTTTGTTTCCTTCATACTCTTGTTTTTTGTCACGCCCTTATTTTGAGCTATCTTAGGACTTAATCAAAGTTATTAATCAAAAGTTATTAAGGATTAAGTGCATGTGTAATTGGACTTTAGAACCCCAGTTGCATATTTATTTTAAATATTAGACCTTATATTTTGATTTTATGTTGCAATTTTTGAAATTTATAACTTAAAATCACATTAAAATATGTTTTTAAGTTATATAGTTGCACTTTTTTATCTTTTAAGTTATAACTTGAGTCTAATTTGATGTTGTGTTTGCACTTTATTGATATAACTTAAATTGCTTAAGTGAAAATCTCACTTTTTCAAGCCATTTACACATGACACCTTAAAATGTTATGTGTAATATATAATGGACCCCAAAAAGTGAGATTCACTTAAGTGAATCAATAAGACATGTGCAAATTAGAAATAACAAGTATATGTTAGTCATTTACACATGTAGTTGAGGAAATATGTAGTTGCACCCAAAAAGTTTGATTTTGCTTGCTTTTCTTCAATCCAAGAGGCAAATAGTGCCTTTTTATGCCAACTGCATATTGCATGTGACATCTTTTAAATATGAAATGTGTATTTCTTCTTTAAAACAACAATTGGCTTACAAAAACCACTTGTTTTCTACCAAAACTACTTTGCTAGGAAGTTTTACATGTCATTCTAAATATGCATTTCATTGTGAAAACCCTAGTTTGCTTACTTTCATGTAAATGCAATATGCAACCCCCCTAAAAAAAGTGTGACCAACATCATACTTGCAACTTTTCATCCAAAGCACCACATGTAAATGCATTGAAAAAGTGTGATTGGGAGTTTAAGTGTAATATCTAGAAAATCCCAATTTGTCTTTCTTTTGCCATTTACTTAACATTTTTAAATATGCAAGTCACTAGGAAAAGTGTGTGTATATGTAAGTGAAAAGTGTGATTTGTGCTTGAATGACTAAGAGAAATGTGTAAATGATCTCAAAAAGTGCGACATGCACTTTACATGTAAATATGATATGCATTACAATGTCCAAATTGTAATTTGCATGGAAAAGTGTAAAGATGTATTATGCATAATTGTTGGAAAACCCAATTTGCATAAGCCATCTATTTCCAACATGCAAGGCATCTTCAAAACCATGACTTTCTTGGGCATCCCACTTACATTTTCTTGGTCATTACATTTTAAATATTCAAATGCTCATATAAAACATGACTTTGGGCATTCAAAGAAGAAAATATCATACACAAAGAGGTTGGGAAAGCTTGATATGCACTAAAACTCTTTTTTTCAAAATATGCAAAGCGCTCCAAAAAGTGTGATTCTCTTGGGTGTGTGGGTTTATATCCTCTTGGACTTTCCATACTCATCATTTGAAATATGAAAATGCTTGTGAAAACCGCGATTTACATTTGAGAAATTGTTTAAAATGTGCAAGCAAGCTAAAAAAGTGTGATTTGCATATAGAAGGCATATTTGCATCATTTAAAATATGTAATAGCACATGAGAAGTGTGATTTAGGGTTGGGAGTTAAAGATTTCCAAAGGCATTGATCAACATATGCAAGCACATTCAACAAACTTGATTTTGGAGAGGAGAGTTTCATTCTAATTTCGTCTTTCTCAAATTTTATTCTTTGCTTTCCAAGTAAGTGTTAGATTTAGATTTTGTTTGCATTTCTTGTTCGTGTTGCTTATATGATGCACTTTTTTGCTCTTTATTTTCCATTTGTTTAGTTGCAGACCTAGTTTTCTTTCTAAGTTGATAAATAAATGCAAAAATCTCATTCTCTATAAATGCAAAAGGGTTCTTCCACTCAAAATTGAATTTTCTTGCAAGATTGAAATGTTTTAATGTGTCAAAGCAAGAGGTTTGTTCTTTTCTTTTCTTTATTTTCTAAATACTTTGTTTGTTCATGAAGAAAATGATGAAGTTTATCTCAAAGAATGGAAGTATTCATTCTCTTTTGCAATCTTCATCTTCATTCCATCTCCAAATTTGTCCAAATTCACCCAATTCCATTATTCTCAAATAGGTAATCAGACTTTTAAAAACCCGATTACATATTTACATAAGTTTAATGTAATGAGTTCTCACCACATATAAATGCATTCCTAAATCCCAATTTTGGGGAAAAGCTCACATTTGTAAACACAAAGCCTTCTATCCACATGCTCTCAAGATACATCTACTTGCATTCTTAGTCATTCAAGACAAAATCCACATTTTTCCCATACGTAATCTGTAATCACCCAATTTTGGTCTAGTAAACTATAAGCCCAATTTTTGAGTATTTAAATTCATATACTAAACAACATTATGCTTTAATCAATTTTGCATTATTATTTTAACCAAAAATTATTTGTCAAATCATTACATAATCATTTATTTGATTTTATCTTATAGTTTGACCACCTTATCCTAAGTTAATGTAATTAAAAAATTTACCCTCTTTTAGTTAAATTAAAATCTCCTTTATTTATGTGCACATGAAAAAGTAGTTTTTAATTTAATAAATAAAAAGAAAATGAATTGTCTACAACTTAAAAGTGTACTTTCCAAGGTGATTGGAATCTTTTGACTTCTACTCAACATTTTTAGATATGCAAGTCACTTGGAAAAGTGTGTGTGTGTGTGTGTGTGTGTGTGTAAGCGAAAAGTGTGATTTGCACTTGAATGGCTAAGAGGAATGTGTAAATGATCACAAAATAGTGTGATATGCACTTTACATGTAAATGTGATATGCATTATAATGTCCAAATTGTGATTTGCATGGAAAAGTGTAAAGGTGTATTATGCATCATTTCTAGAACAGCCCAATGTGCATAAGCCATCTATTTCCAATGTGCAAGGCATCTTCAAAACCCCGACTTTCTTGGGCATCCCACTTACATGTTCTTGGTCATTGCATTTTAAATATGTAAATGCTCATATAAACCATGATTTTGGGCATTTGAAGAAGAAAATGTCATACACAAAGAGGTTGGGAAAGCTTGATATGCACTAAGACTTTTTTTCCAAATATGCAAAGTACTCCAAAAAGTGTGATTCTCTTGGGCGTGTGGGTTTATATCCTCTTGGACTTTGCATATGCATCATTTAAAATATGCAGATGCTTGTGAAAATTACGATTTACATTTGAGAAATCATTTTAAATGTGTAAGCAAGATAAAAATGTGTGATTTGCATATAGAAGGCACATTTGCATCATTTAAAATATGTAATAGCACATGATAAGTGCTATTTAGGGTTGGGAGTTGAGTATTTTCAAAGGCATTGATCAACATATGCAAACACATTCAAGAAACTTAATTTTGGAAAGGAGAGTTTTATTCTGACTTCTTCTTTCTCCAAGTTTTGATCTTTTCTCTCCAAGTAAGTGTAAGATTTAGATTTTGTCTGCATTTCTTGTTCTTGTTGCTTATATGATGCATTTTTTTCTCTCTTTTTTTTCCATTTGTTTAGTTGCAGCTCTAGTTTGTTTTTTCTAAGTTGATAAATAAATTCAAAACTCTCATTCTTTATAAATGCAAAAGGGTTCTTCCACTCAAAATCAAATTTGCTTGCAAGATTTAAGTGTTTGAAAGCCATCACTTTGTGTCAAAGCAAGAGGTTTGTTCTTTTCTTTTCTTTTTTTTCTAAATACTTTTTTTTTGTTCATGAAGAAAATAATGGAGTTTATCTCAAGAATGTAAGTATTCATTCTCTTTTGCAATCTTTGTATTCATTCCATGTCCAAATTTGTCCAAATTCGCCCAAGTCCATTTTTCCCAAATATGTAATCATACTTTTAAAAACCCAATTACATATTTGCATAAGTTTAAAGTAATGAGTTCTCACCAAATGCATTCTTAAATCCTAATTTTGGGGAAAAACTCACATTTTTAAACACAAAGTTTTCTATTCACATGCTCCCAAGCTACATCTACTTTCATTCTTAGTCATTCAAGACAAAACCCACATTTTACCCATATACAATCTATAATCACCCAATTTTGGTCTAGTAAACTATAAGCCCCCTTTTTGAGTATTTAAATTCATATACTAAACCACATTATTGGCACTATAATAGCTCGAGATGCCAAAAGGAATATATGGTCGGTACCAAGGCCTTGCCCAGGTGTTCTTGAGGATATAGAGGTAGGCCTCAGGTCGGTGGGGTTGGGACCGTCCCCCCTAAATTTCACATTATTATTTTAACCAAAAAATATTTTTCAAATCATTACATAATCATTTATTTGATTTTATCTTATAGTTTGACCACCTTATCCTAAGTTTATGTAATAAAAAACTTTACCCTCTTTTAGTTAAATTAATATCTCCTTTATTCTATGTGGACATGAAAAAAATAGTTTTTAATTTAATAAATAAAAGGAAAGGAATTGTTTACAACTTGAAAGTGTACTTTCCAAGGTGTTTGGAATCTTCTGACTTTTCAAAAAGGATTTTGCCTATTTATCTCCACCACTAATTATTTTGTCTATTAATCTCATCTACTCCTTGTCCCTTTTAAAAGACATGAACATATGGATCAACTAAACAACAAATCTCCACCATTTCTTTTTGGTTCTTAATATTGACCATCCAAATCTCTTTAAAAGGAGTCTCTCTCCTCACTCTCTCATAATCCATCTTGTTTGAGATAATGTTATACTATCACTTTGATTCTTGAGCACTTAAAGCACTTTGCACTCTTGCATTCTCATATAGCTTAGTGTTTTCTTTATTGTAATTAGATTAGTACATCTAGCTTAATGAGGAAGTATTAATTTTGTTGCATCTTGTTTAGATTAGTTTATTTTATTATATTTGCATCTCTCATACTATATTAATTTTTCATTCTTTCATCTCTGTTGCATGTTATCTTTGAATCTTTCATTCTATGGTACCCCTTGCAAGGGTCTCTAATCTTAGGTTCATTTGAGAGCTAGCATCCATTGATCTCTTCCATGTCATAGATAAAGAGCTATAAGATTCCTTCCAAGATTTCTAATTAATGAGATCTCTTGGGAATAAGGATTTATAGAAGTGGTCACATATTTTGACACACTTTTTTGGCACCCATCATGGGGATGGAACCAATTTTCTAGCTCCATTTGCTTGTATTTTCAGATTTTCTTGTCGCAAGTCTGATATTTTTGTTTTCCAATATGAATTATCATACGATGAAGTTCTTCTCTACGTGTGATGGTCCAAAGATGATATCTATCGTATAGTGTTTTGTCACTTTGTTGTTTTCCAAAATATCACTTGGTTCTCACTATTTTATCATTTTGGTAAATGAGTTTTATTGTTTGTGCTCGTTTTATGACCTGACTTCTGGAAATTTATCATACAATATTCTGGTGAAGCCTGTTTCATTGTAAAAATCTATTAGCTTGCATTTTCTAGGTTTAGTAGCTTAGTTTGCTTCCATTTTACTTGCATTTCAGATTTTTGGTCTATCACAATAGCTAATCAAGTGGTTTTGCAGGGTTTCATTGCTTTCATTTTGATATTATGTGTACTAACTTACAAGTGCAAAGCAAAGAAAAAGTAAAATTGTGTGTTTGTTGTTAGCATTTCATTTTCATTAGACACATTAATAGCTCATGGGTAAGGATTATTTCTGTTAGTAGGGAAGTATTCTCTTGTCTTTATAAGACAATCAGAGACCTAGACCCTTTGATTTGGATCATAGAAAGTGAGTTGGAGAAGCTTTCTCTTTAACTTAATGTATCAAGTGTATAGTGTGTTTGGGAGAAGCTTGTGAAATGGGAGATTATGTTCTTTGCCTCTTTGATGGAAATCAGAAATCTAGACCTTTGTATGTTATCCATTTGTAGTTAGATCCTTTAGAGAACCTACTACTGAGGGAAAAATCTTGTGGGAACGACCCAAGTGGAAACGAGTGAACTTGACTAATATGACCCACTATAATGAAGAGGTCTCCTTTTTAAGACTAAAGTCTTAGAGAATGTAATAGTTCTATCCATCTAGTGAGGACACTTGTAGCATCATGGCCACAAGGGAATCACTAGTTGGATATACTTATTTGTGTTTGGGGTCCTTGAGGCCTTTTTCTTGCTTGCAAGACCATCACATATAAGTACTCTTAGGGTCATGAGGTCTTAATCTTCTATTAGGACCAAGGGGAATGCTACAAATATAACCCTTACTAAGAACCTAGGCTAGAGGCCACCCTATTTTAGTTGCATCAATATCTTTCTGGAATAATTAATCCAATGAGATCATTCAGATCACCCCAAGATTTGACATACCATATGTGTTCCTTTGGATGTTTTAAAAGAACTCTGTGACAAAGCCAATATCATTTTGTGTGAGGTGAGGCATCATCAAGTTGTCGTAAAAGGTTTTGATCCAAGCCACGAAATTTAGGTAGATATCACTTTATGTCTCTTTGAAATACTTTGAGACTTTTGGAGAGCCATGGAACATGCACATGACAATAGTTTAGGTATCACACCTTTCAAGACTTCACATATGTTCGTATATTGCAAGGTTGGTTTGTCCCTTTTGAGATTCTTTAGGAGACTACTTCATGTGTCACATCTTGCTTGAATAATTTCTTTTTGCACAATAAACTTGTTGCTATTCTTGAATCTAAACACTTTCAAATTGTCAAACATTGCTAAAATCATCAAAACGACAAGTCAAAGTAGGTCTTTTGATGCAATCTTTAGGGAATTTTGCACTTTCAAATTTTTATATTATATGTTGTATTGAGAAATATCACATGATACAAAGTTTCATCACCTAACAGTTTTAAGATCTATCATCTAGCTTCTAGCAATTTATTGCCCCAATTCAGCAAAATTATCATTTATGGAAAGTCTATGGCCCTTCTCCTAGAGAACTATCATTTTGTTGTCCTTTTGTTGCCTAGTTCACAGAGTTTTGTCGTACAAGTGTTATTTTGAGTCTGTTGCATTTAAAACTGTTTCTTAGTTGGTTCAGGGAAGCTTGCACTTAATCTCTCCAATTTTTGGTCTATACTAGTGAGTTAGAGGTTGCTTTTAGCTAAAAAGATCACTTGAATCACTTGACTAGAAACTTGGTTAGTGGATTGTTCAGTTGTCCATATTTTTTATCATATCTTTTATTGATTTTTATTTCTTATTTTTGCTTGCTTCACTAATGTTTTACATAGGGTGTATTGAGCCTGCAGCTTGGGCATCTTGTGATAAGTTATCTTTCCTCTCTATTTACATCAATACTTTGGACAAGTGGATACTTTACTTACTTAGTTTGGAACTCAAGTCTAATTTATTCATTGTATTGCCTTCTTGCATCCTCTTTCATGTTGGTTATAGCTAAATATCAAATTTTCCAAGGAGAGAAAACTAAGGCTACCTTTGACACATCACCTAAAAGAGATTTAGAAATTTGGGGTTGTAATCCATTTTCTACCACCTTTGAATCACCTCCCTCTTTGTCTAGGTCTTAAAATAGTATCTCTTTGACTATATATTGGGAGGAACATAACAAGAGAATAAACAAAATCTTGGCTAGGCTAGAAAATGAATGTTACAACACAAAGATCAAGAGAAACAAGCCTATTTGGGAGAAGCATGATGTTTGGCTTAAGGTTTTGATAAGAAACCCTCTAGACATGGTTCATGTTCACCTTCAAGGTCACAACATAATAGATATGACTTACATGGATCTTAGCAAGATAATGATTCCAATCAAAAAGTCACTAAAGAAGAAATCTTGCAATTTCAAAAGGACAATACTTGAAAAAGCTCATGAAAGAAACCTTGGATCAAGAGAAAGATAAACACTTTATGCTCTTGACCTCCCAAGGAGTTAAACTTCCACATAATTTTAACATTGATAACATGATTCAAATGGAGTAACCTTCACCTTTAGAAGTTAAGATTAAACAATTGGAGGAAGTGAGAAAAGAAATGTTGTACATAAAAATGGAACAAGAGAAACCTAAGACATCCTTTTCACTTGAGCCTATATACTCATTTCCTTTTGACAAAGATTTATGCATGCCTCATTTTCTTCATAAGGCTGATTTTTTTACGTATGATAAATATTATGGTAGTGAAGGTCCTCATGGCCATATTAGATAGTTTTATGCACTAAGTATGGAATTCTTGCATGGATTCACTTATCTCATGAGGCTCTTTCCTAGGAGTCTTAGTGGGAAGCTATGCAATGGTTCACCAAAATCTCTCCTCCACTTAAGTCATTTGACCAAATGGCACAAATATTTGTTCAACTTTATAACTACAATATTCAACATGTGATTACTAAGCTAGAATTATGCAACATCAAATAGTACCGAGGAGATTCTTTTGGTGCCTTTCTTTAGCAATGGAATTCATGATATCCTAGGCAGATTTAAGAGATCTAAAAAGATTGATATTTCTATCAAAAAAATTGTGCTTGAATTGCACTATAAATTAGGAAATGACTCGTTTCTATATTTTTCATGATGATAGAAAGTGCCTTAAAAATTGAGGATGTTTTACTTAGGAAGGGTGATCTCACTTTTAACAAAGATAAGTCTAACCACAATAATGACCATAACAACAATCATAACAATAAGGACAAAGGTAAATCACAATCATGCAATAAGAATAAGCATGTGGTAAATGATGGTGTAGCGATGCACCCAAACCTAAGGAGAATATATTTAATTTGACTAGTGATATTCAAGCTACAAAACAACAAGAGACTTCTTCCAAAAATAATGATTCAACAATTCTAATGATGCTAATAGACATAGATCATCATGGTTGTCCAAGCCAAAACACATTTTTATGCCTCTTGGTGACTTACTTGAAGTGGTGTTGAAAACTTTGGTATCAAATAAGATCATTACACTACCAGGAAACTCTAAATTATATGAACTTGAAGTTAATCCTAAATAGTGGAGTGAAAATCACAATTGTAACTACCATAGCAGCAAGGGTCATAAGACTGAAAATTGCATGAAATTATAGCGCCTCATTCAAGATCTCATTGATGAAAAGAAAGTTGGGGTGGATGGACACATGGATAATGCTAATCATAAGGTTTTTAATGAACCCCTACCCAAGTAATAACAGGGAGAAACTTTTAAGAAGAAGAATTGGGATGCTAAGATCATCTACACTTATACAAATATTGACAATGTCATACACATGCTTGAACCCATTGATGAGAGCATAAACATGATAAGGTCCAAAGGGAAGGGGGAAGACTATGATCTAGACAATGATAAATCATCAAGGATCATTCTTAGAGGTATGGACTCTGATGTAGAGACACTTGTCAGTTATAGTTTTCTTTCCTTCAAATGGTTTCATCCTGCCAAGGGTATTCATTCCTAGACCTCCCACAAAACCATCATTTCTAGGCTTTTAAGCATCTTTGAGAAAGATTAGGAACTTTGTCTTCAAACTCAACATAAGAGATTCAACCCATCAAAATAATCATTGATAAAATTCTTCCAGACATCAAATAACATCTATTCATGAGTTGATCCACCTATTCAATCCATATAACCCACTTACTTGGGTGTTTTCTCTAGCTTCCTAGCTCAACACTAGACACTGATTAGCCTAGGGCTTCAAGTAAAAATATAAAATCAATCCAAACCATTCTAACTCTACAAAAAACAAAACCTACACAATATAACCTAATATTCCACCAAGCCATGTGAATTATCAATTGTGGAATGTCAGGAAAATCTCCATTATACTGTCAAAACCCTAGGTTTTGAGGGTTTCAAAACTACTTGCACAAAAACTCATTGAAAATCCACCAATGAGAACTTATAGACCTAATCTTTCAAAAGTAAGATAATTCAAAACTCTAACTATTACTTAAGATTTGATCAATCACCAATCATGTACAATGCGAGAATGTATGGCCAAATGCAAGAACTTTGGTGAAAAATTGCAGGATTCTTGCTTAGATATCTTTCCAACTAGCCAAATTAAAATTTTCAAGGATCTTGTAAGATCTTGGGACAATTAGAGTTCTCCCCAACTGAGTTTCAGACCATAGGTGACAAATCCTCGAAATTGTCAAAAAGTTGCACACATTGTCAAATTGCAACTTTGCAACATTGACAACTTTTTTGCAACTCAACCAACACCTTTCTCTAATGAGTCCAACACTTCACATTGGTCATCTAGACATAAAATATAACCTTTGACATGTTCACCTATGCTTTGACCATCCTTTGACCATGTTGACCCAAGTTTACCACCTAGTTACACTACATCAACTTTGGGACTTTTCACAACAAAATTGCCCTCCTTTGGCTCATTCTTAGTAAACTTTTTGCCACAAGGACTTATTAAATATTAATATTCTAAACACAACAAAATTTTAAGTTCTTCTAGGTACTCCTACACCATACTCCTGGGGTAGGATAAAACTCATGTCCCGTGAGTTGTAAGATCTAAGACTGACTTAGCATGCATGATAATATCTCCTTTAGTCATCCAAATTGCTTTAGCATCAAGTAGACCTTTTCATTTTACCAAGTACTCCTTATAGACTCCTTTACTTGTCTTCTTCACTATTTTGGTATCTATTATGCATTTTAACTGCAATAGTTTAGGTATAGGGATATTTATCACCCAATTTGCCTCTTGTGCTTGTTGTAATTGTGCATGATATTCATTTGGAATTGGTCATTTGTATGATATAAGTCACTAGAATTAAACATAGGATATATTCCCAAATTTAGAGGTAATTCAACCTCATAAGCATTGCCACCAAACTTGTGTATTATTGTCAAAGGTCCAATCATTTAATGAGAAGCTTGGTTGGTTGTCTCTTGGGTAGTCTTTCCTTAAGAGCTAGTAAATTTACACAATCCATAAGATCTATCACTATAGTTTCTGGATTTGATTATGAAATTTTTGTTGCATCAAAGTATCAAATCATGCACTATGATTCATCATCAAGATGAATAAATAAAACAAGAAGGAAAAGTGTGTGATCCGAAATGTTGATGCAAAAAAACTTATACAATCAAATCCAAAAACTACATTGATAGTATGTCCTTCCTAAGATAGTCCATTCACCTACCTTGAACTTGACTTCACTCCTTGATCTGTCAACTTTGGCTTTGTTTTCTTTAAACTCTATTGTAATTCCTTCTTGACTTGTTCATGAACTTCTTTGATATTCTTTGTAAAGTTTCTCATAGTGCACTCCTCTTCTCCATTGTTTTCAAGTCTCTTAACTCCATCACACCCCTATAATGATACACATACACTATCTTGAAAGGAATTTCTCCTGTACTTCTATTAATTGATTCATTGTATGCATATTCAACTTGTCCAATCACTAAATCTCATGCTTGATCATGTTTCTTGGTTAGTGTTCTTAGTAGATTTCCCAAGGACCTTTTTACTACTTATGTTTGACCATTTGATTGAGGATGGTAGGTAGAAGAAAATGAAAAAATAATACCCAACTTCTTCCAGAGAGTTATCCAAAAGCGATGAACAAATTTGGAGTCCCTATCACTCACTATGCTTAATGGAAACCCATGAATTCTCACAATTTCTTTCAGGAATAGTTATGCAATATGGGAGGCATTATTTATGTTCTTATAAGGAATAAAGTGAGCCATTTCATTGAATTTGTCCATAGCTACATATACATTTTCTTAGGCACCCCCAACACAAAGTCCATATTAATGCATTCCCAAGGCCTAGTAGGTATAGTTAAGGGTTGATACAATCCTGCATTGGATGAAGCTCCTTTTTCCCTTTGACAAATAACACATTGTTCTACAAATTACTTTAAATTTAGATGCATTTTAGGCTAGAAATAATACCTTAACACTTTTTCAAGTGTTTTATCTTTGCCAAAGTGACCTACTAAACTTAAGTTTTATCTTTGATGATATTTATCCTCATTGAACATTGAGTTATACACAATTTTGATCCTTTGAAAAGTAGACCCTCCTATAGAAAGTAGTCAAAATATTCTACATGAAATGCATTAGAGTAGTTACCATGTACACCTTGTATATCTTTGCAAAATCTTTGTCTTCTACATATAATATTTTAAGTGAATCCAATCCCACACTCTATAACTGAACTTCTTGCAAAGATAACACCCTTCTACTATGTGTATCAGCTACTTTATTAGTAGTCCCCTTCTTGTATTTGATATGTAAATTATAATCTTGGAGGTACTCAACCCACTTAAGGTGTTTTTGACTCAAGTTATCTTTCCCATTCAAGAAACTAAGTGTATGTTTATCTGTGTACACTATGAACTCCATGAGTAATAGATAGTGCCTCCACTTTTTCAAGGCCTTCACCATGTAATATAACTTCAAATCACAATAGAGTACCTTCTTTTAGCTTTATTAAGCTTCTCTAAAAAGAAAACCACTGGATGGTCCTCTCAACTCAATACTACCCCTATGGCCAAATTACTAGAATCACATTCCACAATGAACACTTTATTAAAATCTAGTAGCTTAAGGGATGGTAGCTCTACCACTTTCTTTTTTGTTATTTCAAAGTCTTCATCATCCTTTGGTTTCCATTTAAATTGACGTTTCACTCCCCCTTTTATGGTATTAAGAATGGGTGCACAAACATGGTTAAAGTTCCTAATAAATTTATATTGAATTCGGTTAGACCATGAAAGCTTCTAACATCCCATACCAACTTAGGAGTAGGAAAATTCAAGATGTCTTCAACTTTTGAACTATGCATTTTGAGATACCCTTGTTAAAAAAAAAAAAATAAGGTACACTAGGTTAGTTATAAGGAAATCACTCTTTTCAAGGTTGATCATCAAGTTCTCTTGATGCAACTTCTTCAAGATCATATCCAAGTACTCCATGTGTTCCTCCTTAGCCCCTACTAAAGATTAAAATGTTAGCAAGGTAAGCAATGATATTTTTTTCAATAAACTCCACAAGAACCTTATTCATTAACCTCATAAAGGTTCTAGATGTATTTGTAAGGCTAAAGAGCATAACTAGCCATTCATATAAGTGTTCATTAGTCTTCAATGTTGTCTTCTTCTCATCTCCTAGTCTGATTCTAATTTGATGATAGCTTGATCCCAAATATATCTTAGAAAAATACTTGCCCCACCTAGATAGTCCATCAAGCCTTCAATCCTAGGCATGTGAAATCTATATCTTATTGTGATCTTGTTGATGGTTCTTGAGTTAGTGCACATCCTCCTTTTTCCACCTTTTTTGTGCACTATTACCATTAGAATTGCACGTGGACTTAAACTCTTCCTTATGAGCCCTCTATCTAAGAGTTATTGCACTTTCTTTCCAATTGCTTCATTCTAGGAATGGGTCATCTTATAGGAAAATTTATTTGGGAGAATAGACCCTAGAATAAGATCTATCTTATGGATAACATCCCTCATGGGCGGTAGATGATTTGGTATCTCTTGCACCACAACTTCCTTGTACTTATCTAGGAGTTTCTTTTACCTCTGCGGGCCCTTCTTGGAATGCGTCAAATTTAGGTTCTTCTTTAGGCTTCAATATGATAGCATACTCTATTCTCCCTTTGGTTTCAAGACCTTAAGGAATTATGTTCCACTCAACAACATAAAAATAGACCCTACTGATTTCTCATCCACTTCATCAAGTAAGGGATCAATTTGAAATTGTTGACCTCCTTTTGGTATACATGTATGAATTCTTTTATCCATCATGTATGGGTTTGACATCATACTGCCATGTATTCCCTAAAGAAATATCACATGCATACATGGGTAACACATCACTCAAAAATTAATCTTTGTAGTGTCATATTTCAAACTCCATATAGGCATGCTCATCTACTAGGACTTGTTAACCTTTCTTTAATCAAGAAATTTTATAAGGTTTAACATGGGGTAACCTTTTCAATTTGAGTTTTCAACCATTTCTAGAGACACTATGTTTTTAGTTTACCCTAAATCTACTATTACTGTACATACCTTTCCATGTGATCTGTAGGTGGTTCCAAACAAAGTATTTATTTGAGGCATCTCTTTGGTTTGTGAGACCCTTAAAGAGTGTTCTTCTAAACATAAATTCTTCCCTTCAAGCAGTAGTCCAACTTTTCCAATAGGTGATGTGACATTGGTAGTATCTTCTTCTTGAACAAATTGTGTTCTCCTTTCACTCACTTGAGAACTACTAGATTTCTTTTGACATCTTCCCATGGTACACCAAACTTGCCTACAATTATAACATTTACTAGTAAAAACTATCGTACTCTTTCCTTGGCCTCAAAATATTCTTCTATAATTACTTCTTCCTCTATAACCACCTTTATACCCTCTGCCACTACTCTCTCCACTTCCTTCTACTAAATTAGCTTCTCCAATTTTATGGTAAGATATGTTCATACTAAATGGGCCTCTTCCTCTATATCCTTTGTTTCCTCTACTTCTATGATTTTGTCCACCCCTTCTCTTAAGCTTATCTTCTACCCTCAAGGCTAGTTGAAAGCATTTTCATACTATATCAGGTGCTAAAATGTTAATTTCATCTTGTATATTCTACCTCATGCCATTTAGATATCTTTCCAACTTCTCTTCTTCACTTTATTTCCTATTGGATCTCAAACTTAGTTTATGAAACTCCTCTATGTATGAGATAATGTCTAAGTCCCTTTGCTTGAAATTCTACAACTTCCTATACATCTAGATCTCATAATCTGCAAACAAGAATTAGGTCTTGAGTCTGATTTGTATTCTTTCCCAATATTTTATTTTCTTCTTACTAACTTTGACTCTTTCTTCTTGCATGATGTTCCACCACATTAAGGTAGTACACTTATGTCTATATTTTTCCACACTTACTTTCTTCTCATCTAAAACTTCCTTGAGATTAAAGTGATTATTCATAGCATCAATCCAATCTAATAGTTCTTCCCCATTCCAATGTCCTTGGAAGACTATTAACCCCTCAAAGTTATCTTTGCTAATGGGTTTAAAGGCATAAAGGAACATCTTCTATATTTGGTTGTTTCAGGTGAGACTTCCACAATAGAATCCCCTGTCTCTTCCTCCTCTACTTCGTCATTAGATACATCACCCCTTTCCATTACCTTCTTCTTCTCTTCACCTTTCTTCTTCTTTTCTTCTTTTTGTTGTGCTTACAACATTTCTTATACCAACTAATGTATGATTTCTTGACTTGCAAATTTAGTAGGTAGGGTTCCAACCTCTTATTCACGCTCAAAAATTGATTAGTGGGTGTCTAACATACACTATCATTTTGACTCCAATATTGGCTTGAATACCAATATGATGTAGAGGCACTTGTGAGTTATAGTTTTCTCTCCTTTGAATGGTTTGACACCTGTAAGGGTATCCACTCCTAGACCTTCCCAAGGTCTCTAAAGATTAGGTTTCATCTTCCCAAGATGTCTTCATACCCAATCTAACGTACACTTCCCAAGCTCCTTAAACTAAGCAAGTTCATACACTCACAATATCAATTCACAAGGTCTCTACACTACTACATTTAACATCATTTTTCGACCAAAAATTTCGACCATCAACTAAATAAATTTAGGGTGGCCGAAATGTAAAGGAAAAAATTTCATTTTTTTACATATAAGACCCATGTTGGTCGAAATTTCAACCAACACAGGGCTTATACATTCGCAAAGTTCAAAAAACATTTGCCCAATTACGTTTTTTGCACCCAATTTCATTTGACATTTTTGGAGCATTTTCCTATGGTTATCTCTGTATTTTTGCATGGTTTTCTCTGAGCCCAATTTCGTTTCAGGTTTTCTCCAACCACTTGATTAATGACGCCTGCTAGCCCTGGGAATAATATGAAAGGGGGCCTTGCATTTGCATCAATATAGGGGGGCTGGAAAAGTAGTTCGAAACTCTCGATATTGTCTTTCTTTCATTCTTCCTGATGTGCTCGACTTCAAAAGTTGTTCCATTCACGACCTCCAATCACACTTGCATCTCTGATGGTCGAGGAGAGGCATTTCTCTTTGAGCATATTTCCATAGGTACATGTGTATTTTTGTTGTAGGTTTTTATGATAATATTGAAGATGGAAGTGAATACTATTACTATCATTATTATTTTTTATGCCAAAGTTCAGCCATTGTTGTGTAATATAAATGGGAGAGTCTCCGCTCAAGTGTTTTTTCTCAGTGATGTTTTGATGATAAGTGTTAAAAAGAGTCTAGTTGCAAAAAGAATGTAATGTACTTGTTGTTTCATTTTATTGAAAGTGTGTAGATGCAGATTTATCATTTGGAATGTTGGTCTATTGTAACAACTATTATACTTTTTGTTATAGTAATGAAAGAAAAGAAAGGAAATGTAAATGTAGAAGCTGTAGTTGTAAAAGCTTAGAAGAAATAATAATGACAAATTTTTTGTTTTATAAATATAGTTGTGTTGGTATCATATTTTTCTTGTATTTTTATTTTAATAATACATAATTATATTGTATCATTTAGACAACAGTTTCATATTCAAAAAAAGAACAAAAAGAAAAAAAAATTGAGTGTGTTTCTCTCTTCAACTTTAGAACATTCAACTTAAACATCAACACATAAAGATAATAATTTGAAATCTGGTGTGTTTAGTGCTTGGAGTTGTACCCTCAATACCTAGGCCATGTGGGCTATAAAACATGATATTCATGTGATTCTATGTTAGATGATGATGATGATAATGAATAATCACCATCTACTACTAGCTCATGTAGTGATAAAAGGTCTTCAATGCACCTCTAACTACAAGTATGCCATGGAAAACTTGTGATGGAGATGACTCCTCAAACTAATAGACTATCATGCAAATTTTTTGATGAAGATGAAACCTACAAATACTGGAATATCTTCAAAAACTTATGATGAAGATGGCACCTAAATTTACTAGACTATAATTGAATTTATGTACTTTGGATCCTTCACCGAAAGTCTCTGTCATTTTGTTAGAAGATGATTTATCTTCTAGTTCAACCAAAAGAATCTCTCTCCTATATTTCAACATTACATTTAATTGTTGCATTGTAATTAGGTCTTCCTACAAGGGTTTCCATTTGGATGAATAAAAAACTTGTTGGTGTTTTAAAACTACTAAGCAACAAAATGCTTAATACCAAGATGACAATACTCACACAGTCTAAAGACTAGCCAATTCTTATTATCAATTGTATGTGCACACCATTTGGGGCAAACTTCTACAAAACCAAGGGTGGTTTTCTACTCTTTTGGCTCTGCAAAACCAGGGTGGGTATACCCAGGGATGATACAAGACTGGGAAAACTATATGAGAATTATCTTAGTTTCATTTTGATTCTCATCTCAAATTCTCCAATACATGTACAATTCTTGATACTTTAATAAACACATCTCATATAATAGATATGGCCAAAAATCTTCTATAGGTTTGCAGATGTTCTCAGCAATAATGGCTAACTAAAGCTAAAACATTCTATGCAAACAAGTAGAGGCCAACTTTGAAGATCTACAGGAAATAAAAGTAAAGTTGATTATAATTCTGCATTTTGACAATCATGTGTGACACATTTCTCTTTCAGCTAGATTAAATTTGATCAATGCCTAATCCATTGGGGTTCAGAGTCTACTACAAATCTCTAGATCTAATTTGTTGCCTTACAACAAATTTTATCAGCAATTCTTATCATAAATTGTCATTCAAAATCCTTTCCACTAATGTAGCAACATTATCAAATTCATCAAAGCTTTTACTTAATCCATTGTATTAACAGCCATGATAAATAGATATACAACCTAATTGAACTGCATTCAATTGCACAAGCCTTTACTTATACAACATCAAGATAACCAAGTAATCAAAAGGAGACAAAATTCAGAAAGAACTGATATGGGGACAGTTCATAATTTGTATTCATTTTTCTTGAAAATTGTATACAATTTACAATAGACTCATAATGACCTTTAGAAAGAAACACAGATCATTCTATATTCATGTATTCTCAAGATCTGACAAAGAAAATACATCATGAGTTTTTCCTCAAAAATGGTGGACCAAAAACAGACTAAGTGTATCACTTAGCAAATAGAATTTGGACCTTTTCTCTTGCCCTAGAATTTCACTTATATAGTGTGAAATGTAACAAGCTTCAGGCTAAGAGAAACTAACAGGTGTCTTTTACAAGGAATATCTACATACACTTATCACAAAATGACAAAACTATGGGTAATAGTAGATATCGAAATCAAATCATTCCTTTCAGTGGGTTAGCTTCTATTACATGTTCTGATGTTGCTAAGTTGGCTATTGATCTAATTTATCTTCATATGTAACTGCTAAATTAGCCAATGATGAAGCTTGTTCTGATGAGGGCACATTAACCTCCACCTGCAAGCTTCCACCACCTTCACTCTACATGGTAAGGACAACTTCTACCTTTTCCTTTTCTTTAATTGTATTGGTATCTTGTGGTCCCGATTCTTCAACTGAAAGTGACAGATTTTTCTTGTCTTCTTCTTCTAATTGGGTTTGAGTAGTGATGGTATCAATGATTTGGACTTCCTCACCCTGCACCTCATCACTGTCAGTTTCATCTACATCAAACTATTCACTAGAAGCCATTTCTGCCATCCACCTATCAAATAATGTGTCATCTAGCCAATTGAATTGCAAAATATCCTTCTGTTTCTTTATTATATAATTAGCCTCATTATCAATATCAACAAATTCCTATTTTAAAGAATCAAAGAATATTTTGGCTTTCACCATTTCTTCTGTTGTGGTGGCCCACCATGCATGCCCTGTTTCATTTATGACTTGATTCATTCTTAAATAGAATAAATCATCAAGTTCCTTTGCCTATTCCTCTTTGCTTTTCAAACTATTTTTCTTATCTAGGGCATGAGGAAATAAATTGAATTTTTGGGTCTTATATTTGTCTAAGTAGCCTATTATTATCTTCTATAAATGTATCCTTTAGCTATCAAAATCAGCAAGATCAGAAACAATGTCAAAGGTTTTATCAATCTAATCACGAGAATTATTTATAACAGATAGAGACAATAAGGTTGATGCTTTCTCCCTTCTCACCCATTTGTTCACAATGGGCTTTAGAGCCTCATCATCTTCTTTTAACTCCTCCTAAATGTTAATCACCCTAGCCAATTGATCATGGATTAGTGGCCATTCAACCTTGTCTCCTAGATATGTAAGAGTTGTTCTTAGTTTATCTTCATATTTAGATTCCAGCTCTACATGTAAGGCCCACAGTTTACCCTTTTCTTCTTCAAAATCCTCAGCAGTGTAATACTGTGGCCCTTGGAGTGTGTCTAGTATTTCAATGAGGGGGTAAATTTGAAAGGTTCAACAGGAGGGCGAGGGTATGTTATTTTAGGCTTGGTGGATTTTCCCAGTAGCTTGTTCTCAAGCTCAACTCTCCTTTTTACCTCTTTATTGTAGGCATCCACAACTGCCTCATATTTACTTTGTAATTCAAAAATTTCCTTTTCCTCCCTTTTAGCAGTAGCCAAGGCAAACTGAGAATAATCCACATTCATGTGGGCTGCCTATATGTGTGAGGTATCAGCAACTCTCTTCACAAAAATATTCCCTATCAGTCCTGAACCATCAGGCTGTGCTGATACAATCCTGGATCCTCTTCTTAATGACCACATAACAAGAGCAGCTTGATCATCACTAAAAGCAGTCCCTGCAAATTCCTTTTTATTTGGGTCTTGTAACTCTAGTCTATTAGAAACAGAGTTGAAAATCAATGCATCTGCAATATCCCAATTAGGCAACAATAGTATGTTAGAATTTTTTACCATTTGCCTTCCCTCCTTAGGGGTAATGTTCTGGAATTCTTGCATCATTTGCTCCTTTATTTGGTTTTGGATGGAGGCTTCATCCATTTCTGGATGCTCTGTTTTCATGTTCTTACATCTTTCCTCAAAATTGTGGATGTTTGCCCTCCAAGTAAATTGATGGAAAGTCCTAGACCTTACAAAACTTTCATCTGACAAAAATTGATGGCTAGCTTGTTCCAAAATAGGTCCAATTCCCTTCCCTTAAAATCAGCTACAGTTAGCTCGAGGCTTGGCACAAGAGGTTCCTGGGGGTTCCCTTCATCGATCTCTGCTTGAGTGACAAAAACTCCCCCTTGTGATCCAATTTGTTCAATTTGCTCAATAGTGAGCTGCTCCTCCCCAGTTCTCAAAGGGGTTTGTGAAGGTGAATACTCCTCAACATGAGAATCATCCTCTCTTATTATTTTCCTCCTCTTAGGGGAGGGCTCAGTAGGCCTCTCTTCCAAAACCCTACTAGTGGACTCAATTATTTGTTTGCCTTTGTCCACTGTATTCTTTTTATTTTGAACAATAGTATATCCCGGCCTTTTTTGGACAGTTAATTGACCTGCCCTTATATTGGGAGTAAAACCCAATCTTCCCATTACTTCCCTGGCCTTATTTGGGTAAAACCTAATAAATAATTGCTTCTTTTCATTCATTGCCTCTATTATTTCAGGAAAATTATTCATAAGTTTTCTCATCTTATCTACATTTGTAACTACATCATCCAAAGGACTATAATCTAGATCAAAACAATGAATGAAATCCAAAATTTTAGAAAAGACTTTCCACTTTTCTTTCCTAGTCTCTTGCTCCTGCAAGGAGTACTCATTCCTTATTAAGTCTTCAGGAAAATAAAATTCATGCTCAATTTTCCCAAGCTTAATTCTTTGCCTTGGAGCCAAATGATAAAATCCTTCAGAATCACAAAAATGAGGATGGGAAGTGGCCATCTTATATGGATTCAAAATCTTGTGCAGAGAAAGCCAACCTCCTTTTGTGATTACAAAATGATGAGCCACTATGCAAGTAGGAAAAATTGACCCCTTTTGTCTTTTCAATAGAAGGGCTTCCTCCACTCCTCCCAACTGCTACAATATCTCAACAACTCCTACCTTCAAAGGCACTTGGTAGGGTAGTACGTGAGGGTTTCCTTTAAAACCATATATTCTAAATACAGTAGAAACAGAATATGTAATGACATCTCCCCAATTATGTGAAACTTTCAAACCACTTGGGTTGTCCATAGGCCTAATGAGATTCATTAATGCTTTGGGGATTCTGAGATTGTCCCTTAATAGGAGGCATCTCAGCTTTGAAGCGAAATACCTTCAAACCTAACAAAACTAGCATTCTCTGCATCCCAAGTCATATCTGCACTCCACAATTGAATTGGTAATACTTCCCCACTCTCTTCCCTATTTAATTCCATTTCTTAACTAAAATATGTTACTCCCTTGAATAAGAACATGTGCATTAATAGAGAATAATGGCCAAAAGTTTTTTCCACCTTACCCTTAGCAATTCCAATCAATCCAATGTGAATCTCCTCAACTAAGTAAGAAGCAAAATCAAAAATTATATCCACACCAAAAGAGGAAATCTGAGTAATCATATACATAAAATCCACAAGCATGAACTCTTCTTCATCTCTCCCAAAAACTTTACACAAGGACCTATATATTTCTATAGCCCTAGAATTGAAGTATGCCCTTTTGA
The DNA here is from genome assembly GCA_028749045.1 of Cupressus sempervirens. Classification (NCBI taxonomy): domain Eukaryota; kingdom Viridiplantae; phylum Streptophyta; class Pinopsida; order Cupressales; family Cupressaceae; genus Cupressus; species Cupressus sempervirens. Next base: position 428,063,187 of record CM053784.1, on the reverse strand, counting down.
AAGGCTCCCTGGAGGATGTTGTTATTCTTGGCAGTGTTCCAATTCTACCTATGTGTGCGCTCAATGCTCCTTGCCTAACTGCATCTCTCTTTGACATATACTCATGTTCTAACCCTTTCAAATCAATGGGCACATGATAATTAGTGACAGGCCCTAAACTGAAAACTTCCCTAATCTCCTCTGCGCTGATTGTAATCAAGATTTCACCATCAGTTCTCCTCACTACCCTAAGGGCTTGGTCGTAATTCTTAGCTACAGCTTCCAAAAGATGATAATCCATGAAAACACTAGGAACCACCAATTTCCCTAGACCAAAATTCCAGATGTTGTCATGTGGGGCAAAAAGGTTCCTCTCTGAAAACCATTTTTTGAATAAAACAAGACCAGTCTGTGAAGTTGTTGCATCCCTAACCCAGTTTCCTTTGTCATACAGCCCATCTACTATTTTTAGCCTAGGGTTTAATGAAGTTAGCCTCTTAACTTCTACAGTTTCAACAGTGGAAGAAGGGAGTAGTTCAAGCAAATCCTCGTGGACATTCCTATCCAAATAGTTCTCTTGACCAGAAAACGCTTTCTGTTTTGGAGCCATTTTAATAAACTCTCAAAGGAATTGAAATAGCAGAAGGATTATAATGCAAGTACTTACTTTGAATTTTTCTCTAGTTCTTCTCAGTGTTACTACAATCTTTCTACGAACAAACTACTTCACAATCTTACCGAATCCAGCACGGTCTTCTCAACAACTATTTCTGCTTAGAAATGCTCTGAATCTTTGTTCGAGTACGGTGGAATTAAGAAAATATTCTATGTTATACTCTATTTTTCTTCACACGCGAAGCTTTCATCTCTCATAAATGTACAGGGTGGCATCACCTTCTATATTCAAATTTACACCGTGGATTTACGAAAAATCCTATGATCCAGGGATGCAAGCAAAGATGACTCATGTTCCTCTTGACAAGCTGGCAGTCAACCCAATGTAAATTTTCCATGTTTACCTTTCCTTCATTGTTGGCACCTCTGAACTGAACCCACAGAACTCTAAGGACACGTGTCACTTAGGTGCTATCTCGCTATACATAAAGAGTGAGCACCTTTCCATAGCGAGATAGCGCCCGTCATTGATCCTGATTTGATCATGCGGATGACATTTGATGCATTGCTCAAAAGAAATATGGTGGGCCCCTTATCACCATGTCGCTATTCGTAACCTTCATGCAACTCACCATAGTGAGATAGCAACGATCATGGATCTGAGATAGATCTGGCAATCAGAGTCTTTCATATATTTTGTGAATAGGGCATGGGTCTAATCATTGATGACATGATGAAATCCTGGCTATATTACTTGCTACTTGGGGCCCATTTTTTTTATTTCTCGGTCAGGCGCTATGTCACTAACGGTGAGAAGAACAAGTTCTTGATAGTGACATAGCGAATCCTAATGTCTTTGCTTTTTCCAGCACATACATGTAGCCCATTAGATGCTAGCGTGTTCCAAAGCTTTATAATTGATATCTAATGGAGTACTTTATGGGACCCACTTACTCTGAAAAGTTGTCGTAGTACTACTTTTTGTCTGGCTGCTATGTCGCTAACGGCGAGAGACACCAATTCTCCGATAGCGACATAGCGATTTTTGGTGACTCATCAAAATTCAAGGTTGGAAAGATAAAGGTGAGTAAAGTCATAACTACCCTCATTAATGCATCTGACACATAATAAAATAGCACGTGCACCACACAACCTAAAAAAACTTACGATCATCGAAAAATTTAAAAGTGACTGCCGGCCATTATTTTTGGTGAAGGCGTCATGTCGCTAACGGTGAAGTGCCCAATTTCTTCGATAGCGACAAAGAGACTAATCGAAAAAGCTAAGATTTCTATTGACGCCTTTTATACCTCAATGTTGTAATTCCTTTTCAGGTTTTGACATGTCTATTATAAATGTGATGAAATATCTCTGAAACAATACAATATTTGGTCACCGTATTTCCACTTGACGGTACCGCTTTTCAACTTAGCGGTGGTCACTATGTCACTAAGGGTAAAATACTTGTATCTTTTCATAGCGAGATAGTGATTGTTGTAGATCTTTTAGGGATTGGGTGGTGAGAAACACAAAATAAAAGATGTGACTCAGGGTGCGAAAAGTTTGAAAAGGATGGGAATCTTTGCATATTTTTAGTTTCACGCCTAAAAAATTTAAAAGAAAACAAGACCTAGGGTTTCGACAAAAATTTGCTTCAAAGACCTACGAAATATGACTTGGCTAGAAATCCTATTCACCATAGGTGGATCCCAATCTGAATTCTTCTATACCTTGGACAAAGGAATTCGATTATGCAAAAATTCAAACCAACAAAACTATCATGGAAAAATTGTGATAAAGATGCCACCTACAACTATTAGACTATCACACAAAAATTGTGATGAAGATGACATTAAAAACTATTGGACTATCATGTGTACAAGTCACAAAATGATTCCAACATATGAAATTAAGTGTGCTACATAGGATAGTGATGACTGAATTTCCATGCCCTCCAAATTTGGTGGTTGTAACATTTATACCAATTTCACATACACACTCTTGATAAGTTAGTTAGCCTTGCGATTAAGGTCGATGGGGAATGTTGACACATGCAACCTAAGCATGAGTTTGAATTTGGTATTTCCTTGGAGATATTTACTTATTTTCCAAATAGAAGGTATCATCTCTATTTTGTCTATCATGATAAGTTGTCACAGGTTTTTTGAATGAATTTATTTTCTTATGTGTATTTCTTCTCATAGAATGAACAAAACTTATTAATGCTCCACCAAAAGCCGTAGAAGGAACAACAATCTAAAGTTTGGGCTTGCCGCTGCCAGGATCTCCTCCCTTTCCAAAGAACCCCAAATAGCAAAAGCAAACAAACAAATTCAAGACTGTTTAAGCTTTACCCAATAATAATATCCCAGGAGTCCAAGAACAACATTTGACTACAAGGGTGGTGACGAGAAGTGTGGGGTAGCATCCCTTCAGACCATATAAATTCTTCTACAGTTCATGTTTTGAATGCCATAAAAACCTAGAATTAACATTAGAATCCATGGTTTGATTTCTATGAAAACTTAGGACCAGTACTAAATTTCATGCTTTGAATGCAATAAAGACTCAGAGTAGTCATATAATGTTTTGTAACTCAAACATTGCACTCTTCCCTAGAACATCCAATATAAAACCCTAGGTCACATTGCACTCTTCCCTGGAACATCCAATATAAAAGTCAAAACTCATAAACAAAAAATCAATCAATTTCATTTCCAGGGCTTTTATAATTCCTCAATAAAGTTTGACTCATGAGGCTTCACCAATATGTCACTTTAATGACTTATATAACTATTTTTTGTGTTTGAATTAAGTTATGTCATTATTAAAGGCATACTTTTCCATTAAATATAATGGCTCCTCAATAATACTTTATGAAGATAAGTAATAAATTTACAATATAACCATTATAAATAGCTTTATTACTATTATTATAATTTTAATATCTCATTGATTACTCATCATCTCTCTGTCTCATCTGAACTAGTTGGTCAACCATTACTTCCATCGCACAACCAACTGCCTTACTAAAAATATTAATGGTTCACTCTATTAATGTCTAACCTACTATAACTAGTAATTCCCTAAATATTTGATAAAATCAGTAGTGCCAAGGGTTGTCACTGCGTTGAGATCGGTCCAGGTGCTTTGCCAAATGTAGAAATGTTGGATACATAACTTACTATAAATTGTAAGTGTACCTAACTGAAACAAATGAGGAGCAATCGTAAACACTTTTGTACTATAGAAGGGAACGATCCTCTTGTTTTGCCAGATTGGGCCCTCTAGCCATCAGCCTTAACCTACAAGGGCCAATAATAGGTCAATCCAAACATAAACCATGGCGAGTCAAATGAGGACATTAAACTTTATAACCAATCCTACTTGTCAAAAAACACATAGGACACTTCAACAAACACTTTGATGAGCCCTCTTAACTTCAACAAGCTCTATTCATCTTTAGAGATCCCATTTTTCATCACCAAATCTCCATTAAATGATCTCTAGCTTCTCATGGAGTTCCTATATTAGAAGCTTCATACATAGTATCACTTCCATCATCTGCAATAGCTAGTGATAATCCAGATGTAACCAATGCACGATTGCCAACTAAAGAAATACTAGAGCCAATGTTGAGATTTAACTCCACAATAATAGCTAATGAGTTTCCATGTTTTTTTATCAATGGGTTAATCTATTGAATTATTAGAAAATTTACGAGTCAATAAAAAAAACTCATCAAATCAACCTCGGTGTTATTCTCAATTATAACAACAACCTTTTAGGCCAACTGTTCGTAAACTACATATTGATATTTGGTTGAAACTCAATAGTTTGGATGGTGAATCTGATAATGTTTTTATGGTTGTAAAAGAAGAACTCATTTTTTGTAGAAGAAGAACTCATTTTTAGCATATCCTTGCTCAAAATAGTTTCCACAAAATTAAGATCCACCAAATATTATACACCTCAAAATAGAAAACAATCAAATGATGCTAGTTATGCACACCATGTTTACTTTGGTTCTAATTATCTTCCTACCAAATAATAGTATAGGGATTTTCTATAAAACAATGCTACTAGCTGCCACATTTCTAAAATGATCAACTGCATGCCACTATCGACTATACTCTTGCACCTATGCTTGGTGCAAGCACTAGTATATAGTACTTAAGATACCACTGAATATCTAAATCATTTTTTTTCAAAGAAGCTGTAAGGCATAATTTGAGTGAATTTAAATACTCCGAGCAATTCCTGAGTGCAGATGTTTCAATTCCTTAGTGTCAAAACTTGAATATATTTCATGCTTATCATTTCCTCTAGCAATTCTTACGTAAAACATCATTAAAATAATTTTTCCCTTTGACAACATCAAAGAGTGTATATATACAATATTTTTGAAGTTGTTTTGTGCTAAATCAACCTTTTGTGATCAAGTCTTTTAAATATCTTGGTTGGTACAACTGCAGATTTCTTACTGGCTTTGTACTAGTACCCAAGATTAACATTGATGACATTAGTAGAATTCCAAGTTTTGCTCTTATATTCCTATTAATTATACTTGATTGTCGAATATGTTAAAGAAGAAATAAATGCCAGTTAATTTACAAACTGTAACTAACTTGAATTGCTTGATGTATTTTTTAAATGTTGAGATGCATATACTAAGAATTTTTTGTTGTTGCAGGCCAAGCCACAACTGACAGATAGGTCAAAGCTTCCAACTATTGTGGATCCTATGATTAAAGAGTTGCTGAACTTGAAATATCTTCAACAAGTTGCATGCAAAATATTTCCTTTGAAGGGAATTGACATTATTTTTAAAAATACATTTAGTTTATACAATTTTACTCATGTTTTGGTGGATAAAAACTTAACGTTCTTCCACATTTCTTGCCCATTTTATTGCATATCTGAAATAAGACATAATCTTGCCATTTTTCAATAGCTAAATGTCTTTAACTGTGATTGGAATTTGGCATAAAATGTATTTTTTAGGTTAGATTGTCAGCTAGTTCTAATTTATCGCCATTTGAAAATTAGAGGTGCTTACAATTTGAATTCATAACAACCATTTCTCATCAACTTAAATTGTTTGTTTAGTACCCATTGCATTGACGTGACACTTACAAGGTTAAAGTATTGCAACTTCCTAGAAGGTCTGCCTACTCAATTCCATGATGATCCAACTAACCTTGATCCTTGGGAGAATGATGCAGGAGCATCAAGGTCAAGGTTGAAGGCATGAGAAGACATTAAGGTCTCAAGATAACCAACATGACCATGTTAGAATAGTTGATGTAATAAGACTCTGTGAAGGTCCTTTTTGATATGTTTGTAATCATTTTAGTTACATTTGAAAACATTAATTAACAAAAACCATATGTGCAAATATAAACATTATTCACAACATGTCCAATTTATTTGTAGGTATATTTTCCTATGAAGAAAGACCATGCTTGACAATATGAATCTAGAAGAAAATAATGAGACAATGGCTGCATTGTGGGCTCAATTCCGAAAAAAACCTGATAAATGTTATTGTCCTTGCAAAAAGTGTAAGGGTTTAAAGAATCGAAGAATTCTAATCACAATAGCCTAGAGTCATTGTAGGCAATATGGTCATGTTGAAGGGGGCCACGATTTTTTTCCATTGCTAAATGTGGATTTCCTACTGGAGGTGTGAATATCCAAGTTGAGGATAACACTCCCATGGAAGAAGATGATAATGTTCCAGAGGACATGATTGAAGAAGATGGTATTGGGGCAAGTGATAAAGAGGCTCACAATGATGGTACTAGCGAATCTGATAATAATGATGAAGATGGTCTTGATATACCTTTACTTGAGAAGGCACACAAGCCCTTATACCCAGGCTCCCAAACAACTCTATTGTCGGCTATAGTGTTGTTGGTGAACTTAAAGGTTATGAATAGCATATCCAATGTAGCAACTAAGGTATTTCATTTTTTTCATCTTCAATGTTAGCATACAATTACTATTCATTATATTAACAATGCATATTTATTGTTGTAGGTTTATTAGTGAGTTTTTGTTACCACCATCAAACATTTTGCCTCGTTCGTACCGAGAATTATCTAACATTATGGATCAGATTGGAATGAAGTATCAGACAATACATGCATGTCCCAATGATCATATTCTATATCATAAACAACATGAATTTGCAATAGAATGTCCTAATTGTCATGTTAGTAGATATCAGTCAGATCAAATAACAAAAAAAGTGCCGCACAAAGTTCTTCGGTACATTCCCATTATTCCACATCTGGAACGGTTATTCAGGTGCACTAGCTTGGCACAATTTATAGATTACCATGCATGCAATAGAAGTCAGGATGACATTATGCAAATGCCTACCGATGGTTCTTCATTTAAAGAGATAGAAGAAACATGGTCACACTTTAAAGAAGAACCTCATAATCTAAAACTTTCATTGGTGATTGATGGTGTCAATCAATATGGAGATATGAGATCTATTTACTCAGTATGGCCTATTTTTGTTATTAACAATAACATTCCTCCTTGGATGTCCATAAAGAGGGAGCACATAATGTTGTCAATGATTGTGCTAAGTATTTTTTTTTTATAGTTATCTAAATTAATTTATAAATAGTGCATGAAAATGGTTATAATAATTACGTAATGTTTATGTTCGTTCAATTTCTAGGTAAATACCAAGTTAAAGATATGAACATGTATATTGAGCCCCTAATTGACGAGTTGTTGAAGTTCTGGAATGGTATCACTATGTATGACATCTCTAGATCGATAGGACATCGACAATTTCAATTCCATGCAATGCTTGTATGGACAATACATGATGCCCCTCGGCTAACTCATTTTTGCGGTATGTTATATTGCTAAGATCACATATTTTTGGTATGTTATAGTTCTTACACATTACTATCAAATGCTTAAGTTGTGCATGATAATTGTACATGATCTTTTAGGTCTTCAAACAAAGGGAAAATTTGCATGTCCAGTTTGTGGTTTGAAGATGAAATGTTGTCATTCAAGAAGTTTAGAAAAGCAGGTGTTTGATGAGTTTAGACACTTTCTCCACAATAATCATGGGTGTCGAATTGTCGAAAAACATCTTTTCAATGGGAAAGAAGAGACATCATCAAGGCCACGAAGAATGACACCTCATTTATGGAAGTTGGAATACGATCGACTAAATCATCGAGGTAATGTCCAATTTGTCGTCCAAAGTTTAAAATTTGTATTTTGATATTGTCTTATATTTACTAATGCTATAACTGATGCTCGTGAAGGTCATCAAGGAATCAATGACCAACTTCCTAGAGGAATGAAAAGTTATCCTACTCAATTTAGTAAGTTACTATACTACAAGGATCTTCCAATTGTGCATTTGTTTGATGCTATGCATATTGGAAAGAATGTAATAGATACACTATGGAAAATGTTGGATGGAAGGCATGATAGAGAACAAATTGCTAAAATTTGCACTAACATTCATGAATCTAATCATGCACTAAAAGTTTTCATTGAATCAAATAGGAATGGAGATCGCATAGAATACAAGTGCCCTTCCTTGGTTATTAACGGAGCAACAAAGTGATTCATTAAAAGAAGTCATAAAAAAAACAAAATTTCCAACAGGATTTGCTGCAAATATAAGCACTCTTCTATCAAAGAAAGGTGATTTTGGGCCAGGTTTGAAGACACATGATTGGCATACCTTCCTCAAGGTAAGTCGTGTTTTCTATTTACAGTATATTTGTAAGATTAAATGTAGTACCAGTTGCATTATTTAATAATATATTGAAATGATCATTTTTTAATGATTGCAGTTGGTCCTACATCTATCCCTTCCACAATAGTTTGACAATAGTATTAAACAAGTTATATATGATCTTGGCAAATACATGAGGTTAGAAGAGTGTTTTTTCTTAGATTTGTAGCTTTTTATCTGAAATCTATTGTATAATTTTATTTGAAATCTCCTCTATGTGTTTTTACGTGTTGAATCTCATTTAGGTAGTTATCATCTAAAGAAATTGATAAAAAAACATATAGAATATTGGAAGAGAAAAATTCCACAGCTTATGTGTGAAATACAAAAGTGTTTACCTCCAATGTTTTTCAATGCTCAAGAACACTACCTCATACATCAAGTTGAGGAGATTGAATTGTGTGGACCTATACAAGCTAGATCAATGTGGATGGTTGAGAGGTGTTTGAAATTTATGAAGGGCTTGGTTCGACAAAGAGCACTTCCTGAGGGTTCTATGATAGAGGGATATATGATATACCAGACCATGGTGTATATCAGTGAATATCTTCCAAAGTTTGTAGCAGGTATCCATCTAGATCACATTTGGGATCCTAATTGTAATGACAAATTCAAAGGGGAGTACCTGTGGGGAAAGGTAGATTGAGGAGGGTGAGAGGTAATTATAAGTTTTTTTTTTGTAATTTAACAATTCTTATCCATCATCAATATATATAAGTTGTTTCTAACTGGTGTAATTGTCTTCTTTATAGTTGGTCGTGAGTGGGATGCACTGCACTTGTATATTGCAAACAATCTTGATTGGATGAAGTGTGGATTGAACAGTCTCAAGAAAATGGTCGCTCATTAACATGGGATGGTGTTGCATCATTGGTCAAAGAAGCTCATCGTAATGGAGATCTCAATGTTATGCCAATGGTACTTGATCTAATATATGGCTTAAGAGATACAAAGGTATGCATAAGATTACTAATCATGAGACATAAGTTTAATATTAACTCATAGATCAATGAGAAGATTCTTGACATGTTTGAATAATTTCAAGTCAAACAACACAAAGCTATGTACTACCATGGCTATAAATTCTGCACAAAAAAGTTAGATGAAATGAAGAAAACGTGTGATTCTGAGATAAGTGTTGTCTTCGCGATCACCAATATTTCATCTAGAACTGACATACGTCCTCAACAATCTGAAAATCGATACTATGGCATTTTGGATGATATACTTGAGTGCAACTTTCATTCATTCAAAATAGTTCTATTTGTCATCAAATGGTTTAGGTTATGACTGAATCGAAATGATCTCGATAGGATTGTTATTGAACATGACAATGCATTTAATATGATTAATACAAGGTCATTTGAGCCAGTCGGAGATGAGCCCTATGTTCTTCCAAGTCAATGCAAGCAAGTGTTTTACTTTGGTGTTCCAGACAAACTAGGTTGGTCATTTGTTGTTAGACATGACCCAAGAGGAAGGCCGGTAAAGTATAATGTGATCAAAGAAGAAGATATTGAAGAAGCATAAGAGGAAGTAAATGATTATCAGGAACGACAGTTACCCAGTGATGAAGAAGAAGAAGATGGTGATGATTTTGGTCATGCTAACAATAATGGTGATAATGATGATGATGATGCTGATGACGATCATGATCATGGTGACGAAGATGGTGATGATCATGGTGATGATGGTCATAATGATGATAGTGATCAAGAGGATGATGATGGTGATGAAGATGGTGGTGGTGATGATGACGATCAAAGTGACGAGTACGATGATGGTGATGATGATGATGATGATGACATGGATGACGATCATGATGATTAATGAAATCTTCAGGTACGATCAATTTCAACTATGATGGGGTCTTGTATGACAAAATATTTATTTCCAAACCATATGTGCACACATAAACATTAAGTAGAACATGCCAAATATTTTTTTGGATATAAACATTAGTTACGCTAAATTTTTAACTTAAGACAAATGATTTACATATACAATCTACTTTATTATTAATATTTTCTTTGGTAAGTCTATTACTTTAATTTCGCTACTGATTTCTAAGACTTACTAATTTTTTTCACAGGGCGATATGGATGCACCATCTCAGACACCTTCAGTAGAGGTAAACATTAATTATTGTAAATTTTAATGTTAATATAGAAAAAAATGTCCTATTATTATGTTCTTTTATTTATGGCTTTGGAGTTATTTTGATGAAAGTATACGAATATTTGATGTCACAAATGATAGGAAAAAGCTACAATGATTGCTGATCAAATGCAATCTAAAATATAGGCATCATATCTATATGACATTGGACTTAGTACTGACCTTGTATTCATCACCCAACAAATTACACAAAGATACACTAATGAGCTTGTTCAAATTATCATCAAGGGTGACAGAAGTGAGGAGAAAGAGGCACTGAGAATAGAATTGGACCGCAGAATCCAATCTTTGAAAGTAAGCAGTAATTCGACTAAAGCAATAATAGAAATTCAATAGATATTAATATTTTATAGTATCTTATGGATCATGATCTCTGATTTTATGTGTTCATGTATAGACATATGTGCCAGTTGCGACATCACATTCTGAACATGGTCAGGGTTATTTCACAGTACTTTTGTGTAAGTAACACTTTGTTTGTTTTGATCAACATTATAACACTTACCTCTTTTTTTGTCGACGTTTCTCGCTAGTATCCCATTTCATCTTTATCCATTGCAAATGTCTTTGCTAACAATTTTCTATTCTTCAGATCATGATGAAGTGCAGACTTCTCCTTCGGTTGGTGGTCCACTATTGTCTGTTGCATTGTCGGTAACAAGGACCATGCAAACATCATCGTCTATGCCCAGTAGAACTGGTAAAACCTTGTTTTGCTATATTTTGTAATGTGCTATATTTTTTAATATCTTTCTACAAGTTGATGAACAATGAAGTAGCACATTAGTGCTTAAATGATGTCTATAGAAGCTTGCATACACACACCACGCATACATGCATACATACATATATATATATATATATATATATATATATATATATATATATATATATATATATATATATATATATAGCCACACATAGAGAGACATGGACACAGGCAGGGAGGTAGACCAACAGAGACCAGTACTAAAATTGTCATTTAATTGTTATGATGTTTCAGTTGATAGAGCAACAAAGAGTAGTACTACTGAAGCTGATCCATTTCCTGGAGTAGTTCGTGTGATTAGTACTGGTTCGTATGAAGGGACATTGTTGCTGAATAAGAAAACTATGTTTCCATTAAGAGAACAAAAGCTTCCAAGTGCTTTAAAATTGATATTTTTTAAAGTGTAAATTTAGTTTACTTTTACATTACTTATTTTGGATTGATAAATCCTTTATGTTTTTGTAGGTAATAATGCTTTCTTTGAACATCTTTTTCATATGACATTGAGACTATTTGGACCGACCATACATAAAAGGTACGTAGTTTCATATCATTGCTACATAATTTTTATTTTCTTCTATTTATTGTAATATATTAAAGTTATTGATCTAAAAATCTATTTGTTTTTAAAAAGGTGGAATTTACAAGCAGGGGAATTAAAAAATCAACTGATTGCATCCATTGAGGAGAAATTTGGGCAAAACATTTTTGACACTAGCCTACTTTTGAAAAGAGTAGCAAAGCATATAAAGATTGTGAGGGATCAATATAGAAGGGGTCTTAAGGATAACCCAAAGTATGACCATCCTCCTATGATTCCACCAATGGAGTGGAACGAAATAATAGAAGATGCAAAGGAGAAAAGGCTATGTGAAGATAGAGATAATGAAGCAGGACAGGGCAAAAAGAGGTATGTCATTATAGTATTAAGTACATTGTAATCATGCACTAATTATTGATATTTGTAAATATATAATCTAAGATGTTTGAAATTGTTCATAGATTGCAGGACACATCCGTGGCTACAAAAGCGAGAATAGAAAAGGTTGGCCAACACAAACTTGGCTCTGGTGGCTATATGAATCTGCAGTCTCGACTTGTAAGTAGAGCAATGAATTTTGCTTTTTTTTTTTTAATATAATGTTTCAAATAGTTTTTTTTAATGAAACCATACATGGAAAACTGGCGTTATCAAGCAAAAAACACAGGGCACAGATTTCAATGTGGTCACAGATGAAGATAGAAAAATTGCCTTGAAGGAAGGCTATAAAGTTGTGGTTGCACACCTACGTGAAGAATCTGTAAGCCTTGCCCAACAATCCAATGCACCAAATGATATCTCACAGGTAAATTGATTAGATGAAAAGTAAATGAAATTAAATAGTTGAGAAGATTCTTTTTTGGTATTAGTTTTAAACGTAAATTGACTACATAACAATGTGCATACCATTTTACTGCAGCCTTCATATCCTACCACAGAACTTGCTCCTGACGAAGGCCATGATGTGCATTATAGTGGTAGATGTATTAATTTTCTATTGGAAATTAATTATGCAATTATGAATACAATTTAACATCTTCAATTGGAATTTGACATGTATCCTTTTTTTGAATATTTCAGAGCATGTTGAACATCATGCTGAAGGACTGGACCATGTTCCAAGTGTTCAACATGTTGAGGCGATGGTAGATCAAAATGTTAATGTACATGATATGGCTTTTTTAGGTAATAAAAATGCATTTTATGTTGTACTCGTACTTAATTAAAAACTTGTAACAGTTAGAAAAAGAAAAAGAGTATACCAATTTATCGCATTCACTTGTTCTTGCAACAGAGCCCCCTTTAGTGCAGTAACCTCCTCCTCCTCCAAAGAGAAGGAGCCATCGTAATTTGACATTACACTTTCCAAAAGAGGAGGAGAATGAAGCAGATATGGATGTCCCTATGAGCGCTTTTCTTAAGAGAGCTCGAAAAAACAAAAAAAGAAATGATGTTTTAAAAATCTTCTTTTATAAACCTTGTTGGATAATGAAAGAAATTTTTTTTAAGTAATTATGTATGAATGATGCGTATTAATACAAATTTTTATTTTATGTTAATGAATATTGTTGTGTTAATGAAGTTTTGATTAGTATTGTGTATTAATGATTTTTATATCATATTAATGAATGTTATGTGATTGTATTGATTGAATGTTATAGTTCATAAATGGATGAATGAATAAATGAAGTATGTAATTAGATGATAATGGGTACTTTAGATTGATGTTAGAGGGAGGGGGTGAGGCCAGATGAGCTTCCACCTTCACGTGTTTGGCCTTGTTAAGTAGAGAATATTATAGTATTCTTGAAACCAAGTGAAGCTCAAATTTGTTAAGTCTTCAAACACACATCCCAATTCTCTTTAACGAGACTGAAGTTTTTTCACTTGTAATAGTCTCATTGTAGTTATCTTTTGGTTCCTTGAACATATAGTTCTTGCTTAGTTTAAATCCCAATTATTAGATATTTGTCCACATTGGAGTTAGTTTGGCATAGAAACCTGCATATTTTATTATATATATTTAGTCAACTGAAAGCAATGTAGAAAGCATTCACATAGTTGATGTCTAACAAAAGAAGACAAGATGCATATACTATTTAGCATGGAAATCCTTGTAGGTGAATTGTGTGTGTATCTACACACACACACACATATATGTATGTATGTATATAACTTCAAACAAATGTGTAGACTCAATTAGCAAGAGACACCAACCTCAAATCCTGCAATGCAGAAGGAACGGACCTTTGAAATGCAAAGTGTTTATAATGTAGGTAGATTTTCCTTAGATCTCCTTCGAGGTCTTCAACAAATCTGCCTTGTACTTATGAATAATCCACCAAGATTTGAAATAGTGTTTTCCAATAAATTCTCTAAACTTGGAATATACCTTCATAAAAATTATGCCTTAGATCTACTCATCATATTCAAAATAAGCCTTCACATGTCTGTTCACTTAGGTTTGATTTAGGTCTTCCACAAATTTGGCTTATAATTATGCTCTTCAATCTCTTAAAATCTTCTTTGTATTCAAATGATATTTAATGAATTGATTGATACAAATTTCTGCATACTTGAATCCAAATGTCATTGTCATTGTCAAACATAACACAAACATAAAATCATTTTGGTTATTCGCTTGTTATACAAGTTAGTCTTATCTTTTTGGTTTTCACAAGTCATGCACTTATGCATCTTTGGGATATCCACAAGCTATTAGAGATGTTTGGATGGTTCATGTCCTTATTTTTTTTGTGTTTTTTGTAGGGTTTTTTCCATGAAGTCTAAGGATAGACATGTTGGATTTTTGTGATAGACATGTCCACCTATAAGAAAAGTATCAAATGTAAAAAAAATGCAAAGAAAAGCTTGTAAGGGTTTTAGGTGTCTTTAGGCCTAGTATAGCTCGTAAGGGTTTTAGGTGTCTTTGGAAGGGTTAGTAAAGTTATAAAACCTTTGAAAAGGTTAGTGAAATATATTAAAGGCATATATGATTGTAAGTTGTCGAAGTTGACACTTTGTGTCAACTTAGACAACAAATTTCAGTTTATAACTAACTGATAACAGTCAGATAGTTAGACAGCAGTGGTTGTTTACTATTGTTTGGTTATTTAGAAGGGATTTTTTGAGTGTTTGGGGGAGAAGTAGAGTTGGGGTGGTGAGACAAGGCATTGTGAAAAAATTGTAATCAATAAAATAATCCTGTTCTCTACAATTCGATCTCTATCCCATGGAACAGTGAGTTCCTATGATGTATCAAATGCATTTTGACTAATATTTAATGTGAGAACATTTTATTATTTTTGTTATCTTGTCCACGCATTCTTTTAATTTTCATTACGGATTGAGTAAGGAATAATAGATTGGTGCATTCAAACCAGTGACTGGTTAAGCATTTTCAACTGTACTTATTCTGAAGTTTCCAATGTAGATTCTCTCCTACCACCTGTAGTCACTATTATTGGTGGGAGACAATGAGGTTGTGATAATTTATTTGTACTATATTAACCAAATGTAGCAGAGTGGGAAAACTTGGTGCAAGTGCAGTGTTGGATGGTAATTGTTGATGGAGGTTTAGCCTGGATTAGACACCAGTCCAATAGACAGTGGATCATTTCCTGTTTGAAGATGTTTGGGGAGTGAATCCTTCATGTTTGGGGGGTGTCTCTATTACCAAAAATGAGACAGTAGAGCACTGCTAGTGTTATGATGGGCAAAATATGTCTTTCATTGTGATAGACTATTTCTAAGTCATCTATGTTGTTTCTTGCTATTGTCAAGCAGTCTTTGTTTTCCTTGAGACCATGAACAAAATTATCTACCATTTTTGCTAATGATAAACTTTTGACTTGAACAATGATAAATTTTATTAGTAATCATTATAGTGGAACAACATTTGACTTGTTCAAAAATTTTAGTCGAAGGTGTTGGAATTGATAGTGAACCCCAAGCTCCTAGAAATCACCTACAACCAAAATGCATGTTACATCTGTGTCTGAGAGAGAATATGATCCAAAAAGCATGCCTACTTTGGTGATTTGGCTATTATTGCAACACTACAAAGTGTCTTATAGTGTTTCTCATTTTCTTAAATAATAGGCAATTAGTTCATGATTTCATCATATCTTATAGTGGAACAACTCCAAGAATCTTGGGTAAATTGCTTGCTATAAGAATTTCTTGTATAGGACACTCAATAATGTGGGCTAAGTGGTGGGCACAAAGATGAACAAGAAAGGATCTATACAAGTGCACGGTGCAGTAGAATTCAAAAATGAAATTATCTTAGTTTCATTCTGATTCTCCTTTGTTACCCTCACATACATACACAGCTCACTTCAATTCTTCAATGCTCTCAAACTTATACACATCCCTTATCAGTAGATCTGGTCATAATTCTCCTAAAATTTACAAATATTCTTGGAAATAGCAGCTACCTAAGACTCAGGAATTAGATATAAATGAGTTGAGACCAGCATTTATAATTCTTGAACAGGATTGAAAATAATTTTGATTTTGTAAGATGATTTGATATGCAGCAGCAGAATTCATCCTTGTTTACTTCTAATTTATAGGACTAGTGCCTTATCCATTGGGCAAGAAATTGACTATTGGCAGGAGATCTAATTCAAATAACTTGTATAAGAATTAATCAACTGCAATCACCCATCTCCATTCTTATGCAATATCCCTTTTATGAACTCATAAACCCTACTGATTTACTGAAGCATTTATATAATTGATTGAATTAAAAGCAACAATAAAACCAACATACAACCCATCCAGACTACATTCAGCCAAATAAACCTTATTTAAATGACTTCAAAGTAAACAAACCCATAAACTGGAGATAGAAATTGATGATCCACAGATATAGTGTAAATACCCCTTTGTATTATCCTTTTCATATGACTAATACAATAACCAATAGAAAACCAATTGAATGCCTAGAATAGATTGCCATTTCTGTCATTTCAATTTGCTTATCAAAAAGTACAATGGAAGAAAACTCAAAACCTTTGCATGCTATTGGACCAACTGAATATGTACTCTTCTTGAAAGAAACAAAAAATTGCAAAAGTCTCAGACCATCACAATGCCTTGAAAACTCATTTATATAGCATGAGTTGTAACAAGAAAAGGGCAATAGTGATCTGACAAGTGTCCAAGGAACAAAACATCATACAAAAGAAAAAACAATCACAATAGAATGCTAGGCATATCAAATATTCCTTCAGGTAGGCTCGTTCCAGTTTCTGTTGTGAATCATCAACTTCTGATTTGTCTCTCATTATTTGGACTCCTCAGAATACATGGTTACCAAGCTGGCCAAGGAAGGATGATCTTGTGATACCTCCAAATTGATTTTCTCCTGTAGGTTCTCACTGCTTTCACCCTGAGCAGGCATTATTACCTTTTCCTCTTCTTCTTGTTTCAGTTCTGGTGTAGAGGTGTCAATAACCTGCACCTCACCTTCTTGTTTCTCATCATCATTTGAATTTTCCTCCTCTGACTGCTTGTCAAACAGAAGATATGACATCCAAGTGTCAAATTGTATATTATCTGGCCAGCTAAACTATAGGATATCATTTTTCTTTTTTAAAATATAACCAGCCTCCTTTTCAAAACCAACAAATTCTTGCTTCAAAGAATCAAAAAATAATTGGACTTTAACTAATTCCTCTATCATGGTGGCCCACCAGGCATGCCCCTTTTCATTAATAACTTTATTTATCCTTGTGCAGAAAAGGTCATCCAATTCTTTACTCCACTCTTCCTTATTTTTCAATTTCTTCTTTCTATCCAAGGCACAAGGAAATAGATCAAATTTTTTATTTTTGTACTTATTCAAATAAGAAACAATTTTCAGTTGCAGAGAAACTCTCCTGTTATCAAAATCTAACAGGTTATTAGCAATATCATACAATTTTTCAACATGGTCATTGGAAGACTTTATAACTGAATAACATAGAAGGGTGATTTCCTTTTCCCTTCTTCCCCATTTATTAACAATAGGCTTCAGGGTATCATCATGAGTTTTTAATTCCTCCCATATATCTATTACTTTTACTAACTGATCAAAGAATAAGGGCCACTCAATTTTGTCCACTAAATACATTAGAGCCTTTCTAAGATTATCCTCATACTGTGTATTTAGCTCTACATGTAAGGCCCATAGTTTTCTCTTCTCTTCTTCAAATTCCTCAGCTCTATAATATTAAGGCCTTTGAGGTGTGTTTGGTATCTCTACAAGGGGGGTGGATTTAAAAGGTTCCACTGGAGGACAAGGGTATGTTATTCTTGGCCTTGTGGATTTCCCCATTGCCTTGTTTTCAAGTTCAATTCTCCTTTTTACCTCCCTATTATAGGCCTCAAGAAGTGTTTCATATTTATTTTGTAACTCAGACATAACCTGTTCCTCCTTCTTAGCAGTGGCCAACACAAACTTAGAAGAATCCACATTCCAATATGCTGCATATACATGTGAAGTGTCAGCAACCCTTCTTACAAGTATATTTCCCATCAACCCAGACTCATCTAATTGTGATGGTGTGGCTCTAGATCCCTTTCTCGGCGACCAACTGATGAATGCAGCTTGATCTTCAATGAATGAAGTGCCTTGGAAGTCTCTTCTATTTGGGTCTTGCAACTCCAATCTACTTGAAAAAGAATTGAAAATTAATGCATCTGCAATATCCCAATTGGGCAATAATAAAATGTTAGATGCCTTTATCATTTTCCTCCCCTCCTTAGGGCTTATATTCAGCAATTCATTCATCATTTTTTCTTTAATTTGGTTTTGCATGGAAATTTCATCCATTTCTGGATGCTCTGTTTTCATCTTTTTACATTTCTCCTCGAAAATGTTCATGTTTGTCCTCCATGAAAACTTCTGAAAAGCCCTTGATTTCACAAAACTGTCATCAGTCAAAAATTGATGACTTGCCTGCTCTAATACAGGGTCCAACTCCTTGCCTCTATAATCAACTATTGTTAGATCCAAACTTGGGAGAGGAAGTTCTGGAGGGTTACCCTCATCTAATTCTGCTTGAGTAATAAAAATATCTCCCTATGATCCCATTTGTTCAACTTGTTCATCAGTGAGCTGCTCTTCTCCAATCCTTAAAGGGCACTAGGTGGGTGAATATTCCTCATCTTGAGGCCTTTCTTCTGTCATTACCTTTTGCCTCTTAAGACTAGGCTCTTCAAGTCTCTCCTCTTGGGCTATACTACTAGATCCTATTATTTGTTTGCCCTTTTCTATAGGAACCCTTTTATTCTAAATTATAGTATATCCGAGCCTCTTTCGTACAATTATTTTATCAATTCTCACATTTGGAGGGAAAGCCAACCTCCTCATGACCTCTCTAGCCTTATCAGGATATGAATCAATAAAAAATTGTTTATTTTCATTCATGACCTCCATTATTTCAGGGAAGGTATTCATGAGCTTACTTATTTTGTCAGCCTCTGTAATAGCATTATCCAAAGGATCATATTTATTATCAAAATAATGAATGAATTCTAAGACTCGGGAATAAACTCTCCATTTTTCCTTTTTAGTTTCCTACTCCTACAATGAGAATTCATTCCTTATAATATCCTCTGGATAATAAGAATCGTGCTTGACCGGTCCCAACTTGATTCTATGCCTCAACATAGGATTGAAAAATCCCTCAGAAACACAAAAATGGGGATGAGAGGCAGCCATCATATACTGCTCCAAAATTTTATGCAAAAAGATCCATCCCCCCTTTGTAATCACAAACTAATTGGCCACTGTGCAGGTAGGGAAAATTGACCCTCATTGCCTTTTCAACAAAAATATTTCTTCCACTCCCCCTAACTACCATAAAACTTCAGCCATTCCCACTTTCAAAGGAACTTGGTAAGGCAAAACATGAGGGTTCCCCTTGAAACCATAGATTCTA
Source organism: Cupressus sempervirens (assembly GCA_028749045.1). Classification (NCBI taxonomy): domain Eukaryota; kingdom Viridiplantae; phylum Streptophyta; class Pinopsida; order Cupressales; family Cupressaceae; genus Cupressus; species Cupressus sempervirens. The sequence goes on along the minus strand of CM053784.1, from coordinate 428,043,385 downwards.
AAACTAGTAGAAATAGGGTAGGGGATGATATCTCCCCAATTATGTGAAACTTTCAAGTCATGGGGGTTATCCATAGGCCTGATGAGACTCATTAGTACCCTAGGGATTATGGGATTGTCGCTCAATATGAGGCATCTCAATTTAGCACCAAAATATCTATCAAATCTGAAAAAACTAGCATTACTTGCATCCCAGGTCATATCTGCACTCCACAACTGGACTGGCAGTATTTCCCCATTCTCCTCTCTGTTTAGTTCCATTTCATTACCAAAATATGTCACTCCTTTGAACAAAAACATATGCATTAATAGAGAGTAGTGACCAAAAGTTTTTTCCACCTTGCCCTTCACAATCCCAACTAAACCAATGTGAATTTCTTCAGCCAAAAAGGAAGCAAAATCAAAAATAACATCTACACCAAAGGAAGCAATCTGAACCATCATGTACATGAAACCAATGGGCATAAATTCTTGCTCATCTTCACCAAAAACTCAGCATAAGGTCCTATATATATCTACAGCCCGGGAAGTAAAAAGACTCTTCTTAATAGGCTCTCTAGAGGCTGTAGTAATTACTGGAAAAGTTCCTATTGTACCAATATGTGCCCTTAGTGCACCTCCCCTAATTATATCCTTCTTTGCTTTATATTCATTCTCTAATTCTAGTAGATTGATTTGCACATGGTAGTCTAATAATGGTTCCAGGTGAAAAACCTCTCTAATTTCTTCAGGAGTAATTGAGACCAGAGGCACACCATCCTTTCTTCTTACAACCCTAATGGCTTGGTCATAATTCTTAGCAATGGCTTCAAGAAAATCATAATCCATGAAAACACATGGGACTACTAACTTTTCCAAATCAAAATTCCAAACATTAGCATGCGAGGCAAACAACTTTCTTTTCGAAAACCACTTTTTAAACAAGATAAGGCCAGTTTGAGTAGTTGTTGCATCTCTAACCCAGTTCCCCTTATCATATAGACCATCACCAATTTTAAGCCTAGGGTTTAAGGAAATTAACTTTTTAACTTGTGCAGGTTGTACAGTAGATTCTAGGAGTAATTCTAATAAATCATCGTGGACATTCCTATCCATATAATTAATTTTCCCAAAGAATGGTTTCTTAGGAGGCATTTTGACAATATTGAGAGAATTGGAATGCCACAGAGGTTATAATATGAGTACTTACTTGACTTGCTGAACTTTTTCTTCTCTAAACTTCTAAAATTTCTCTTGAACGACAAAAGAATAGTTTCACATCTTTACCAGGCTTAACACGACACAATCAATCAGGCTCTTGTGCTCAGAAAATTTGTAATCTATGTTCACGTGGGACTAGAATTAATGAAAATCTTTGCGTTATACTTTGTTTCTCCCACACACGAAGCTTTCACTTATCATAAATGCACCGAACAGAAAAACAAAGTGGCATCGCACTTTCTTTTTTAAACTTGTGCCATTGATCCTTGAAAAATCCTATGATCTGGGAATGACAACTAAGTTGACTCAGCTTTCTTCTTAACACATTGGCAATCAAGCCAATAAAACACCTCCACCTCTACCTTTCCTTTAAGGCTGGTGCTTCAAACCGGGTCCATGGATGACTATAGACACATGTCATCAACTCGCAAACTTGTTATAAATAATTCTCGAGCACCTTTCCACAATGAGCTAGCGATGATCACTGATCTTACTTTAATCGTGTGGTAGACAATTGAAACAACCTTTAAGAACACGATGGTGGGTCCATTGCTCGTTAACTTGCTATACCTAATTTTTGTACATCTCTTTATAGCGAGTCAACGAGCGTCGTCGATCCATACTTGATCTTGTGGATAGCAATTTTACTTCAACAGTGGTGGGCCACACTCGCTAACTTGCTATACTTAACTTTTGAGCACTTCTTCATAGTGAGTCAATGCCACCCTTTGATCTCGGCTCGATCTCATGATCAGAAATCTTCATACCTAGTACACGGGAAGTGAGTCCATAATACCGTTGTCCATGATATGGGCCTTGCAGATTTCTACCAAGCATTGGTCAAAAGTTTGACCAATGAATGGCAGAAAATGTGTTGACAATGCCACCATTTTTTGACCACCGTATTGGTCGAAGTTTTGACCAACCTACTGGATGGTCTAATTTTTGACCAAAAAGTTTTCAACCAATGCCATCTAGTTTTCTACCATGCATTGGTCAAAATTTCAACCAATGTCCCACAGATTTCTACCAAGCATTGGTCCAAAGTTCGACCAATGAATGGCAGAAAATGGCTCAACAACTTGAACATTTTTCAACCAACGTATTGGTCAAAATTTTGATCATCCAGTAGGTTCATCAAATTTTTGACCAAAAAATTATTGACCAATTCGTTGGTCAAATTTGGTCGAAGATTGGTCAAAAAATGCGTTGAAATTTTGACCAATAAAGGTCAAAAAATGAGCCCAAATGTACTAGTGCTACCATGAGGATCAAAACTTCCAAGGTGTCATTGGATTCTCTTTACATTACTTGTTACTCATTTGAAATGAGTGAGTTTGGGTTTGTATCGATTTGGAAAGATTCAACTTGCTTTACTAACTAGGCCTAATAAACCTACTAGAATTAGGCCTTCATTCTTGGTTTTTCCAACCTCTTTCCCAAATTGATTAAACAAGAGCACAAAATTTTGAGCATTTCATACACCCATTTGGATGTTCTAAATAATATTACAAATTGGCATCTAGGTTCTTCCAATTACCCACATTTCCACAAAACCCTCTTTTCTAGGCTTTTAGGCCTCTTTGAACAAGGTTAGTAAATTTGTCTTCAAACTCAACATAAGAGATTCAACCCATTAAACCAATCATTGATCCAATTCTACCAGACATAAAATAACATCAATTCATGAGTGGACCCACTTTTTCAATCCATACAAACCACTTACTTGGGTGTTTTCTCTAGCTCCCTAGCTCACCAATAGACAGTGATCAACTTAGGCCTTCTAAGTAAAAATAGAAAATAAATCCAAACCATTCTAACTGTACCAAAAATGAAACCTAAAAATTATAAGCTAACATTCCACCAAGCCATGGGAATTATCAACCATGGGATGTCAAGAAAATCTCCATTATATAGTTAAAACCCTAGTTTGTGAGGGTTTGAAAACTAATTGCACAAAAACTCATGGAAAATCCACCAATGAGAACTTAGAGACTTCAAACTAGTTGAAAAAGAGATAAAAATTAAAACTCTGACTACTATCAAAGATTTTATCAATAATCAATTAGGTACACTACGTAAAAGTATGACCAACTATAGGAAAATCAGTGAAAACTTGCATAATGCTTGTTGAGATTGCTTTCCAGCATGAAAAATTCATGTTTTCAAGGCTTTTACAAGCTCTTGGGATAGTTAGAGTTATCTCAAACTAATTTTTGGACCATAGGTGACAAATCTTCAAAGTTGTCAAAAAGTTGCACACATTGTCAAGTTGCAACTTTGCAACATTGACAAATTTGTTGCAAATAAACCTAAACCTTGTTATAATGACTCCAACACTTCACATTGGTCATCTAGACATCAAATACAACCTTTTACATGTTCACCTATGCTTTGACAATCCTTTGACCATGTTGACCCAAGTCAACCATCTAATTACATTGTCAACTTTTGGACTTTTCATAACAAAATTTCCCTCCGTTGGCTCATTCTTACTAGACTTAAGGGCTTATAACATATCAAAATTCCAAACACAAAAAAAATTTAAGTTCTTCTAGGTGCTCCTACACTAGTTTTCCCTTCTCCACAATCATGATCTTATGACTATGACATTGAGAACCCACGAGAAGATCAACCTACGATCATATTAAGTGGAGTAGATTCCCCATCACATACTAAGAGTTCAAAATATATGACTAGAATCCAACCAAATATTATACTCAATGGTCCTAATTCTGCAAATATAACAACATCCAAACAATTGACAACGAAACAACCAGGGACTTCATCTAAACAAGCATTCATCTCTATTAAGTCAAGCTATAACTTAGTGGACCAGTTGCAATGTACCCCACTCAGATATGCATATTTGTGTTGTTGGAGCTTTCTCCTACACATAAGGAGATCCTAGAGAAAGTGTCCTTAAAAACATTGAAGTTGATCAACTTGAGAACATGGTTAACCATATCATTGCCCTTTGTTACCTCGCATTTTCTAAAGATGCAAATTTTCTTAACCATCCACACAATCTAGTCTTACACATTGAATTCAAAATCCACAAGACTTGTGTCAAGCATATGTTGATAGATGGAGGTGCAAGGTTGAACATATGTACATATAACTTGGTTAAACAATTAGGCTTTTCATAATTCACTATTGATCCTAGAAGAAAGATCATTATCAAGGCATATGATGAGGGAGAAAAATATTCTACGGGTCTTGTTGTACTACTTTATTGAGTGGGTCTAGTTGAGAAAGATTTTGCCTTCCAAGTTTTAGACTTGCCTCTCGCATACAACATTTTTCTAGGAAGACCTTGGATTAATTATATGCAAGCAGTTCCCTCTACCTATCATCAATGATCAAGTTTCCTTATAATGGCACTAAAGTCTCTATTCTAGGGGATAAAATGATTTCAATTGACACCCTTACTATTGATTCTTTTGTATCGCATAATAATGTTATTGAAGAGACTAGAAACATACTTTTTGAATGTGAAAAGAATATGAAACTGTTGAATACTGGATGGGAGTGTTGGAAATATAAGATAGGCTAGGTTACTGAGAGGGGAGGGGTAAATCAAGAACCAATAAAACTTATTCTTATTTCACCAATTAATCCTTCATATGTATTCTGATCTAATTGCATGCATGAAAAATTGAAAGCATTAAAACATTCATAACACTTTGACACAAGATATGGTGACCTAGAAACCTTTCAAATAGAAAGTAAAACTAAGGTGGGGATCATACCCACAAGCTTTAGTACTACAGTATAAAGTTGGTTGGTTAAGGCTTGCAATGATCACTTTTGATGATCTGCCCTGTTAGGAGCAATGAGGACTGCTAGGTCCACCTTGTAAAAGGATTTACAAAACATACAAAGAAATATGTACTCGGTAAAGAGATTTACAAAAGACTATTAAGTCTACCTTGTGAAAAAATTTAACTGTTCAACCTGTTAGGATGAACCAGTGGCTAATCTCTGATGTGCAACTTTAATTTTTTGATTGAGATTCCTTTGGAGTATAATGATCACCTTGTTGTGATAGATAAATCTAAACACTACTCCTTATACTGCTTGTAGCTTTCTTACCTCACACTTTTTCTCTTATTAAATTTGCATCATGTATTCTATTTCTTATTTTTGGACGTGATACAATACATTATATATATACCAATCCAAATTACAATCCATCAAAGTTAGCTACAATACAAGTTTCACCAAAATACACAAATTCAGCCCAACTGCTGGTACTAGGGTTCTGAAGATAAACTTGGTGAGGTTCTGATACTTGACAACCATTTTCAACACTCAGCATTGTCATGCTCTTGATAGACATAGAAGCTTGGTTCATACTAATCACTTCCAAGTAGTCTGAACTTAGTCAGCACTGGTGACTCGGTGAACACTACAAAACTAGGAATATAAATTGAATCACTTGGTTGACATTGCATAGCTCAGTCAACACTATTATTGCGAGCTCAGTATAAACTAAATCACTTGGTTGACACATCCTAGCTTAGTCAACACTAGATTTATATTATTGATGTTGCAAACTTGGTAAATACTAGAGAACTCAATTTGCACTCGGTAAACACTATGAAGCTCAATTTACACTGATAATCATCAACTTGGTAATTACTACTCAGTGTGAACTAAATACTATTTCTAGAACTCGATAGCAACTATAGAACTCGATAGCACCTGAATTACTTGGTTAACATTGTAAACTGCAAGATAAGCGTGGTAGCTACTAACCATTTGATTAAGTGTGTATCACTAATAAAAAAACTTGATGATAATGTCAACAATCTCCCCCTTTGACATTAGTGACAAAAACACTTATCAATCAAAACTCAATTCTCAAAAATTTTAAGTTCAAAACAATCTTTAGTCTCCATCTTGTGTGTTCAACTCGGTAACATACTCTATTTTTGAGATTTTTCAAAATTTCTTTTGTAAGAGATGTTTTTTGTACATGTATATGTATAATATTATGATGCTCCCCCATACATATATACATTTTATTTACTATATATCTCATATATTTTATACTACATCTTCTCTTTTCATCTTCTCCCCCTTTATTACATCTTCTCATTTTCTCCCCCTTTTTGACATAAATGCCAAAGGTGTATGCTACATGGTAATGCCAAAATGTGACAAGAAGCAAGAATGTACCTTTGAAATTAGTGACATTGTCTTGTCCCAATTTTTTTGTAACACATTGCTTGCATGTAATGCAATCTAGACTTCTGTTGATAACTCCATCATGTGATCAACAATGGAGAAGTTATTGTCATGGATGAGAATTTTGGCATGTGCAATGTGTTTCTACAATGCATCCATGTTGAAAAGAACCATGCCTTGAATGTCTACAAGTGTGGCCCTGATCTTGGCTTCTTCCCTCAATAATTCTTCTTGCATATTAGTTAGAAATATGATCTTTGAGTAATGAGCAGAACTGTAACTTGGGTCAAGTGACAACTGATGTGCACTTGCCTTCAAATCTTCATCTATCTTAGAGAATTTATCTTTGATTTTTTGAGTAAAGATAGATGTATCACATAACTTGCTGAATAATGAAGTAACATTATTGGCAGAGGTTTCCAATGAGCTGGGGATAGTAGACAAGTCTACTTGATATATTGCAATTTTCTATGCAACAAGCTCCAATACCTTTTTTTCAAATTTCTTCTCTGCTCTTTGCAACAACTTTTCTTTTCCATTCAAATCTTCATTGAATTTATGAAAAACTTGTACTAACTGAACCAAAATAGGTTGAGTACTATCAACCTCGATATTGAGTGCATCGTCAAGTATGTTCTTTGCATCTTCTAGCACTTGGTTTTCTCTATTTTTCTCCTCTCTAAGCCTCTGTTTCTTAGCTTTCTTCTACAATAGTTCACCTACTATGCACATTTGATTAGGATTTACAGTAGAGATATCCCAATTTGGGATAACTATATCCTCATCAAGACCAATGTCTTCTTCTTTACTTTTTCCTTTTCTTGAAACTTTAGTACTCAGTTGAGGCTTGCTCTTAATTGTCTTTGTACTAACTATTTGTACACTAGGAATTGTAAGAATAGTAGAAATAGAATGACTAGCAAAAAAAGTAGATATTGCATTGACAGTAGAAATACCTAGTTGTTGTGTAGCCAAATCTGATGAATGAGGAGGCACTAGTTGCTTGGTAGATGAATTTTTGATTACTTCAGTCAATGTAGTGCTTAGTTGAATAGGTGCAAAGATTGTTTGGGTTCTTGTAATTATAGTGATCACCACAACCAACTTAGTGGAAGCTTTCTCTGAGCTTGATGGCTTTAAAGCTTTGCTCAGAGAGTGGGGAAATGAGGCCATAATCTTGTTGCAATTTTCTCTGAGTCAATTTCCTCAATACTCTAAATCTTAGAGAGATTCTCCTGGTAGCTTCTTGTTCCTACTCCTCATCATCTAGATTAACATCATCTATTTCTTCCTCATCATTATTTTCTTGTTCATCCTTGTCATCTTCATCATCATCTTTATCACTAACATGAACAACAAAATCACTCTTTTGATGACGATTATAGATATTCATCCATATAGTTGTAGCAATCTTCACCACATGTTCACTGTCATTAACCAACATCATGCATGTGTTGAATTTTAGAGTAAGTTTTTCTTCATTCCTCTTCATGGATTCTTTTACTTCTTTATCATTAAGACTCAACATAAGCTGCCTTAGAGTTTTTTCAAATATATCCTTTGTAGTCTTCTTAGCATGTTCCCATCTTGGTTTGATTCTTTCCATAAGTTCATTAGAATTTTTTTGTTCTCTTTTGAGCTTTCTAACTTCTTTTTAAAGGTTACCATTCTTTTCTAGTAGTTCTTTTATTGCCCCGTTAGCTTCATCTAAATTACTTTCTGAATGGATATATTCAATTCTTTCTTTAGTGTAGAGTTTGTCATTCATTTGTATTGAAAGATTTTTTGTTCTTTTCAAGGATTAAGAGATTTTTTTCTTTTGCTTTCTTTAGTTGCCCAATAGCCAATTTTAAATCTAGCTTTTCATTATCAATAGTCTTATCAAGTCTGAATACCTCCATTGCCTCTGATCTTTGCTCAAGTTGTTAAACTTCTTCTTTGAGAACCACAATGCTCTCATACCAATTGTTGAAAATATAAGATAGGCTAGGTTATTGAGAGGTAGGGGTGAATTAGGAACCAATAAAACTTATTCTTACTTCACCAATTAATCCTTCGTATGTATTCTAATATAATTGCATGCATGAAAAAGTGAAAGCATTAAAACATTCATAACACTTTGACACAAGATATGGTGACCCAAAAACCTTTCAAATAGAAAATAAAATTGGGGTGGAGATGATACCCACAGGCTTTAAACTACAGTATAAACTTGGTTGGTTAAGGTTTACAATGATCGCTTCTAATGATATGCCCTATTAGGAGCAATGAGGACTACTAGGTCCACCTTGTAAAAGGATTTACAAAACTTACAATGAAGTATGCACTCAATAAAGTGATTTACAAAAGATTCTTAAGTCTACCTTATGAAAATATTTAATTATTCAACCTGTTAGGATGAACTAGTGGTTGATCTCTGATCTAAAAATTTGATTTTTTGGTTGAGATTCCTTTGGAGTGTAATGATTACCTTGTTGTGATAGATAAATCTTTGCTACTCATACTACTTGCAGCTTTCTTACTTCACACTTTTTCTCTTATTAAATTTGCATCATATATTCTATTTCTTATTTTTGGATGTGATACAATACATTATAGATATACCAATGCAAATTAGAATTCATCAAAGTCGGCTACAATACAAGTTTCACCAAAATATACAAAGTCGACCCAATTACTGGTACTTAGGTTTTGAAGAAAAACTTGGTGAGGTTCTAATACTCGACAATTGTTGTCAACACATGGCATTGTCATGCTCTTGGTAGACGTAGAAGCTTGATTCATACTAATCACTTCCAAGTAGTCTGAACTTGGTCAGCACTGGTGACTCAGTGAACATTGCAAAACTCTGGATATAGACTGAATCACTTGGTTGACACTACATAGCTCGGTCAACACTATTACTTTGAGCTCAGTATAAACTGAATCACTTGGTTAACACATACTGGATTGGTCAACACTAGATTCATATTACTAATGATGTGAACTTGATAAATACTAGAGAACTCAATTTTCACTGAGCAACTCAATAAACACTATGAAGCTTGGTTTACACTGATAATCATCAACTTGATAGATACTATTCACTGTGAACTGAATATATTTCTAGAACTCGGTAGCAACTATAGAACTTGATAGAACCTAAATTACTTAGTCAACATTGTAAACTGCAAGATAATCTTAGTAGTTACTAACCATTTGATTAAGTGTGTGTCACTAATAAACAAACTTGACTATAATGTCAATATGGAGAATATCGGTTAGACTTTATTACAATGATTTCCATTTCTCCATGTTCCTATGGTAAACCTTCTGAAGATATGAAGCCCTCTTCATTAGCTATGATAATTTATGGCATATTTTTTCATTCCTTGGTACCTTTGGAAGATTAGAATAAAGAAATAGTTGTTAGGGATTGAATCTATCGAGAGGAAGACATTGAAGAAGCTATACTCATTGCTAAAATTCCTCTTAAGAAATATGGTAAGGAATATTAATTCCTCATTAAGATGGGTTATCTCGATCATGGTCCTTTGAGTGATCAAAAGCATGCTCTTGTTGAGCCAATGAGTAAAAAAAAAGAATGTAAATGTAGAGACAAAAATAGATTTGGATTTTCTACAATTAACAATGGACCTATTATTGATAGGCAACCTAATGATACTAAAGAATCTAAAGAGGATATTATACCCATCAACACTATTTCTTAAGAGTATGTTGATTTTATCCCTTCTACATTCCTTCTTTGGGGGAGAAGATCCAACATTTCCTACTAATAAACTAGAGGATTCTACCTCTCGTCGGCAAGATGATTCAAATGTTGAAGGTCCTAATAGAGCACAAATCTACAAAAACATTGCATGGTTTCTAGAGAGAAAATGTAGCACTGATTCACATGACTATGGGTGGGACTCTCTTTCAATTAAGTCTACAAAACTTGGGAGTTGATGTGTGATAACTATGCTAACCAACCCAAAATGTATGATGAGTCACCTGCTAGGCTTGATGAGTCAAACTCACATGTCACTCTTGTTGACCAAGTTGACCATGTTAGGAGTCCAATCGATTTGCGTATCTTTGAAGGTGAACTTATAGAATTAAAATAATTTTTCACTAAAGATGATTTCTATCATTTTAATACATTGGAACCTTCCACATCATTTTCTATCATGCATTCCAACCTTATTGATTGTGTAAGGAAACTTGACAATAAAGAATATAACTGTTTCCTCATAACCCATAATAGATCTAAAATAAACACGGAATTAAAATCCACATGCAAGAGAATAGACAACATACCTATAAAATGTGACACAAGATATACGCTGGGAAACCCTCATTGAGGGAAAAAACCTAGCCTCCAAAAGCATACATCACCATGTATTATTCAGCAAAAATATCATTACCATACAACCATGGAAGCCTTCATGGCCATAGCCACAACCGAGAAAACTATGTGAACAAGCATGAATCCACACATCCCATGCCATGCTTTCAACCTTCAAAAATGCTCCCTTGGCTAACCTATCAAGCCTTGTCCCGCTCGACTCTTGCCTTTTGTCTTTTCCTTGTCACTCTCTCTCTCTACAACAACTACCCTTGTGGCTACTTATATAGTAGCAAGTCCCACAAAACCACTAAGTGGTATTACATAAACCATGTGCTAAAACCATGTGCTACCTAACCCACTGACCCCACATTTAATATTGGGCATTTAATTCTTTTCCCCAATATTAAATAATTACATGAAATATTATCACAATGTTACAATACAACTCATCAAGAATATTCCATGGGAATCTTTACATGTTGCACATCCATCTAGGTACAACATTACATAATAAATAATAAAATAATAAAATAACTATATTATGCAATGTGTGCAACACCCATTAACTCAACAATCTCCCACTTGTTGTATACATTGCATAGGGTCAATCTGTAGCCACATAAATGAACAAGGGAACAATCCCTCTTAGCACATCCACCATCATGGATCAAAATATACCAAGTGCTCCATCCTGGTACCCGCAACAAAATCAAAGTATCCAGCATCTCAAACATGAATGATCTCACCTCCTATTATGCCACTGCCACTGGACATACATAGAAGCCATCCAAAGAGAAAGCCACCCAACCTGTCACATTAGAAGATCATAAAATCCTGTACCAACTGAAATTCCAAGCACAAAAAACCTAATCCAAAGATAATCACATGTATCCGTAGTTGTCAAAATATTCATAGCTGAAATAGCACCCACAGCAAGTGCCAAACCCATCCAACTATCCATACCTCAAAGGTATAACAAGTGAATCTCATATCACCGACATATCCAATCTACAACCTGTAATCATAAGCCTCAAGAGCAATACCTGCCACATATATACCAAGAAGCTCCCATTGCAAAAGATAATGTCAAATATATAACCAATCCACTCACAACATCTCAAAGAAGTGAATCCATGTAGTATCAAGGACATCCACAATACATAAACTGATATCCTGCAAGAACAACTCTTGTAAAAAGTCTCCAACATTCTCCCAAATTAACCACAACCAACAGAGGAAAGAGATAAAGGAATAACCATGTCATCTCTCACATGACATACATGAGCACAAACCAGTGATCACAATCTTCAACCAATCTCAAATCCAATGTAAGCAAAATTGAACATCCAAGAAGATAACCAAGACCAAAGAAACCATGCAAAACATAACCTGTATCATGTCCTTCCACACACACCTCTAGATGTAAACTGTGCAAGTATGATCTCCTAAATAAAACCCCAACAAGAAGCCTCAACAACACCCAAACCATACCATATAACTCATCATGGATGTAAGCCTCTCACAAGAAGATCAAACTCATAAACCATTCCTAAACCAAGGAATAACCATTCCTAATCCAAGGAATATGCCCAATATAAAACCATCTCCCAAACTCAACCAGCATAACAACATATGCACATGGAGATAATCAGTGCTTAACCATATCTCAAATGAACCCTCTAGAACTAACTCATGTACCATAGCTCAAGATCCATATCCATGAAAGACAAGCATAAATATAATGCAACTGAGAGAAACAATGGGCTATACCTCTCAAGAAGCAAACCGTCAAGTAGACCAAGAGTGGGGAATGAGAATTCTCATCAAGATACCCAAGTCTCCAACCAAGACTCATCTAAGAACAATCTCATCTCAAGTCCATATCAGGTGACTGCCCCTTGGACTTCCTGTTGAAACCATCAACTGTCCCAACAAATACTTCTCTAATCCAAGAGAAATCAGCATCACCACAGTCTCTAAGTATCCATGAGCACCTGTAACCAATCAATCCATGCCAACTCCAAATGCAACATAGCAATATCATGAAGTATCCAGCTTATGATCAGTGTACTCAATACCAAGAAACTAAACCAAGATCAATGTCAAAGTTCCAACCATGGCATCATGAACATAAACATGACAACATGATCTTACCATCTCAACTAAAGAGATAACATGCTCCACATGAACATACTATAACATGTCACAACTCTAAACGTGTATCAAGGGTATACCATGACATAATAATGAAACCATCCTCATACCAAGGATAACATGCCAAATAAAAGCATAAACCACACCTTTGCCAAGAACCCTGTGAGTCCTCAAGATGCAACCATCTCCACACACCATGAAGAAAACCATCTCCACATACCAGGAAGAACCATCTCCACATACCATGAAGATAACCAAGAACTCCATGAGTCCTCATGATCTAACCATCTTCAAACACCATGAAGATAACAAGTGCACCATGCAAATGTCAAAGACGCTTCTGCAGCAACAGGATCTAAGACAAACCTCCAACATCTGCAAACACTCAATAAATATATCAATGCCAACAACTGCCACTCAACTGTGGTACCAAGTCACCTATGGCATCATAAAATCCATCTCCTATATGAAGATCCAAATCAAACCAGGAACTAATCCTACACTGTCACCCCATCACTGTCACAAGCTCCCACTAAACCATATATCCAAGCTATCCATGACATCATGATGAAAACCCATCCTCTAACCATGAGAATCAACTAAGGCATCAAACTATCAAAGAACTCAAAGTGCACATCATGAGCTCCTCAAAAGAAAACCAAATAACCATGATCCTCAACCTAGAAGACATACCACCATAACCAAATCAGAAAATCCAAGCTAATGAACATCAAGGATGTACCTATATAACCAATCATGTCATGCCAAAATCCATGACACCATGATCACATCCATGAACCGAGCATCTGGCTCTCAAAGTGTCCAACCTGTCAGCATAAAATAGTCAACCACAATCCTCCACCATGACTGTACCTGGTAACAACATCTCATCCCTTCTACATGAAGATAAAATCATGTGACTTAGGGCATAGACAACCCAAATCCAAGCCACCAATCTGAATATGCATCAATAATGAAAGATCAATGGGCAAAGACAACCCATAACCAAGCCATAGATGCAACCTGTAAGTATAGACCGCTTACAACACTGCACAACTTATAGACCCAACAAGTCATCATGCATATCCAAACCAAACATTGATAACCATATCATCATAAAACCAATCTAAAATATGAACTGAGTATACAATGATATCAAAACTTAAATCTCCAATGCCATAAACTCACAATGTTACCATAGTCAAAATATACCTATAAACTGTTCAGATCAATATATCAACAAATAAATTATGCCAAACCTGCACCAAATCTGAACCAATGTATAGAGCTTTCCGTTGACTACTCGAAGTCCAAAATCCGACTCCGTATGCCCAAGTTATGCCCTAATCCATGCACAAAATAAACAACATCTGAATTTAGGGCTCTCAAAACCTAAAAAAATTTCAAAATCATAGAACCAAACCTACACCATGTTGTAGTGCTCTGAATTAGCTTTCCAACGCCTATAAGAACTCTGAAATCTGATATTCTGAGAGAAAGTTATGGCCATTTTACTAAGATAGTCTTTTTACCATTTTCAGTACGATTTTTCATTTTTAATTTTTTTTTTGTGACGAAAATTCCGACGGGATTAAATTTGATGGCCATCACGGGCTGAAACCAAAAAACTCTTTCATTTCCTCTTAACATGGCCAAACTAGGGCATATTATATATCAAAATTTATGGAAATGTCAACCCGGATCCAATGGTGAGGTCTGTTTTTACCCAGGAGGTCATTTCTGCAAGCTACCCCCCAAAAACCCTCATTTAAATGAAACATCCAAAAAATCTTTTTCTCCAACAATTTTACATGCCCAAATCTTTTAACATCCCATCATAACAACAAACTCAAAACTCTCAGATCTGCAATAAATCATTCATATATTTTGCCCTTTCTTTTATCCTCTCATGCATTCCAAAGGATTCAATCTAGGGTTACAATAATAAAACCATAGCTCTGATACCACTTGTAAGGAAACTTGGCAATAAAGAATATAACCATTTCCTCATAACCCATAATAGATCTAAAATAAACACGGAATTAAAATCCACATGCAAGAGAATAGACAACATACCCATAAAATGTGACACAAGATATACCCTGAGAAACCCTCATTGAGGGAAAAAACCCAGCCTCCAAAAGCATCCATCACCATGTATTATTTAGCAAAAATATCATTGTCATACAACCATGGAAGCCTTCATGGCCATAGCCACAACCGAGCAAACTATGTGAACAAGCATGAATCCACACATCCCATGCCATGCTTTCAACCTTCACAAATGCTCCCTTGGCTAACCTGTCAAGCCTTGTCCCGCTCGACTCTTGCCTTTTGTCTTTTCCTTGTCACTCTCTCTCTCTACAACAACTACCCTTGTGGCTGCTTATATAGTAGCAAGTCCCACAAAACCACTAAGTGGTATTACATAAACCATGTGCTAAAACCATGTGCTACCTAACCCACTGACCCCACATTTAATATTGGGCATTTAACTCTTTTCCCCAATATTAAATAATTACATTAAATATTATCACAATGTTACAATACAACTCATCAAGAATATTCTATGGGAATCTTTACATGTTGCACATCCATCTAGGTACAACATTACATAATAAAAAATAAAATAATAAAATAACTATATTATGCAATGTGTGCAACACCCATTAACTCAACAGATTGGTCACAACAACATCAACAACTTGAACTATTAATTTTCCAATATGACTATGAGATCACATGCTAAATTTTGTTGAACCTATAGTCTCTTCCACTAGTGAATTAGCTACAAACATGGTTGAATTTTGGATATTAAGCATCTTAGTCACAAAGTAAAAAGAAAAATGAAAGCTAGGCTCTCTAATGGAAAAAACCACTTTGTGGCAGTGTTAAAGCCCAAAATAGTAAAAAGAAATGATATATTCAAGGGTGAAAACCCCTAAGACACCAAGGATGGAATACTTAGTATGCTACCTAGATATTATCAAGAAAGATCATCAATTTTGATTAAGCCTACACAACCTATTAACATTGGAGTAGAATAGACACTTCACATCATACACTTATCTCAATTTCTATAAGATGAGAAAAATAATAATTCATTTCAGATAAGAAGATCAATTTCTCTTGGACTTATTTAGGCATGCTAGAGCTTGACACTTATCTCATTCTTCATCACTCATCTATAGCTCCACTAGTACATTAGGCCCCCATTTTCGACCAAAGGCCTATTTGGGTTGTTAAATTCATTTTTTTGAAAAAATGGGCCCAATATGGTCAAAATTTTGACCAAATTTTGACTATGGTAAAATTGTTTAAATTTTAACCTTCAAAACATAAGAA
Organism: Cupressus sempervirens; assembly: GCA_028749045.1. Classification (NCBI taxonomy): domain Eukaryota; kingdom Viridiplantae; phylum Streptophyta; class Pinopsida; order Cupressales; family Cupressaceae; genus Cupressus; species Cupressus sempervirens. Next base: position 428,027,164 of record CM053784.1, on the reverse strand, counting down.
AAAGGGTCACGGTAGTGTTAATTTTGTTTTGGGGTGCACTGTGACTGCAATGGGCGGGAGTTTGGTGTAAGGTCAATAGGAGAGGAGAAAGGAGGTAAGAATCTGGTCATTAGATATCATTCCAAGTTTGTTATCTATCAAAAAGTTGCAAAGGCGGATTCCAAAGCTATTCAATGCTTTTACATTTTATCTTTCTCTTCTACTCATCGCAATTTAAAAAACAGAGCCACTATTAATTCTTTTAGGTCACAATTTTTTTTTATAGATGATGTTTAGGTTCAGGGTTAGCATATATTTAAGTGCAAGGATAAAGCTGTGGAAAATTTATATTTCTTATATAATGCACTATTCATTTTTTGTATTTCTTTTGCATGCAGGGAATCTTGAGATGTCTTGGTGTTGGAAAACTCTGGATCAGAAACAAAGAATGTAATATGTCATAGCTGCTCCCATTTACTTTTTCACTCAAATTAGAAGCATTACCTCTGACAAAATTTGATCCAAACCCATTCACACAGGTTTGTGGCCATTTTACTGTAGATTTCTTTGCAAGACATTAAACAAGAACTCAATCTTTGGGAGGATTGATATATTGTAGAACATCTATATCTCCATTCCTTTCCTATTCATTCCAGTAGTTTATTTTCATCTTTATGTATGGCTTGCATCCACAACATGACCTTTTTGAGTCAGGAGTCTTTTTCACTACTTTATTTAAAGAAGAAAGGAAGCTTAGCTTGCAAGTTTTCAAAAGAACTTCATTATAGAGTTTGGAGCCCCAGCAATGTAAATACTAAGAGGAAACTATACGAGATGCATTGTTATAAGTTATACAAGCTTTCCTGGTGCAATCTAGAAGTACCATTTTAAGGAACTGTTTCTCCAAAATAGAAAATATAATGTAGTGATTCTAGCAGATGACGTGCAGATGGGTATGCTTGTGTGGGAGAAAAAGGAAGAAGAAAAGAAGCAATTTGCTTTATCATCTCTAGCTAAAGACGCAGCTCATACTCTTGAAGTTGTCTTATATTCTCTCATAGATAGTCCTGCTATAAATAATTATTCAATTTTTCCCTCATGCTTGTGCTTTGAATGATTAGGAGTAGCGTGTATCGTGTTGGTGTTTCAAACTGCTGAAACTATCAAGCAAAAAAATGCTTAATATCACAATGAAATAACTCACACAATCTAGGGATTAGCCAATTCCCAATATCAACTATATGAATGAATCACTATAACCCAACTTCAACAAAACCAAACGATGGTTCCCTACTCTTCTGGCTCTGTTAAACCAAGGTGGGTATACCTAGGGATAATTCTAATGCATCTGTGTATGAAATTATCTTAGTTTCATTCTGATTCTCATCTGTTACCTTCACATACATACACAGCTCACTTCAATTCTTCAATGCTCTCAAACTTATACACATCCCTTATTAGTAGATCTGGTCATAATTCTCCTAAAATTTACAAATATTCCTGGAAATAATAGCTACCTAAGACTCAGGAATTAAATATAAATGAGTTGAGACCAGCATTTATAATTCTTGAACAGGATTGAAATAATTTTGATTTTATGAGATGACTTGATATGCAGCAGCAGATTTCATCCTTGTTTACTTCTGATTTATAGGACTAGTGCCTTATCCATTGGGCAAGAAATTGACTATCGGTGGGAGATCTAATTCAAATAACTTGTATAAGAATTAACCAACTGTAATCACCCATCTCCATTCTTATGCAATATCCCTTTTATGAACTCATAAACCCTACTAATTTACTGAAGCATTTATATAATTGCTTGAATTAAAAGAAACAAAAAAACTAGCATACAACCCATCCAGACTGCATTCAGCCAAATAAACCTTATTTAAATGACTTCAAAGTAAACAAACCCATAAACTGGAGACAAAAATTGATGAATTAGGCAGGCTTCAAGATTTATGTTTCTAGGTATTTATTTGACACCATTTCTTCATAGCCTACTTCCACTCTCCCAACTGCACCTAAAAACTACAACCTGTACCCTTTAGGACCCCAACTACACCATGGATGTAATATTCATTATCTAAGCACAATTGGGGTCATCTTGAGTCATTTTGGTCTTTTGGGGTGTAATCTGCTCTATCAGAGCTCATTTGGTTCACAGAAAGCACCTATTTTGATCAAAATTCACATCTAGGGTTTCAATTTCATGTTAGGACTTGGAGTAGATGACTTTTTGTTACTGATGGTCTATTTACAATATGTGGAAATCATTGGGAGAACACATTCATTGAAAAACTACTAATTCTTGTTTGCAAGATGTTGTTGAAGACTTGTGTGCTTGTTCAAACTCTATGCATGGTTTTTGTAGATTAGATAACACTTTATTTGGTTCACCAAAATTAACTTTCTATACTACTTGGTGTTTATGCATTGTTTAGAACCCTAGGAGTTTCATGGACATATCATCTCCCCTTGTTATTCATAAATCTTGGGTGCAAGAGAAATTTGTGCAATTTCTATAGAGAGGCATATCTTGGACTCAAGACTCATCACTTGGTGAGCCCTAGGGAGCGACCTTGAAGTGGTGATGGGCCAAAACTAGGTTTCAACATTCCAACCACTATAATAGACTTGATACAATTAATGTCATGCCAATGGTATTGTTGTGTGATAGCTCTCCTCCAGTATCTGTGTGGTGTATCAAACCCTAGTTCTTAGGGCTCGGAGACCTTTTGAGGAAGTTTATCATTAACTTTCCAAATGAAATGACCACACTAAATACCTTGTTTTAGAGACCAAAATCCTTTCTATCCACTAGCTCAAGGGGTCACTAATGTCCATGAAGACATCCCATATTCTCACATCCTTGGTAGAGACAATAGTCCCTAGGGAAGTAATGCCCCTTGGGAACTAAAGCTTGGTAGCCCCAAGAAGTGAGTTCACTATAAGGGAGAGCCTATGGTGCCAAGATTCTAAGTTGTCCACTCTAGATAAGCATGGATGAACTTTGGTTCAAGTGGGAATTCAATGGAATATATAGTATTAAATCCTAGGTTGTGATGTAAAACTATTCTTGTCTTATTGTGCCTTGTGTGTATGTAAAACATTAATCAAGATAAAGAAAAACTTGCAAATTTACACCTTGGATACTATTCAAACACTTGTCAAAAAATTTCAACATTGTCAAGACATTGTAAACTTTGGTCCAAAACACTTGAAACCTTGAAAATATGGAGACTTGTAACCTTAAGAGTGCTTGGCATGACTTAGATTACACCTTTGCATAGCATCCACTTAAATTTATCATTCTTTGAGCTTCATGCTTGCATCTTGTTAGTAAACAGATTTTTCCTTTGGATAGAAAAATAAAAGAGAACTCAACATACCCAACTACGAAAGATAAAATACACTAATAGTTGGATCTGTTATAATTGATTGATGACTATCCTCTAAATTAAGAGGTATGGCTCCATCATTTATATATTTGAAATGAATTTAATGATAGGATATACCTTTAATCCAAAGATACTAAGGTTTTCTAACATTTATCCATAGACATAGGATGAATACGATTGCTAGATTTATAAACTGAATAGGAAGATAAAGCCAAATAAGTAGCCACGGGACTATCTAACCAATGTATTATATTATAGGAGAGAGAGAGAGAGAGAGAGAGAGAGAGAGAGAGAGAGAGAGAGAGAGAGAGAGAGAGAGAGAGAGAGAGAGCTAAAATTGTTATGTTCTAAAGGCAATTTTTGTATAGTTACTTTTATTTGTTTTTGTTATATATGATATCATTTTGGGACTTAGAAAATTTTTCCCAAATGTTTCCATCGATGCCAAAGGAGGAGATTATTGGAAATATGGTTAGCTATATGTCTTGATGGTTTTCATTTATGGAAACATACATTCAACATTTCATTTATGCATTTAAAGATAGAAATTGTTTAAGTATTAAATAGTTTGCAGCAATTCAGAGAATAGATCTTAAGAGTATGGATGATGCGTTGAGAGTTATCTTATGTGTAGTTGAGAAAAGCTTCATGAAACTATCATGATGATGTGTTCCATTGCATAGATGTGTATGAACAGTATGACACAAGTTATAGTAAGATTAAAAGTGTGGGTATTTAATAGTGCAAAATATAGCATAGCAGTAAACAAAGTTGTATGACTTAAGGAATTATTTTGGTTACAAAATAATTACTAAGTTATGTTGAGCTGACTATGTGGATATTATTCCATAAGTTATTTTATATTATGTCAAGCATTTGAAGACATGAAGGTTGCCAGTGCAGAGTTTTGTTAATGTGAAAGGTATAAGTAAAGATCTTATATTGCATAGAGAAGGAGGAACTTGTGTGATTAGATGTGACATGCAAACTATTATGAGAAATATCTGCAAGTTTTATGTGATGTGAAATCTAATGCAAGATCGGAGCAATTTTGAGTTATAGTAGCCAAGAAAGTATTGTATGTATACCTATTTTGTGAAGGAATTGAATTGTATAATTGCATGTTAGGGCAGTGAGATATTCTTGTGTGTAATAGTTATACCAACTCCTAACAAGGTTGTAGCAACTCCTAATAGGGTTGAGGCTTCTAACAAGACCTAGTCCTCTATCAAGGACTTGAAATAATATATGTACTTCATAGACTCCTAATAGGGTCAATACCCTTAATAGGATCCTATTGTTTAGTGAATCATCTAGTGGGTACCATCCCCACCAAGGTTTTCCCTTGGCCAGGGTTTCCCTAGTTAACAAATAATGGTGTTATGAGTTCTCTATGTGCATGTTTATATTTACTATTCAACAATTATGGTTTACTTCCATATGAAAGTTAGAAAGTAATTAACAATATCCTGTTGTGCACAAAAGTTTGTAGAATATTGATTCACCACCCCCCCTCTCAATATTATCTATTTCTAGCATAATAAAGATCTTTCCAAAAACATAAATAAGAATATATACTTTGAATATATATGCATATATTCCATTTTCATTAATATATAGAATATATTAAACACAAGATATATATTTTAATATATATACTCCCGCACATGACATTAGCAAAAATTTAAATAGAAATAAGGAATGGGAATGATCATTAGCAATAAATTATGCATTTATACCTACCTACCTTTAATGTGTCTAACTTATTTCCTTCTCATGTATGGCCATACCACCTAGTTAAACACCTAGTGTACTTTTCTATTAACATATATACACTTAGGTCACTTTTAGAATGGTCTACCTTTTTTTAATTTATATGCCCGAATGCTTATATTCTAGGTGATAAGGACCAGTCAAACATGCAAACTTGAATGATGTACATGATGTGAATATAACACCAAACCCTTAAATGGGTTCAATCCAAGTGCCTTAATGTGCCTTGATTTTCACCGTCAATATCAATTATTATAGTTAGAAGGCCTCCCCTTGTCTTTACTAAAAAGATTAATGATGACACGTCACTTATTTTATAACTAGCCAGAGAGTAAAGTGATTCATCCTTATGTGTCTCTCATAATATAGAAGGAACTAATACATCATCTAAATGAGTGATAGGAGTGCATGAAATAAAGATTTTCTACATCGTATTCAATCAGAGAGCATGATAATCTTTATGTAGAGGCATCATCTTGGTTTATATAGAATAGAGAAAATTTGTAGAGTTTTTAAAGTGATTCTTATTGCTTTCCACTCTACATATTGTTAATCTACATCTGCTACCAATGTGTGTGATTAGCAGAGAACCATTTTATATATATATATATATATATATGTTAATCCCTTATTCATTTCACACCCCATCACGATCATTAGGTGAGAGTCTTTCACTGCAATCCATTTGGTGTCAATCTTCCACTGGGATTCATTTGGTATGAGTATTCATTTGTTTCTAACCCACATTATGATGCATAATTTCAAGTTGCAACACACCAACGCTACCACAATACTCTTTGTAAATGTTGGAGATAGGCCTTTGTGGACCTCAATTGTAGAGATCCAATATCACTCATTAAAAAATATATTAAAGGAACCGTCTTCTTAGAGGAACAAGAAAGTGGTTCATTGTCCATCCATTTACTAGAGCTCTGTATGGAAAAAAATGGGTTTGTTCTTCATATAGAATATTGCATTGAACATCCTTTAAGGTAGTTTGTAGTGAAGCACTCCTAAGCATCCTTGAGTTCACACACTTGTGAGTTGGATGGGAAGTCTAGAAAGGATGCTTATAATATTCAAGTTATTCTTTTATTTTCTTGCATTTATAGTTAGGCTTTGATACCATGTTGAGTAACATGGATCATTTTCTATAAATGTAATAACATTGCCAATGTTATTGATTTCAAAATGCAGATTTGGATCTCATATAAATATGAGAGGAGGAGACATGTCTCTATAGTTAATCATCATTAAATTAATAATATAAAAAACTATATGTATAACTCATCTTTAAGCATATATGTAATATGTTATTCTATTGTTATATAATAATATATAATGTATATTATATAAAAAAAAAATTACATTATATATAAAATATATAGGATATTTGTCTTAAAGATGTTTTACCATCAAATCAATCTGACAGAAGCTACAACCTTAACAAAATGAATCATCACCTCATCACCAACTTCAAAAACATGATGTCTCTTAGACTTATCAACTTTCACTGTATACTTTTGATTACTTTTTTCTAAGTTCAAATTCACTTCTTCATGAAAAGACTTCATAAAGTCAGAAAATTCTTCCCCTTTTCTCTTCTCTTCACTAGCAACATCCCTCAAATCTAATATACCTCTAGGTTACATTCTAATAACAATCTCAAAACATGTTTTTTCTGTACTCCTATTCAAAAAATTATTATATGCAAACTCATCTTGTGCCAATACAATATCCCAATCACTTGGCTTATCTCCAAATAAACATCTCAAAAAATTTGCCAAGCTTCTATTTACAACCTTTGTCTTTCCATCTATTTGTAGATGGAATGTAGAACTAAATCTCAACTTATTACCCATCTTCTTCCACAAAGTCCTCCAAAAGTAACCAACAAACTTACAGTCTCTGTTAGAAATAACACTTTTTGGGAATCCATGCAATCTAACAATATCTTTGAAGAAAATCTTAGCAATATGCACAACATCTCATGTCTTCTTACATGGTATGAAATTTTTGATCTTAGAAAATCCATCCAAAACAACAAATATGGAATCATACCCTCTTGCTATCTTAGGTAATATAAGAACAAAATTCATACTAATGTCACTCCAAGCTTTCTCAAGAAGAAAAATAGGTATATAAAAACTAGTATTCTAACTTACTCCTTTTGCAATTTGAAAAATTCCACAAATCCTTACAAAATTCTAAAGATCATTATACATATTTTGTTGATATAACTTATCCTTAAGCAAAAGAAAACTCAATGTCTTATCAATTCCAAAATGTCCATCCAAACCACCACAATGTTTTTTGTTAATCAAATTAACTCTCATAGGACTTATTGGTATACACAACTAATTATCTTTGAACAATATACTTTCTTGAATGAAATATTCATCATACTTACTTATTTGATCTGATAGATTTGGTGCTCCGCACTCTCTCCACACCTTAGAAAAATAGGGGTAGTATCAAAAAATTCCTTCATTTCATCAAAACCAATAACTTCAACCTTCATCTCGATCATCAAAGAACATCTTATGCTCAATGCATTAGCAACTCAATTAGTAACTCCACTCCTATGCTTGATCACAAATGTAAAAATCTGCAAGTATTCAACCCACTTTAGATGTCTTTGATTCAACTTATATTGACTTCCCAAATACTATAAAGCTTTATGATCAATATACTGCATAAACTCCTTAGGAATCAAATAATGTCTCCACTTCTTCAAGGCTTTAACAATAGCATACACCTCTTGATCAGACACATAATACTTCCTTTTAGCACATAGATATAGTGTAAATACCCTGTTGTATTATCCTTTTCATGTGACTAATACAAAAACCAATAGAAAACCAATTGAATGTCAAGAATAGATTGTCATTTCTCTCATTTCAATTTGCTTATCAGAAATTACAATGGAAGCAAACTCAAAACCCCTGCATACTATTGGACTGACTATATATGTACTCTTCTTGAAAGAAAAAAAAAATTACACAAGTCTTGGACCATCACAATGCCTTGAAAACTCATTTATATAGATATGAGTTGCAAAAAGCAAAGGGAAAATGTGATTGAGAGGTGTCCAAGGAACAAAACATTACACAAAAGACAAAAAGGTCACAATAGAATGCCAGGTGTATCAAATATTCTTTTAGGTAGGCCCGTTCCTGTTACTGCTATACTTATCAACTTTTGATTTGTCTCTCATTGTTCTTGATCCTCAGAATACGTGGCTACCAGGCTAGCCAATGAGGGGTGATCTTGTGATGCCTTCAGATCAGTTTGTTCTTGTGGGTTTTCACTACTTTCACCTTGAGTAGGCACTATTTCCTTTTCACTTTCTTCTTCCTTCAATTTTGGTGTTGATGTGTCAATGAGCTGCACCTCATCTTCCTGTTCCCTATCATTATTTGAACTGCCTTCCTCCAACTACTGGTCTGAAGGAATATCTGCCATCCATGTGTTAAACTGTATATCATCTGGCCAGTTGAACCGCAAGATATCATCTTGTTTCTTTAATATATAATCAGCCTCCTTTTCAAAACCAACAAATTCTTGTCTCAAAGAATTAAAAAATAAATGGACTTTAACCAATTACTCTGTCGTGGTGGCCCACCAGGCATGCCCCTTTTCATTAACAACTTTATTTATCCTTATGCAGAAAAGGTCATCCAGTTCTTTACTCCATTCATCCTTATTTTTCAATTGGTTCTTTCTATCCAGAGCACAAGGAAACAGATAAAAATTTTGATTCTTGTATTTATTCAAATAAGAAACAATTTTCAGTTGCAAAGCAACTCTCTTGTGATCAAAATCTGTCAAGCCATTAGCAATATCATATAGTTTTTCAATATGGCCATTTGAAGACCTTATAACTGAATAACATAAAAGGTTTATTTCTTTTTCCCTTTTTCCCCACTTGTTAACAATAGGATTGAGGATTTCATCATGGGTTTTTAGTTGCTCCCATATACTTATTACTCTTGCCATCTGATCAAAAAACAAGGGCCATTCAATCTTATCTACCAAATACATTAGGGCCTTTCTAAGCTTATCCTCATATTGCGTATTTAACTCTACATCTAAAGCCCATAGCTTATTTTTTTCTTCTTCAAAATCCTCAACTATATAATATTTTGGCCTTTGAGGTGTGTCTAGTAGTTCTACAAGGAGGATGGGTGTAAAAGGTTCCACTGGAGGACGGGGGTATGTTATTCTTGGCCTTGTGGACTTCCCCATTACCTTGTTTTCAAGTTCAATTCTCCTTTTTACCTCCCTATTATAGGCCTCAAGAAGTGTTTCATATTTACCCTATAACTCAGACATGGCATGTTCCTCCTTCTTTGCAGTATCCAAAAGAAACTTGGAAGATTCCACATTCCAAGGTGCTGCCTGCACATGTGAGGTATTAGCAACTCTTCTCACAAGTAAGCTTCCCATCAAGCCAGAGTCATCTGACTACGATGATGTGGCTTTGGATCCTCTTCTCAGTGACCAACTAAGCAATGTAGCTTGATCTTCAACAAATGCAGTGCCTTGAAAGTTCTCTTTATTCTGGTCTTGCAAAGTCAATTTATTTGAAATAGAACTAAAAACTAAAGCATCAGCAATATCCCAATTTGGCAACAATAAAATGTTCCCTTCCTTAGGGCTTATATTCTGCAATTCTTTTATCATTGCTTCTTTAGTTTGGTTCTAAATGGAAGTTTCTTCCATTTTTGGATGCTTTGTTTTCATCTTTTTACATTTCTCCTCAAAAATGTTCATGTTTTCCCTCCATGCAAACTGCTGAAAAGCCCTAGATTTAACAAAACTATCATCAATCAAAAATTTATGACTTGCCTACTCTAACACAGGGTCCAATTCCCTGCCACTATAATCTGCTACAATTAGATCCAAACTTGGGAAGGAAGGTTCTAGAGGGTTACCCTCATCTAATTCTGCTTGAGTAATAAAAATACCTCCCTGTGATTCCATCTGTTCGATCTGTTCACTAGTGAGATGTTCTTCTCCAATCCTCAGAGGGGACTGAGTGGGAAAATATTCCTCAACTTGAGGCCTTTCTTCTATTATTACCTTCTGCCTCTTAGGACTAGGCTCATCAGGTCTCTCCTCTTGGGCTATACTAGTGGATCCTTTTATTTGTTTGCCCTTATCTATAGGAACCCTTTTATTCTGAATTATAGTATACCCAGACCTCTTTTGTACAATTATTTTACCAGCTCCCGCATTTGGGGTGAAAGCCAATCTCCTTATGACCTCTCTAGCCTTATCATGATAGGAATCAATAAAAATTTATTTCTTTTCATTCATGACTTCCATTATTTTAGGGAAGGTATTCATGAGTTTACTTATTTTGTCAACCTCTGTAACAACATTATCTAAAGGATCATATTTATTATCAAAACAATGAATGAATTCTAAGACTCGGGAATAAACTCTCCACTTTCCCTTTTTAGTTTCTTGCTCCTACAATGAGAATTCATTAATGTCCTTTGGATAATAAGAATCATGCTTGACCAGTCCCAACTTTATTCTATGCCTCAACATCTAATTGAAAAATCCCTCAGAATCACAAAAATGAGGATGAGAGATAGCCATCATATACTGCTCCAAAATTTTATGCAAAAAGAGTCGTCCCCCTTTTGTAATCACAAACTGATGGGCCATTGTGCAGGTAGGGAAAATTGACCCTAATTGCCTTTTCAACAAAAACATTTCTTCAACTCCCCCTAACTGCCACAAAACTTCAGCCACTCCTACCTTCAAAGGTACTTGGTAAGGCAAAACATGAGGACTCCCTTTAAAACTATATATTCTAAAAATAGTACAAACAGAGTAAGGGATGATATCTCCCCAATTATGTGAAACTTTCAAATCATGGGGGTTATCCATAGGCCTAATGAGACTCATTAGTGCTTTAGGGATTCTGGGATTGTCACTCAATATAAGGCACCTCAACTTAGAAGCAAAATATCTATCAAATCTGACAAAACTAGCATTACTTGCATCCTAGGTCATATCTGCACTCCACAACTGGACTGGCAGTATTTCCCCATTCTCCTCTCTATTTAGTTCCATCTCATTACCAAAATATGTCACTCCTTTGAACAAAAACATATGCATTAATAGAGAGTAGTGACCAAAAGTTTTTTCCACCTTGCCCTTCGCAATCCCAACTAAACCAATGTGATTTTCCTCAGCCAAAAAGGAAGCAAAATCAAAAATAACATCTACACCGAAGGAAGTAATCTGAACCATCATGTACATGAAACCAATGGGCATAAGTTCTTGCTCATCTTCACCAAAAACTCAGCATAAGGTCCTATATATCTCTACAGCTCGAGAAGTAAAAAGACTCTTCTTAAAAGGCTCTCTAGAGGCTGCAGTAAGTACTAGAAAATTTCCTATTGTACGAATATGTGCCCTCAGTGTACCTCCCCTGATTACATCCTTCTTTGCTTTATACTCATTCTCTAATTCTAGTAGATTGATTTGCGCATGGTAATCTGATAATGGTTCCAGGTGAAAAACCTCTCTAATTTCTTCAGGAGTAATCAAGACCAGAGGCACACCATCCTTTCTTCTTACAACCCTAATGGCTTGGTCATAATTCTTAGCAATGGCTTCAAGCAAATCATAATCCATGAAAACACTTGGGACAACTAATTTTCCCAAATCAAAATTCTAGACATTAGCATGTGGGGCAAACAACTTCCTTTCTGAAAACCATTTTTTAAATAGGATAAGACCAATTTGAATAGTTGTTGCATCCCTTACCCAATTCCCTTTGTCATAGAGGCCATCCACAATTTTAAGCCTAGGGTTTAAGGAAATCAATTTTTTAACTTGTGCAGGCTCTACAGTAGATTCTGGGAGTAATTCTAATAAATCATCATGGACATTCCTATCCATATAGTTAATTTTCCCATAAAATGGCTTCTTAGGAGGCATTTTGACAGTATTGAGAGAACTGGAATGCCACAGAGGTTATAGTATTAGTACTTACTTGACTTGTTGAACTTGTTCTTCTCTAAACCTCTGTAATTGATCTCAAACAACTAAGGAATAGTTTTCATGTTCTTACCAAGCTTAACACGACGAAATCAATAGGCTCTTGTGCTCAGAACATTTGTAATCTTTGTTCGTGTGGGACTGGAATTAATGAAAATATCCTGTATTATACTCTATTTTTTCCACACACGAAGCTTTCATTTATCATAAATGCGCGAGACAAAAAAATAGAGTGGCATTGCATTTCCTTTTTTAAACTTGCGTCGTTGATCCATGAAAAATCCTACAACCTGGGAATGACAACTAGGCTAACTTAGCTTTCTTCTTAACACATTGGTAGTCAAACCAATGAAATACCTCCATTTGTACCTTTCCTTCAAGGCTGGCACTTCAAACTGGGCCCACAGATGACCACGAACACGTGTCATCAACTCGCTAACTCATTATACATAACTCTCGACCACCTTTCCACAGCGAGCTAGCGATAACCACTGATCTTACTTTAATCGTGTGGCAGATAATTGAAACAACCTTTAAGAACACAATGGTGGGTCCCTTGCTCATTAACTCGCTATACTTATTTATTGCACATCTCCTCATAGCGATTTAACGAGCGACGTCGATCTAGATTTGATTTTGCGGTCAGTAATTTACTGCAACAGTGGTGGGCCACCACTCGCAAACTCACTATACATAACTTCCAAGCACTTCTTCATAGCGAGCTAACGATGGCCTTTGATCCTAGCTCGATCTCATGATCAAAAATCTTTGTACTTTATACACGAGAAGTGGGTCAATGATATCGCTATCGTTGCGCTGGCTCAACACGTTGGCACATATATATATATATATATATATTTATTTATTTATTTATTTATTTATTTATTTATTTATTTAAATCTCTTGATGACATCACATGTCTTGGGCTTCACCATGTTTATGACTTTTAGGTGGGTTGCTATGTCGCTACCGACAAAAAAATAATAACCCGGCTAGTGACATGGCGAGCTCTGATGAATCAAAGTTTTTTGGGTAAAAGATATTTCAATAGGACGCCACCATGTAATTTGATCTGCACAACTCAGCCTTATCGGGATCCACCTTTGAGGATTTCTCAGTTACATTACCATTTTTTGAGCAATCAATACATTGCTACCAGCATAAAAACCACAAATTTGGCTAGTGATATGGCGAGTTCCGGTAAGCACTTTAAAAACAATGCTCAGAAAAAGAAACTACAAAAGATAATAACCTGCAGAGGGACAAAAGTGAAACGTGCAGCATATCTTCCTTGGGATCCTCAAAATTACTTCTAATCTCAGAAAGACGTCATCTTTGGAAAATTTGAGCATTCGTTATATCGCCATTGGCAAGTCGCAAGTGTTTTTAGTTAGCGACTTGGCGAATTGTCAGATAAAATTAAACTTCGGTGACACCACTTGCAAATATTTCCACGTGCTTTTCTTCTTGAAACTGACTAGTCTGGGACATAGTACATGGTCAATAGATCTTCCCGCCAACACATTTCGCAGCACCAGACTCCACTTTTCAGTATCACATAATTCTTCGATGGTCGCTACCTTGCTATGCGTAACATACGAGCATCTTGCCATAGCAAACATGCGACAACCCTAGATTCAAATGAGATCAGACAGCAAGATTAAAACCCCTTTTTCAAAAGACTTAATGATGGCGATCAAGTAGGCGGGACAAGAATATTTGCTCCTTGTTTGTTTTTTCTTTTTTTTAAAAAAATTTCGCGCCATGAAAAACTTAAAAGGACAAACCTAAGGCTTTTCATAGATTTTTCAAAGGTATCAAAATATACTATGCCAAAACCTAAAGCCCTATGACTTATCAGAAACTTCTCATCTGATTTTTTTTATGATCCTAAGAAAATTTGATTCACAAAAAATCAGACCAACATATCTGATGTACTCATTAAAATATATTTTGTCCTCAATTGAGGGATCATTTTTGTACAATTTAATGTGAATAGCACACAAATTGTATTGCACATTTATCTGCTAGATGTTGGGTACGTTGATTTGACATAATAAATTTCTTAGAGGATATAGAAACTTACTGACTATAAACAACAGGTATGTTCTTAGAAAAAAAACCCATACTCATTGTAAACAATAGGTATGGACTTAATGCATATTTCACGAGTTGTGGTTCATAAAAACCCATACTCATCAGCTTGAATTGTTTGTTTAATACCTAATGCATTGAGGTGACACTTACAATTTGAATTCATAACAACTATTTCTCATCAACTTAAATTGTCTGTTTAGTACCCATTACATTGACGTGACACTTACAAGGTTGAAGTATTGCAACTTCCTAGAAGGTCTGCCTACTCAATTCCATGATGATCCAACTTTCCTTGATCCTTGGGAGAATAATGCAGGAGCATCAAGGTCAAGGTTGAAGGCATGAGAAGACATTAAGGTCTCAAGATAACCAACATGACCATGTTAGAACAGTTGATGTAATAAGACCCTATGAAAGTCCTTTTTGATATGTTTGTAATCATTTTAGTTACATTTGAAAACATTAATTAACAAAAACCATATGTGCAGATATAAACATTAATCACAACATGTCCAATTTATTTGTAGATATATTTTCCTATCAAGAAAGACCATGCCTGACAATATGAACCTAGAACAAAATAATGAGACAATGGCTGCATTGTGAGCTCAGTTTTGAAGAAAACCTAATAAATGTTATTGTCCTTGCAAAAAGTCTTAGGGCTTAAAGAATCAAAGAATTTTAATCACAACAGCCTAGAGTCATTATAGGCAATATGGTCATGTTGAAGGGGGCCACAATTTTCGTCCATTGCTGAATGTGGATTTCCTACTGGAGGAACATGGAGGTGTGAATATCCAAGATGAGGATAACACTCCCATGAAAGAAGATGATAATGTGCCAGAGGACATGATTGAAGAAGATGGTATAGAGGAAAGTGATGAAGAGGCTCACAATGATGGTACTAGTGAATCTAATAATAATGATGAAGATGGTCTTGATATACCTTTACTTGAGAAGGCACATGAGCCCTTATACGAAGGCTCCCAAACAACTCTACTATTAGCTATAGTGTTGTTGGTGAACTTAAAGGTTATGAATAGTATATCCAATGTAGCAATATCACGTATGCTAAGGTATGTCATTTTTGTCATCTTCAATGTTAGCATACAATTACTATTCATTATATTAACAATGCATATTTGTGGTTGTAGGTTAATTAGTGAGTTTTTGTTACCACCATCAAATATTTTGCCTCGTTCATATTGAAAATTATCTAACATTATGGATCAGATTGGAATGAAGTATCAGACAATACATGCATGTCCCAATGATCACATTCTATATCATAAACAACATGAATTTGCAAAAAAATTCCCTGATTGTCATGTTGGTAGATATCGGTCAAATCAAAGAACAAAAAAAGTGCCTCACAAGGTTCTTCGGTGCATTCCCATTATTCCACATCTTGAACGGTTATTCAAGTGCACTAGCTTGGCACAATTTAAGGATTACCATGCATGCAATAGAAGTCAGGATGACATTATGTGAATGCCTGCCGATGGTTTTGCATTTAAAGAGATAGAAGAAACATGCTCACACTTTAAAGAAGATCCTAATAATCTGAAACTTTCATTAGCAACGAACGGTGTCAATCCATATGGAGATATGAGATCTATTTACTCAATATGGCCTATTTTTTTTATTAACAATAACATTCCTCCTTTGATGCCCATAAAGAGGGAGCACATAATGTTGTCAATGATTGTGCCAAGTATTTTTTTATTTTATAGTTATCTAAATTAATTTATAAATAGTGCATGAAAATGGTTATAATAATTACGTAATGTTAATGTTCATTCAATTGCTAGGTAAATACCAAGTTAAAGATATGAACATGTATATTGAGCCCCTAATTGACGAGTTCTTGAAGTTATGGAATGGCATCACTATGTATGACATCTCTAGATCGATAGGACATCGATAATTTCAATTCCATGCAATGCTTGTATGGACAATACATGATGCCCCTGGGCTAACTCATTTTTGTGGTATGTTATATTGTTAAGATTACATATTTTTGGTATGTTATAGTGGTTACACATTACTATCGAATGCTTAAGTTGCGCATGATCATTGTACATGATTCAATTATACATGATCTTTTAGGTCTTTAGAAAAAAGGAAAATTTGCATGTCCAGTTTGTGGTCCGAAGATGAAATGTCATCATTCGAGAAGTTTAGGAAAGCAGGTGTTTGATGAGTTTAGATACTTTTTCCACCATAATCATAAGTATCAAATTGTCGAAAAACATCTTTTCAATGCGAAAGCAAAGACATCATCAAGGCCACGAAGAATGACACCTCATTTCTGAAAGTTGGAATATGATCGACTAAATCGTCGAGGTAATGTCCAATTGGTTGTTCGAAGTTTACAATTTGTATTTCGATATTGTCTTATATTTACTAATGCTATAAGTAATGCTTGTGAAGGTCATCAAGGCATCAATGACCAACTTCCTAGAGGAATGAAAAGTTATCCTACTCAATTTAGTAGGTTACCATACTACAAGGATCTCCCAATCGTGCATTTGTTTGATGCTATGCATACTAGAAAGAACGTAATAGAGACACTATGGATAATGTTGGATGGAAGGTGTGATAGAGAACAAATTGCCAAAATTTATACTGACATTCATGACTCTAATCATGCACTAAAATTTTTCATTGAATCAAATAGGAATGGAGACCACATAAATACAAGTGCCCTTCCTTGGTTATTAACAGAGCAACAAAGTGATGCATTAAATGAAGTCATAAAAAAAACAAAATTTCCAACAGGATTTGCTACAAATATAAGCACTCTTCTATCAAAGAAAGGTGATTTTGGACTAGGGTTGAAGACACATGATTGGCATACCTTCCTCAAGGTAAGTCATATTTTCTATTTACAATATATTTGTAAGATTGAATGTAGTACCAGTTGCATTATTTAATAATATATTGAAATGATCATTTTTTAATGATTGCAGTTCGTCCTACCCTATCCCTTCCACAATAGTTTGAAAATAGTATTAAACAAGTTATATATGATCTTGGAAAATACATGAGGTAAGAAGAGTGTTTTTTCTTAGATTTATAGCTTTTTATTTGAAATCTATTGTATAATTTTATTTGAAATCTCCTCTATGTGTTTTTGCGTGTTGAATCTCTTTTAGGTGGTTATCATCTAAAGAAATTGATAAAAAAAGATATAAAATATTGGAAGAGAAAAATTCCACAGCTTATGTGTGAATGCAAAAGTGTTTGCCTCCAACATTTTTCAATGCTCAAGAACACTACCTCATACATCAAGTTGAGGAGATTGAATTGTGTGGACCTATACAAGCTAGATCAATGTGGTTGGTTGAGAGGCACTTGAAATTTATGAAGGGCTTAGTTTGACAAAGAGCACGTCCTGAGGCTTCTATGATAGAGAGATATATGATACACTAGACCATGGTGTATATTAGTGAATATCTTCCAAAGTTTGCAGCAGGTATCCATGTAGATCGCATTTGGGATTTCAACTGTAATGAAAAATTCAAAGGGGAGTACCTGATGAGGAAAGGTAGATTGAGGAGGGTGATAGGTAATTATATGTTTTTTTTTGTAATTTAACCATTCTTATCCATCATCAATATATATAATTTGTTTCTAACTGGTGTAATTTTCTTCTTTATAGTTGATCGTGAGTGGGATGCACTACACTTGTACATTGCAAACGATCTTGATTGGATGACAGCGTGGATTGAACAGTCTCAAGAAAATGGTCGCTCATTAACATGGGATGGTGTTGCATTGTTGGTTAAAGAAGCTCATCATAATGGAGATCCCAATGGTACTTGATCTAATATATGGCTTAAGAGATACAAAGGTATGCATAAGATTACTAATCATGAGACATAAGTTTAATATCAACTCATAGATCAATGAGAAGATTCTTGACATGTTTTAATAATTTCAAGTCAAACACCACAAAGCTATGTACTACCATGGCTATAAATTTTGCACAAAAAAGTTAGATGAAATGAAGAAAACGTGTGATTCTGGGATAAGTGATATCTTCGCGGTCACCAATATTTCATATAGAACTGACATACATCCTCAACAATCTAAAAATTGATACTATGGCATTTTGGATGATATACTCGAGTGTGACTTTGATTCATTCAAAGCAGTTCTATTTGTCGTCAAATGGTTTAGGTTACGACTAAATCGAAATGATCCCGATAGGACTGTTATTGAACACGATAGTGGATTTACTATGGTGTTTAACTTTGGTGTTCCAGACAAACGAGGTTGGTCATTTTTTGTTAGACATGACCCAAGAGGAAGGCCAGTAAATTATAATGTGATCGAAGAAGAAGATATTGAAGAAGTACAAGAGGAAGTAAATGATTATCAGGAAGGACACTTACCTAGTTATGAAGAAGAATAAGATGGTGATAATTTTGGTCATGCTAATGATAAAGGTGATAATGATGATGATGATGCTGATGATGATCATGATCATGGTGATGAAGATGGTGATGATCATGGCGATGATGGTCACGATGATGATAGTGATCAAGAGGATGATGATGGTGATGAAGATGGTGGTGGTGATGACGATGATTAAAGTGACAAGTTCGATGATGACGATGATGATGATGACCTGGATGAAGATCATGATGATCAATGAAATCTTTAGATATGATCAATGTCAACTATGATAGGGTCTTGTATGACCAAATATTTCTTTCCAAACCATATGTGCACATATAAACATTAAGTAGAACATGTCAAGTATTTTTTTAGATATAA
The DNA here is from genome assembly GCA_028749045.1 of Cupressus sempervirens. Lineage (NCBI taxonomy): Eukaryota > Viridiplantae > Streptophyta > Pinopsida > Cupressales > Cupressaceae > Cupressus > Cupressus sempervirens. Next base: position 428,008,103 of record CM053784.1, on the reverse strand, counting down.
ACATTAGTTACGCTAAATTTTTAACTTAAGACAAATGATTTACATATAAAATATACTTTATTGTTAATATTTTTTTTGGTAAGTCTATTACTTTAATTTCGCTGCTAATGTCTAAGACTTACTATTTTTTTTCACAGGGCGATATGGATGCACCATCTCAAACACCTTCAATAGAGGTAAACATTAATTATTGTAAATTTTAATGTTAATATAGAAAAAAATTTCCTATTATTATGTTCTTTTCTTTATGGCTTTGGAGTTATTTTGATGAAAGTATATGAATATTTAATGTCACAAATGATAGGAAAAGCTACAATGATCGCAGATCAAATGCAATCTAAAATACGGGCATCATATCTACATGGCATTGGCCTTAGTACTAACCCTGTATTCATCACCCAAAAAAGTATGCAAAGGTACACTGATGAGCTTGTTAGAATTATCATCAAGGGTGACAGAAGTGAGGAGAAAGAGGCACTGAGAATAGAATTGAACCGTAGAATCCAATCTTTGAAAGTAAGTAGTAATAGAAGTTCAATAGATATTAATCTTTTATAGTATCTTATGGATCATGATCTCTAATTTTATGTGTTCTTGTATAGACATATGTGCTAGTTGCGAGGTCAAATGGTGAACATGGTTAGGGTTGTTGCGCAGTACCTTCGTGTAAGTAACACTTTGTTTGTTTTGATCAACATTATAACACTTACCTTTTTTTTTGTGGATGTTTCTCACTAGTATCCCATTTGATATTTATCCATTGCAAATATCTTTGCTAACAATATTATATTCTTCAGCTCATGATGAAGTGCAGACTCCTCCTTCAGTTGGTGGTCCATTATTGTCTGCTGCATTGTCAGCAACAAGGACCATGCAAACATCATCGTCTATGCCTATTAGAACTGGTAAAACCTTGTTTTTCTATATTTTGTAATGTGTTATATTTTTTAATGTCTTTCTACAAGTTGATGAACAACGAAGTAGCATATTAGTGCTTAAATGATGTCTACAGAAGCTTGCATACACACAAACACATGCATACACACACCACGCATACATACATACATACATACATACATACATACATACATACATATATATATATAAATAGCCACACATAGAGAGACATGGACATAGGCAGGGAGGTAGACCAATAGAGAGTAGTACTAAAATTGTCATTTAATTGTATGATGTTTCAATTGATAGAGCAACAAAGAGCAGTACTACTGAAGCTGGTCCATTTCCTGGAGCAGTTCATGTGATTAGTATTGGTTCGTATGGAGGGACATTGTTGCTGAATAAGAAAATTATGTTTCCATTAAGAGAACAAAAGCTTCCAAGTGCTTTAAAATTGATATTATTTAAAGTGTAAATTTAGTTTACTTTTACATTACTCATTTTGGACTGATAAATCCTTTATGTTTTTGTAGGTAATAATACTTTCTTTGAACATCTTTTTCATATGACATTGAGACTATTGGACCCACCATACGTAAAAGGCACGTAGTTTCATATCATTGCTACATAATTTTTGTTTTCTTCTATTTATTGTAATATATTAAAGTTATTCATCTAACAATGTATTTGGTTTTAAAAAGGTGGAATTTACAAGCTGTGGAATTAAAAAATCAGCTAATTGCATCCATTGAGGAGAAATTTGAGAAAAATATTTTTGACACTGGCCTACTTCTAAAAAGAGCAGCAAAGCATATAAAGACTGTGAGGGATCAATATAGAAGGGGTCTTAAGGATAACCCAAAGTATGATCATCCTCCTATGATTCCACCAATGGAGTGGAATGAAATAATAGAAGATGCAAAGGAGAAAAGGCTATGTGAAGATAGAGATAATGAAGCAGCACAGGGCAAAAAGAGGTATGTCATTATAGTATTAAGTACATTGTAATCATGCACTAATTATTGATATTTGTAAATATATAATCTAAGATGTTTGAAATTGTTCATAGATTGGAGGACACATCCGTGACTACAAAAGCAAGAATAGAAAAGGTTGGCCAACACAAACTTGGCTCTAGTGGCTATATGAATCTGCAGTCTCGAGTTGTAAGTAGAGCAATGAATTTTGTATTTATTTTTTTAATAGAATGTTGCAAATAGTTTTGTTTAATGAAACCATACATGGAAAGCTGACATTATCAAGAAAAAAATAGAGGGAACAGATTTCAATGTGGAGGTCACAGATGAAGATAGAAAAATTGCCTTGAAGGAAGGCTATAAAGTTGTGGTTCAATGCCTACGTGAAGAATCTGTAAGCCTTGCCCAACAATCCAGTGCACCAAATGATATCTCACAGGTAAATTGGTCAGATGAAAAGTAAATGAAATTAAATAGTTGAGAAGATTCTTTTTTGGTATTAGTTTTAAATGTAAATTGACTACGTAACAATGTGCATACCATTTTACTGCAGCCTTCATATCCTACCATAGAACCTACTCCTGACGAAGGCCATGATGTGCATTATAGTGGTGGAGGTATTAATTTGCTATTTGAAATTAATTATGCAATTATGAATACAATTTAACATCTTCAATTAGAATCTAACGTGTATCCTTTTTTGAATATTTCAGAGCATGTTGAACATCATGTTGAAGCAGTGGACCATGTTCCAAGTGTTCAACATGTTGACGCGGTGGCAGATCAAAATGTTAATGTAGATGATGTGGCATTGTCAGGTAAGAAAAATGCATTTTATGTTGTACTTGTACTTAATTACAAACTTGTAATAGTTAGAAAAAGAAAAAGAGTATGCCAATTTATCGCATTCACTTGTTTTTGCAACAGAGCCCCCTTTAGTGCAGCAACCTCCTGCTCCTCCAAAAAGAAGGAGCCATCATAATTTGACATTACACGTGCCAAAAGAGGAGGAGAATGAAGAAAATATGGATGCTCCTATGAGCACTTTTCTTAAGAGAGCTCAGAAAAACAAAAAAAAGAAATGATGTTTTAAAAAATTTCTTTGATAAACCTTGTTCGATAATGAAAGAACTTTGTTTTAAGTAATTTTTTATGAATGATGCATATTAATAGCAATTTTTAGTTTATGTTAATGAATATTGTTATGTGTTAATGAAGTTTTGATTAGTATTATGTATTAAGGAATTTTATATCATATTAATGAATGTTATGTGATTGTATTGATTGAATGTTATAGTTCATAAATGGATGAATGAATGAATGAAGTATGTAATTAAATGATAATGGGTACTTTAAATTTTGGTTAGGGGGAGGGGGTGAGGCTAGATGAGCTTCCACCTTCATGTGGTTGGCCTTGTTAAGTATAGAATATTATAGTATTCTTGAAACCAAGTGAAGCTCAAATTTGTTAAGTCTTCAAACACACATCCCAATTCTCTTTAATGAGACTAAAGTTTTTTTGCTTGTAATAGTCTCATTGCAGTCATCTTTTGGTTCCTTGAACATATAGTTCTTGCTTAGTTTAAATCCCAATTATTAGATATTTGTCCACATTGGAGTTAGTTTGGCATAGAAACCTGCATATTTTGTTATATATATTTAGTCAACTGAAAGCAATGTAGAAAGCATTCACATAGTTGATGTCTAACAAAAGAAGACAAGATGCATATACTATTTAGAATGGAAATCCTTGTAGGTGAATTGTGTGTGTATGTACACACACACACATATATGTATGTATGTATATAACTTCAAACAAATGTGTAGACTCAATTAGCAAGAGACACTAACCTCAAATCCTGCAATGTAGAAGGAACTAACCTTTGAAATGCAAGCCAGGAATATTGGCTTTCATCTCCATTCATGATGGAACTTACAATGATGCATATCCACAACAATCTTTAACTTCTAGCAAACAAGTTAAACCTGAAGATAAGTTGTTTGAAGACCTGGTTGACTTTGCCAAGGCAAAAAGTAAAACTTCACCCAGTAAAAGTGAAATTTTTTTAAAAATTAGAGGTTGTTCTCTGGGATGGTTTGTACTACATATCTTCAGGTAGCTTGCTACAAGTGATGGTTTAGGTGTAGCATTAGTTTTATTGAAGCCACTATATAGTCTTTTGTTGAATTGAGGTTTAGTATTCATTATGTGTTATATTGTTCCTAGTGCACTGCAATATAATTTATTTCTTGTTACTTTTTTTTCTGATATGAAATTCCTTTTGAAGATTTGTATATTGAAACAAACTTATGTTCTTACCTAGAAGGTAAACAAGTGTAGTAATAGTGCCAAAAGATCCATATATATATATATATATATATATATATATATATATATATATATATATATATATATATATATATATATATATATATTGCAATGTATTGCTGAAGCTTGTTCTATTTCAGATCTCAAGTAGTGTGTGAGTTGTTGGTGTTTCAAACTGCTGAAACTATCAAGCAACAAAATGCTTAATATCACCGTCAAATGACTCACACAATCTAGGGATTAGCAAATTCCCAATATCAACTATATGAATGAATCACTATAACCCAACTTCAACAAAACCAAACGATGGTTTCTTACTCTTCTGGCTCTGTTAAACCAAGGTAGGTATACCTAGGGATAATTCTAATGCAACTGTGTATGAAATTATCTTAGTTTCATTTTGATTTTCATCTATTACCCTCACATACATAAACAGCTCACTTCAATTCTTCAATTCTCTCAAACTTATACACATCCCTTATCAGCAGATCTGGTCATAATTCTCCTAAAATTTACAAATATTCTTGGAAATAGCAGCTACCTAAGACTCAAAAATTAGATATAAATGAGTTGAGACCAGCATTTATAATTCTTGAATAGTATTGAAAATAATTTTGATTTTGTAAGATGATTTGATATGCTGCAGCAGAATTCATCCTTGTTTACTTCAAATTTATAGGACCAGTGCCTTATCCATTGGGCAAGAAATTGACTATTGGCAGGAGATCTAATTCAAATAACTTGTATAAGAATTAATCAACTACAATCACCCATCTCCATTCTTATGCAATATCCCTTTTATGAACTCATAAACCCTACTAATTTACTGAAGCATTTATATAATTGATTGAATTAAAAGAAACAATAAAACCAGCATACAACCCATCCAGACTACATTCAGCCAAATAAACCTTATTTAAATGACTTCAAAGTAAACAAACCCATAAACTAGAGATAGAAATTGATGATCCACAGATATAGTGTAAATACCCCTTTTTATTATCCTTTTCATATGACTAATACAATAACCAATAGAAAACCAATTGAATGCCTAGAATAGATTGCCATTTCTGTCATTTCAATTTGCTTATCAAAAAGTACAATGGAAGCAAACTCAAAACCTCTGCCTACTATTGGACCGACTGAATATGTACTCTTCTTGAAAGAAACAAAAAATTGCACAAGTCTCGAACCATCACAATGCCTTGAAAACTCATTTATATAGCATGAGTTGCAACAAGAAAAGGGCAATTGTGATTTGACAAGTGTCCAAGGAATAAAGCATCATACAAAAGACAAAAACAATCACAATAGAATGTCAGGCATATAAAATATTCCTTCAGGTAGGCTGGTTCTAGTTTTTGTTGTGAATCATCAGCTTCTGATTTGTCTCTCATTATTTTGGCTCCTTAGAATATGTGGCTACCAAGTTGGCCAAAGAAGGATGATCTTGTGATACCTCCAAATCAGTTTTCTCCTGTGGGTTCTCACTGCTTTCACATTGAGCAGGCATTATTACCTTTTCCCCTTCTTTTTTTTTCAGTTTTGGTACAGAGGTTTCAATAACCCACACCTCGCCTTCTTCTTTCTCATCATCATCTAAATTGTCCTCCTCTAACTGTTGGTCCAACAGAAGATCTGCAATCCAAGTGTCAAATTCTATATCATCTGGCCAACTGAATTGTAGGATATCATGTTCCTTTTTTAAAATATAACCAGCCTCCTTTTCAAAATCAACAAATTCTTCCTTCAAAGAATGAAAAAATAATTAGACTTTAAACAATTCCTCTGTCGTGGTGGCCCACCACGCATGCCCCTTTTCATTAATAACTTTATTTATCCTTGTGCAGAAAAGGTCATCCAATTCTTTACTCCACTCTTCCTTATTTTTGAATTTCTTCTTTCTATCCAAGGCACAAGGAAATAGATCAAATTTTTTATTCTTGTACTTATTCAAATAAGAAACAATTTTTAGTTGTAGAGCAACTCTCCTGTTATCAAAATCTAACAGGTCATTAGCAATATGATACAATTTTTCAACATGGTCATTGGAAGACTTTATAATTGAATAACATAGAAGGGTGATTTCCTTTTCCCTTCTTCCCCATTTATTAACAATAGGCTTTAGGGTATCATCATGATTTTTCAATTCCTCCCATATATCTATTACTTTTACCAACTGATGAAAGAATAAGGGTCACTCAATTTTGTCCACTAAATACATTAGAGAATTTCTAAGCTTATCCTCATACTGCATATTTAGCTCTACATGTAAGGCCCATAGTTTGCTCTTCTCTTCTTCAAATTCCTCAGCTGTATAATATTGAGGTGTTTGAGGTGTGTTTGGTATCTTTACAAGGGGGGTGGATTTAAAAGTTCCACTAGAGGAAGGGCGTATGTTATTCTTGGCCTTGTGGATTTCCCTATTGCCTTGTTTTCAAGTTCAATTTTCCTTTTTACCTCCCTATTATAGGCCTCAAGAAGTGTTTCATATTTATTCTGTAACTCAGACATAACCTGTTCCTCCTTCTTAGCAGTGGCCAACACAAACTTAGAAGAATCCACATTCCAATATGCTACCTGTACATGTGAAGTGTCAGCAACCCTTCTTACAAGTATATTCCCCATCAACCCAGACTCATCTAATTGTGATGGTGTGGCTCTAGATCCCTTTCTCAACAACCAACTGAAAAATGCAGCTTGATCTTCAATGAATGAAGTGCCTTGGAAGTCTCTTCTATTTGGGTCTTGCAACTCCAATCTACTTGAAACAGAATTGAAAATCAATGCATCTACAATATCCCAATTGGGCAATAATAAAATGTTAGATGCCTTTATCATTTTCCTCCCCTCCTCAGGGCTTATATTCTACAATTCCTTCATCATTTCTTCTTTAATTTGGTTTTGCATGGAAGTTTCATCCATTTCTGGATGCTCTATTTTCATCTTTTTACATTTCTCCTTGAAAATGTTCATGTTTGTCCTCCATGCAAACTGTTGAAAAGCCCTTGATTTCACAAAACTATCATCAGTCAAAAATTGATGACTTGCCTACTCTAATATAGGGTCCAACTCCCTACCTCTATAATCAGCTATTTTTAGATCCAAACTTGGGAGAGGAAGTTCTGGAGGGTTACCCTCATCTAATTTTGCTTGAGTAATAAAAATATCTCCCTGTGATCCCATTTTTTCAACTTGTTCACCAGTGAGCTGCTCTTCTCCAATCCTCAAAGGGGACTGGGTGGGTGAATATTCCTCATCTTGAGGCCTTTCTTCTATCATTACCTTTTTCCTCTTAGGACTAGGCTCTTCAGGTCTCTCCTCTTGGGCTATACTGGTAGATCATATTATTTGTTTGACCTTGTCTATAGGAACCCTTTTATTCTGAATTATAGTATATCCGGGCCTCTTTTGTACAATTATTTTATCATTTCTCACATTTGGAGGGAAATCCAACCTCCTCATGACCTCTCTGACCTTATTAGGATATGAATCAATAAAAAATTGTTTCTTTTCATTCATGACCTCCATTATTTTAGGGAGGGTATTCATGAGCTTACTTATTTTGTCAGCCTCTGTAATAGCATTATCCAAAGGATCATATTTATTATCAAAACAATGAATGAATTCCAAGACCCGGGAATAAACTCTCCATTTTTCCTTTTTAATTTCCTACTACTACAATGAGAATTCATTCCTTATAATATCCTCTGGATAATAAGAATCGTGCTTGATCGGTCCCAACTTGATTCTATGCCTCAACATATGATTGAAAAATCCCTCAAAATCACAAAAATGGGGATGAGAGGCAGCCATCATATACTGCTCCAAAATTTTATGCAAAAAAATCCATCCCCCTTTTGTAATCACAAATTGATGGGCCATTCTGCAGGTAGGGAAAATTGACCCTAATTGCCTTTTCAACAAAAACATTTCTTCCACTCCCCCTAACTGCCATAAAACTTCAGCCATTCCCACCTTCAAAGGAACTTGGTAAGGCAAAACATGAGGGTTCCCCTTGAAACCATAGATTCTAAAAATAGTAGAAATAGGGTAGGGGATGATATCTCCCCAATTATGTGAAACTTTCATGTCATGGCAGTTATCCATAGGCCTGATGAGACTCATTAGTAACCTAGGAATTCTGGGATTGTCACTCAATATGAGGCATCTCAATTTAGCACCAAAATATCTATCAAATCTGACAAAACTAGCATTACTTGCATCCCAGGTCATATATGCACTCCACAACTGGACTAGCAGTATTTCCCCATTCTCCTCTCTATTTAGTTCCATTTCATTACCAAAATATGTCACTCCTTTGAACAAAAACATATACATTAATAGAGAGTAGTGACCAAAAGTATTTTCCACCTTGCCCTTCGCAATCCCAACTAAACCAATGTGAATTTCTTCAGCCAAAAAGGAAGCAAAATAAAAAATAACATCTACACTAAAGGAAGCAATATGAACCATCATGTACATGAAACCAATGGGCATAAATTCTTGCTCATCTTCACCAAAAACTCGGCATAAGGTCCTGTATATCTCTACAGCCCAGGAAGTGAATAGACTCTTCTTAAAAGGCTCTCTAGAGGTTGTAGTAATTACTGGAAAAGTTCCTATTGTATGAATATGTTCCCTTAGTGCACCTCCCCTAATTACATCCTTCTTTGCTTTATATTCATTCTCTAATTCTAGCAGATTGATTTGCACATGGTAGTCTTATAATGGTTCCAAGTGAAAAACCTCTCTAATTTCTTCAGGAGTAATCGAGACCAGAGGCACACCATCCTTTCTTCTTACAACCCTAATTGCTTGGTCATAATTCTTATCAATGGCTTCAAGCAAATCATAATCCATGAAAACTCTTAGGACTACTAACTTTCCCAAATCAAAATTTTAGACATTAGCATGCGGGGCAAACAACTTTCTTTCCGAAAACCACTTTTTAAACAAGATAAGGCCAATTTGAGTAGTTTTTGCATCCCTAACCCAGTTCCCCTTGTCATATAGGCCATCATCAATTTTAAGCCTAGGGTTTAAGGAAATTAACCTTTTAACTTGTGCAAGCTATACAGTAGATTCTAGGAGTAATTCTAATTAATCATCATGGACATTCCTATCCATATAATTAATTTTCCCAGAGAATGGTTTCTTAGGAGCCATTTTTATAGTATTGAGTGAATTGGAATGCCACAGAGGTTATAATATGAGTACTTACTTGACTTTCTGAACTTGTTCTTCTCTGAACTTCTAAAATTTCTCTTGAACGACAAAAGAATAGTTTCACGTCTTTACCAGGCTTAACACGACACAATCAATCAGGCTCTTGTGCTCAGAAAATTTGCAATCTCTATTTGTGTGGGAATGGAATTAATCAAAATCTATGTGTTATACTCTATTTCTCCCACATGCAAAGCTTTTACTTATCAAAAATGCGTCGAATAGAAAAATAGAGTGGCGTCACACTTTCTTTTTTAAACTTGTGCCGTTGATCCTTGAAAAATCCTACGATCTGGGAATGACAACTAAGTTGACTTAGCTTTCTTCTTAACACATTGGGAGTCAAGCCAATAAAACACCTCCACCTATACCTTTCCTTCAAGGCTGGCACTTCAAACTGGGCCCATGGATGACTATGGACACGTGTCATCAACTCGCTAACTCATTATACATAATTCTCGAGCACCTTTCCACAGTGAGCTAGTGATGATCACTGATCTTACTTTAATTGTGTGGTAGACAATTGAAACAACCTTTAAGAACACGATGGTGGGTCCATTGCTCGTTAACTTTCTATACCTAATTTTTGCACATTTCTTTATAGCGAGTCAATGGGCGTCGTCGATCCAGACTTGATCTCGTGGACAACAATTTTACTTCAATAGTGTTGGGCCACACTCATTAACTCACTATACTTAACTTCTGAGCACTTCTTCATAGCGAGTCAAAGCCACCCTTTGATCCTGGCTCGATCTCACGATCATAAATCTTCGTACCTAGTACACGGGAAGTGGGTCCATGATATCGTTGTCGCTAAGCTGGCTCAACACGGTGGCACATATATATATTTTCTAATCTCTACATGACATCACATGTCTTGGGCCTCGCCGTCTATGACTTTCAGGTGGGTTGCTATATCACTACCGGCATAAAAAACAACAATCCGACTAGCGATATGGCAAGTTTCAACGAATCAAAATAAGTGTGCAGATTTGTGTATTAATTTAGTCCATTCTCTTTGTAATGTTGCATGTTTTAGTTTCAATTTTTTTATAAATTATAATAAATATTTAGCATCTAAGATAAAACTAATTCAATTAAATAATGAGAATATGCAATAATTAGTATTGTAATGATAAAAATGATTTTTAATTTATCTTTATATTAATTTGAGCTACTCATTTTTTTATTATGTGAATAGTTATAAATGCTATAATTTGTGTGTTTTATTTTTTTTGAAAATTGATTAATTATATATATTTATTATATATATAAACATGTATATTATCTTAGTTTAATTTATTTTCTTATAGTATTTGAATATTAAATCAATTAAAATAATCTCTATTAGTAGTCTGATATACAGTTCCTTACTCCTAACATTTTCTACTAACCATTCCTAAACTATACTATAACTATCCCTTACATCTTGCTTTACTTCCTACCACCCCTTATCTAATTTTACCACTAATTCCCTATTTATATCCTTTAAAAAATAACAATATTTAAGCCAAATCTTTTATTTACTACATTTTACTTTACTTATACATCTCCCCATACAAATAACATTAATCCACTTAACATCCCTATAATCCCAACTTGACGCCAACCTTCCCAGAATTCATGTGACATGGGGTCAAGTGAATCATTACTTTTTTTGTTTTGTGTTTGATGAAATTGACTTACTGCAGGGAGGTTTGTCAATAAATATATGATAATACTAAGTCCCACAAAATACTTGAAAACTTCATCCTTAAAATCATTCACTACACATCATCTCACAATCTATGCATGTAAACTAAAATACCAAATTAATCATAACTACTCATAGCTTGAAAGTAAATAAACATTCACACATATGACACAAGATATGATTACCCAAAAACCCTCTAATGAGAAGGTAAAACTAGGGTGGGGATGATACCCATACATCTTCACTACTACATTTATAAAGTATATCCAATGAATGTTACAATGTTTGATCATGAAATATGATCTACCCTATTAAAGGTATGCCCTGTTAAAGGCTTACAAAGCCTATTACGTCTTACCCTATTAAAGGATTTCACAACCCTATTAGAAGTGTGCCTATTAAGAGGACTTCAACTTACAATGAAGTAAGCACCCTATTCAAGGATTTATCTCAGCATGTTACGACTACTCTGTTAAGAGATTTAAATGATTCACCTATTAAAATGTCTCAACAATGATCCTTTGTCAGCACTCTACTACTTGATGTTAGATCACCTCTTTGTATGTATTCTTGATCCTTCTTTGATTAGATGTATCTCTTCTATCCTCTAACTCCTTTACTATGTTCTCCTCTAACATATTCTATAATCCATGTCTCTAGATCACAATTCCTTAGTCACACCTTGATTCTCTTTTTGCATGCACAAAATTCTCTCTCTACTCATCTCCTTACATTCTATATTAGGGTTTACCCTCCTTATGAAGATCTTGGTGACTTAGGGTTAGGTATGAATCAACGATTGTGATTCACCTATTGCTTAATCCTTCTCTTTTTTCTTATTGGTTGTGTGTGTTGCATTGGGATAATCAATCAAGATTCATTCTTATCATCTAGGATCTCAAAATATACCCTTAAGTTGGTTCCAAAATAATTTACATAGGAGTGTGTGCCATTACAAACAACTATGTCAAAACTATATAATTCGACACTAGAAGTTTCTGATGCTCAACATCAACTACAACTTCAATGCTAGAACTCAACATTTGAATAACTCAACATCCTTTGATTACTTAGCTCTTGAATCACTCGACATCATCTATCTACTCGAAACTTGAGTGGATTGGAATCAACTATTTACTCAACATACACTAAGAATCTCACATGATATGCACTATCTGACATGTTATGCTCCAAATGTATCACTTGTTTGACATGAACTAATCTTGTAAATGACTTAAGTGTATAAACACTCATATGTCAAAACCAATTTGGGATTAACAATCTCCCCCTTTGACATGAGTGGAAAAAACACTTGGTCATGCATGAATATCTTTAACTTATAAGCATAACTTAGATAATCACCATCTTTACTCGGTATAATACAAAATTTCAAAATTTCAAAATTTTGAAAAACTTGACTTTACTATAATACCTCAAAATCTTATAAATCCCCTTGAGTTGATTATTATATCTTGAATCTTGAATCAATACTATTGCTAAGTAAATATGCATATGCTATACTTTTTTTATGTCTTTGACTCCCCCTTTATTTTGTCTCCCCCAAAACTATATCTATTCATCAGTTGGAGTCAATGTCACTAAAAAAACTTATTATGCTCCCCCTTTCTTATTTCTCCTCCTATCTTATTACTCCCCCTTTTTGACACTTATATCAAAGGGTTATACCTGAATAGTGTGTTTATCCAAAAAAAGATTTATGGATTTCAAGTATTAGCTTCAAAGCTACATCCCAATTATCACAACCTACCTCCAATGATTTGATTTGGATGGCCAAATTTGTAACAAGATAAACTAAGCCTTCTAGTTTAAAAATATGGGGATCTTTTTGCATTAGTGTCTCTACAAAGGCTAGCTCCTTGTGAAGTATTTCCATCTGTGGGGTCAACATGGACTGGATGCTAATCAATGTGGCCCAAATATTTTCTTCTTGAGCATGCACTAGGTCAACCAATTGACCTTGGGAATTCATCAAATTCTTGGAGTGCTTCTAACTCTAAGCTAGAGAATTGGGTAGAGTAATACCTGTTAGGTTCATTTTTGCCTCCAAATTGTCAATATGGAACTGTACTTCTTGTGTGAACAAATTTGTATCACACAAATTGGTGTAAAGTAAGAAAATATTCTCTAAGATTTTATATACATTTTTAGTCTTGGTTGCTAACTCAACCAAGACTAAAAGTGTAATAGAACTTGATACCTTGTCATTTACCTTTCCTTGAAATTTTATGTCAAACCATTCAATTAGTTTGACATTTGAATCGAGGTCTGCATCATTGATGTGTTCTATAATGAATACCAATTGTTCCATGATAGGCTTGTCTTCTTCAGGTGCTGGTAGGTTGAATGCATCAATAAATATATTCTTGATGTCTTGCAATGCTTTCTTCTACCTATGCTCCCTTCTGAGTAGCTCTTGATGCTTTTTCCTTGCAAGTGCATCTTGTAGTATGCCCATTTGTTCAATTATGATTGTTGCAAGGTCAATCTTTGTTAGGACAATCACTTCATCCAAGTTGACATCAATAAATGATGTAACCTCACCTACCTTGGATGTACTAGACCTTGGTGATTATAATGGTGTCGCTTCTAAACTCAACCTTTGAAGTGCTTGACTTGGAAGAGTAGTAGTTGCTGGTAAGGTAACCAGTGTTTTTATTGACAATTTCTCCTAAGACTTATTAGAAACAATAGTCCACCAAGATAACTGAGGGGGGTTTGGGGGGGGGGGGGGGAATTAGTTATCTAATAATTAAAACACTTATCTTCTTTAAACAAACTTAAGCATTCAACCAAAGTAAATAACAACAATAAAAAGATTCATATAAACAAATACACTAGATATGTTGACTAGGGAAACCCTTGATCATAGGGAAAACCCTAGTGGGAATGATGCCCGCAAGATGATGTACTAATATAAATATTCCTTGTTAGAGTATAGACCCTGTTAGGAGTATGTGACAACATTTAGTAAAATCAATCCCTATTAGGAGACTTTGAATCCTTGTTAGGAGATTCCAACCCTATTAGGAGTTATGCTACCCCTATTAGGAGTTGTGGTACAATGTATGCAAGAAGATCCCATTGCCAAAACATGCAATTTCAACTACGAGAAGAGCTCATTGCTCAAACAAGTAATTTACTGTTATTTATCTTCCCTGCTTGTTCTTTCCTCTATCATATCAACAAGACCAATTACTATTAGACCTTGTAGACCAGGTCATAAACCTCAAATCCAAATACCAAACCTTGGATCACTCAGAAAAACCTTAGCAATGAAGTTTCCTTTACTTCAACATTGCTTTGCTCAACTTCACATTCCATACTCTCTACTACTTTCCAAACATTCATAATTCACATATATCCATGCCATGATAAAGGAAAATATCCTTCCTTTATACCAAGTCCATTAAACAATTCCTTGAGTTGGTTGTTAATCCTTCTCAATTAATTATTATAGGAGCACATTAAGAGCATGTTACACTTAGCGATAACACAAATCTTCCACCTTGCAACTTGAATAACTTTTTCTACACATAATATTATTACAAGTGACCTTAGCCATGCCATCCTTAACATGTCTTCTCCAAGTCCTCAACCTTGATCCTCAATATATCAAATCTACTAAGAGATATAACAAGTTTACCCAAACAGCCTCTATAAACTCTATCGTAGAACAAACATTACCAAAACTTACATAACTTCTTCTAGACTTAGCCTTTCTACTTCCGATGTTAACTGAATATGTTAGATACTCAAATGTATCTCTCACAACCATGAGTGGTTGTTATGTTCAACTAGTCAAGCATATCAAATTGATCTTTCCATTGTTCTTCTGTTAGATACCACATAAGACATCAAACATGCTATATTGACATCAATGACAAACTCAGTCATGAGTATTACATATTATCATCAAACCAATATTCCAAAAATCTCTCCAATATTCCAACAAGGCTATGTAGTCAAGTTTCTTTTCAATTTCAATTGCATCTTGAACTTGTGTTGTAGGTAGATGAGTATCTACCTATCTTGTTTGAACTTGTGTTCCATCCCGTGCTTGAGTAGAAATTTTTGGTACTAACAAATTTTACACGAATTTGTTGATGTTAGCCATGGTGGTTGTTTCTTTCCTTTGATACACTACAATGGGTAATGTAGGTTGCATCATAATAAATTAAGGGGTTTTTGATGTCTCGAGTTACCACCTCTATAAATGTCTTCTCTGCCTCCTTAAGCTCATCTACACTCACCACTATAGGGTGACTACATAAGTTTTCCTTGGTGGTGGTGTCTAGTAGTATCTTCTTCATGTCCTCCTCTATTAGTGAATTAATGTATTGAGTCATAGTGTCAGAAACATCCTTGATCTATATGATTTTAGTGTCTACTTTTGTCACATGTAGTGGATTGGCACTCAACATTTGTATATCTAGTATACTCTATTCTAGTTGCTACTCATCTTCAGTTAGTGCCTATTTTTTTTACCATTCTTTAGTGCCTTCCATATGTTCATCCTTCTCAGTATCAACTTTAGTAACCTCAATTAACTCTTTCTCATATTTATCTTCACCTACCTTAATAGGTTTCTCCTCAATTAGCTTAGATGTTGTCAGCCCATAAATTACCTTCCAAATTTGGGTACTTTTCTTAACAACATCTTCAATTTTAGTTTGGAGAATATTAAATGCATGATACTTAGGAGAAAATCTCCCTGCATACTTCTTTATGGCTTTAGTCATCTTAGCTTTACCTAAATCTAGCATCACTCTTACAAGTGTAGTCTCTCTAATATTCCTTTCTATTGTAAGACTATATTTCCATCTTTTCTCAACTCTATCATATAAAGTATTTGGTAGAGAGTTTGAAATCTCAATTAGAGTCATCTTAAATATTACCATCATGGCATATACTAACTCTTCTACTTTATCCATTTCTAGCTTTCCAAGTCTATCAAATCCAATATGTGAAAATCCACTCAAATCTATATTATTCTTTATATTTTCACATAGATAATCTAAATCAAAAGGATTGTGACTTACCACTTTAAATTGGCTATTATCATCAAATTCTATCCTCTCTTCATATGATTTAGTTGGAGCAATGTACTTTCTCCTTTGTCTCTTCTCAGACACATCAACTTGTATAGCTTTCCTAGCTTTGTTTTGTTTTTGCTTGGCTACTTCTTGAGCTTTCTTAGTAGTAGGTCTTGTGCTAGTTTGTGTAGCTAGAACTACAGGCTTAGGTTTTACAACCTTCTCTAATTGTTGACTACTAAGGCTTTATCTTTCCTTTTCTTCTCTATGGCTATAGGTTCTTCACTAACTTCTTCTCCTTTGACACCTTCTTCAAGCTCGACTTCCTCTTCTCCTTGATCTTCTCCCTGACCTTGTGTTAGGGACAATGGTGCTTGGGTTGGTACTTCTTCTTCTTCATCATCATTATCATCTCCATCATCTTCCTTTGCCCCTTCACCATATTTTTCTTTCAATTTCTTGACAATCTTGTTCTTCTTCCTTATCACTAATGTTGTCTTTAGATCCATAGTTATCTTTGATTTGGCAACATCACAATTTACAAAGTCAGTAGCCTTATTATCTACTTCTTCTTCTGCAAGAAAGGATGCAATTACTATAGATGCCTCATCCACATTGACTTCATATCCTATTGATCTCAACCATTAACCCTTGGAGCTACAACTTGTACATTTGTGAAATCAGTATCAACTAGAATGCAAACCTCATTGAAATGTTTCTCAACTAGTGACACTAGTATCTTGTGTCTTTGTTTCATTGACTACTTAAAGTCCTCAAAATAGATAGTCATAATAGACTCAAAGCTCTCTCCCATTTTCTCAATGAATTCTCCTATTTGTACTACAATGGATTTGTTTTTCTTCAATGAAACTTTTCCAAAGGAAGGAAATGTGTTCTACACATAGAAAAATATACATACAAGTATTGATCGAAGCTTGCATTGTGCACTCTTGGTTTTCATCATAGCTCAGTATCGACTAGATTTCACTCGACAACTTAAGTGAAAATTTCCATGCTTGACAGTAACATGAAAATTGAAAAACTAAAAGATTTCTTCAAGATTCTAAACAAAACTTTGCATCTTTCTTCATGAAAATATAATCTTTTCAAAACTAAGTCCTTAGAAATAATTATGATATATTATTTAAATATCAGTCCCACACATACCTCTTGATTTCTTAGTCAGAGGTGGTGTCATCAACTGACCCATTGGGTGAAGAGATCCCATCAGAACTTGATGTGCTGCAATCTTCCTTTCTTTTCCATGTATTTTTCATTTCATCTTTGACATTCTCAACATTTGCCTTTTCTTTGCCTTTGTTGAATCACTGCTTGGCACTTTTGACCTTGTTGGGCAATTCTTACTTATGTGACCAATCTTCAACCAACTAAAACATGTAGTTGACTCAACCATTTTTTGTAGTCACTTCTAAAGTGTGTTCTTATGCAATTCTTAGGAACATGTCCATACTCTTGATAGTAGTGACAACTATACCTAGTATTGTAATCCTAATTATAAGATTTTCCATTGTGATTTACCTTTGTCTATTTGTTTGATGACCACTTAGGCTTGGATCTGCACTCATATGCTCTATCTCCATACTTCTGATAGTTATAGGAGTATCCTTCAAATCTTTGTGTGCTCAAGGTCTTGGTTTTGCATTCATGTGCCTGATGTCCTTGTTTGTTGCATTTGTGGCAGTGACCCATGAACTTCTGCTTAGGATTCTAATTTGCAGTCTTGCTCTTGCAAACATTACTAGTAAACTTGTAATAAATTAAATTAAAAATAGGAAATTAGCATATTTGGCAATAATTTTAGTATTATGAGTTGTTAATGAGTAGTATCAGATTTTAGATAGGGAAGTTTATTATATAAATTTATTTTTAAAATAATTAAAAATAATTAAATTTAATAATTAGAGTATAAAATAAATTTATTAAAGTTTCAGCTAAATGTTATATCATTTTTTATTAAAAAAACTATTCACGTAGATTTAGCATAGTAGTTCTCCAAGAGTTTATATCAATTAAATTTTAGAAAATTTATTTCAAAAATTTCCTATTTAAAATTTAATTTATTACAAGTTTACAACTTCACTATATTAATTATCAATTTTTTTTGATAAAATTTAATTGAAAATAAGAATTAATAATATTTATATAATTGTCAAAATATATTATAAAGGTAAATAGATAAGTAAATTTATTATTGTGTAAGAAGAGATAATTATATGTTGAGTTTGGTCTATAAGATACAATCCTAAAAAATAAATAAACAATGATACTATTTAATAATACTAACACAACTATGCTTTGAAAGCATTTATATTTGATTCCACTAATATATATATATATATATATATACTAATTAACATCATTTAAACTAACACTTTATTTAATACAAAACAAACAACTCTATTGCCAAATATCCTAATTTAAAAACATACTAAAAACTTAAATTTTTTAAAAACTATCTAAAATCTGATACTACTCATTAACAACTCATAATACTAAAATTAATAAAAAGTAAAAAATAAAAATTAAGATATTAACACTACTAACTTAACTTTCAAAAAATAAATTTTCAATGTTTTAAAACATTTAAATTAAACTACCTAACAATTAAAATCTAAATTTTAAACTTATTTTAAATAACTAATCTATCTTTAAACTAAAACTGAATTAATTATCACAAACAATAAATTTAATTAAGAACTAAAAGCTAAATTAAATTTATACTAACTTAAAATTAAACTAATCTAATACTAATTTAAATTTAAAACTAATCTTAGTTTAATATTAATTTAAATAATTTTAAAAAAAAAAAAACTAACTAACTTAATTCTAAACTAATTTTTAAAAGACACATATTAATTAAATTATATATATATATAAACATAATCAAAACTAACAAAAAAATATGTATATATTAACTAACTTATACTAAAACTAGAACTTACATTATAACCCCAAAACCCTAACACTAACTGCCCACGACCACAAACTTCCAACCACGTGGGCTCAGGGCCCCATAAATATTTTTCCCCACCCTCACACTACCCCAGGCCTATTTAAAAAAACACAACCCAAAATCGTGCAGGGTAGTACATTTTGTAGGAGCTGACAGAAGTAAGGGAGGTAACAGCACAGGCTATTTAGCCAGTGCATTTTCATGGCTATTTAGCCAATATCTGGGCATTCACTATATCGCCACTGGCAAATCGCAAGTATTTCCTGTTAGCAACTTGGCGAATCGTCGCATATTTTTGAACTCTGGTGACACCACTTGCAATTTTTTTCCCACATGCATTCCTTCTTGAAACTGACAGGTCTGGGACATATCACGTGGTCATAAGATCATCCCATGAACACATTTTGCAGCATCGGATTCCACTTTTCAGTATCACAGGTAATTTTCAGTTGATCGCCATCTCGCTATGTGTAACATATGAGCATCTTGCCATAGCGAGTATGCAACAACCATGGATTCAAATCGGATTCGACAGTAGGACTAAAACACCTTTTTCACGAGACTCAACCACGATGTCCAAACAGGTGGGAGAAGAATATTCATTCTTCGCCCCTTTTTTCAAAAAGAATTCGCACCAGGGTAAATTGTAAAAACCAAACCTAGGGTTTTTCACAGACTTTCAACTTGGTGAGCATACTTATATACACCCCACAGGAAGTACGTCTGTGTTTCATAGCAGACCAATAGTGCAAGGAAAATGTGGGGTACTTGTCGAGGTGCAAATCTTCAGTTGTTTAGCCAAGTAAAGTCATTTATCTCAACATATAGCTACTAAAGTTGTTCATCTAGACAACATGATGAAGATGAGTGGTTAGTATGTTCTTCAAGTTCCTTTCTAAATTTTTTACCATGAATTTGTTCCAGTTGCAATACAGTAGTTTTACAAACATATTTCCATGGATACTACATGGATCCTCAAACTTGAGTTTATAGAAGTCTTAGAAAGTGCATCTTTTAAGCTAAATTTCTCTCATGGATCATATGTTACAGCTATCAAATTATATATCAAATTTGTGTGATCTACATTAGGCACAACTGCATGCATTTGTTGGAACTGTTGGAAAAAAGATAATAGGAAAGGACTAACACCATACTACTGAAAAACTTACATATGTTGGGTTGTTTATTATTTGTTTCTTTTTGTTCATAAGTAAAAATGGATTTGTCATGTAACTGTGCACCTCTAGCACAGTTATTTTATTATTGCTTTTTACTGCATAGTATTTCGTGGAGTTTGATATATTTATAAATATTGTATGTTGTCAACATATTTATTCAATGGCTATAAATAGTAACACTACCTATGACTATGAGATGCATGCTTGCCTTATAGGTTTTATGAGATTGGTGTTGCAACTGCTCTATATGCAAATGTTGGATATTCTTAGTCTCATATATTTATTGCTTTGGCTCACCCAGGATGCAGTTCAACAGGCCTTTTTAATCATTGTATATTTCTATGGAAATGATTCTTTGGATCCTCACCCCTCAGGATTAGGTCCTCATGTACCACTTCCCGAATACATTAAGAACATTAAGAGAATGGCAACCTATCTCCAGGTACAATTTTCATTAGTATTTTGTGTTTAGATTTCTTCAATTTCATTTGAAAGATACAGATATTTCAATTTTTATGATGACAATTATCTAATTTGAGTTTGGGGTAAACAAATTAGGACCTCTCAGAGTCGACATGCTTTATTTTTTTAATTTGCCCACCTATTAATGAAGATTTTATTAGTAGTGCTTCAAGGTACTATTCTTCTTGTGTGTGTGAAATGGTTCACAATTTCATGATTTTGTAATCTACCTGTTTGGCCTAACTTTTTTGGATTCTACAGTAGTATTTTTGCTCCAATAGTATGGACAAATGAATTGTGTCATTAGTATTCTGAAGCCTGTGTGCAAGTCTGCAAAGAGATGGGTGTCAAGGTTATAGATTCATTACTACACTTGAGAATGGGCTTATCTTCAATCTTCAAAAGATTGAATATGAGCCCATTCCAGACTGTAGTAATGAACCTCAAAGCTCCTTCAGCATGAGCATATCATGTCCTTCAGACGATCTTTCTGAAGCTTCTCTAACATTGTATCCTTCATACTTTAGTTTATATCTGCCAACAACAAGACTACTTTGTGTCATTAGAATCATAAATAAGGAATGCAGAGGTAAGCTTTTCTAGGTTTTTTCTGAGAAAATGTTGATATTAAAGCAGTGGGGTTGCTTGGCATTTTATGCAAATTTTTTATGCACAAATAGGAATAAATTGAGTAGTAAATTATATATATCAGTTGTTATCTCATTTCAAAATGTGGTTAGCTTTAGGAATTCTTTTATAAGATGTTATATGAAATGATTGCTAGCTAACACCTACCAAGGAAACATAACTTGCTTCTTCCCACAGTGAATTTTGCTCAAGGTTTTGGCATTGTGAAGTGTAGCCCAGTTCTTTATGTGCGAATGGAAATACTGAGAATGCTAAGAGATGGCATGGTTACTCTCGTTGATGTTATTTCTTTGTTGCATTATATGAGATTCATTACTACACTCAGGAATGGGCTCATCTTCAGTCTTCAGAAGATTGAAGATGAGCCCATTCCGAGTGTAGTAATGAATCTCAAAGCTCCTTTAGCCTGAGCATATGATTTCTTTCAGATGATCTTTCTGAAGCTGCATCAACATTGTATCCTTCAGGTGTTTGTTTCTTCATCTTTCTTCTTTATTATTCTATAGAACAATTCTTATGGTTTAAGTTTTTTAGCATCAATTTGTAATTTCAGTCAGAAATCTCTATGTATCTTTTCTTGCCAAACAGGGTTGCTTAGTTTTTACATAAATGTCTTTGCTTTTGCAGCTTGGACTTGAATTCACCATCAATGTTCTTTATACTCAGCCAACAATATATTTGTACCAAGTATAGTGCATTGTAATGGTATTGTTCGTACAATGTTGATGCTTACTCAAGAATACTATTTTTGTTTAGTTTTATTTGCCAAGTTTCCTTTTCAGTTTGATTTTGAGCTGGTGATGCTTGAGACTCAAATGCCTACAAATACTTCATGCAGTGTCTAGTCTCAAGCCTTGATCACTAGGCAAGCTCCTAGCTCTTATTATATTTTGCTTACTGCAATGTCACATCTAGTTTGCATGTGATTCTACTGACCTAAAGGATCCTTAACCACAAACAATAGTAGTCTCCTCTACCCAAGATAATACAACTTTGTTTGGATTTAAATAAGAAAATCGCAGCAGCATTATTAGTGAGGATTTGTGTCTGCTCAGAAACTTCTTATCTAAGAAAGCCTTCCTAAGGGATGTGAGCTTGTATACTTCTCCTTTACATCAAAGGTTCAATGAAAGCATGTTGCTAAGACCCTGCCCAAGGTTAAAAATGCAAAGTGAACTAGTTTTTAATGCTTCTCACTAGCAATAAAGCATTTTTTTAGCTCATTATCTTGTTGGTTCACCTTTATTTCAAATTTAATGCAAGGACGAGGAGCTTCTTGGTTAGGGTCTTGCATTGAATGATGAATTAGATCGTGTGCTAGGGAAACACAACTCCATTACTACAGGGTCTCCTGTTACATGAAAAAGAACAAAAGAGAGTAAACTAGAATAAATTTGGTAACTTTCCACATTTCAAATGTGGATTATACCTTTGAACTATTGCATAGAGAGAGAGAGGGGGGGGGGGGGGGTAGGGTGTTGAAGAACTATTGCATAGCCAAGGAGAAAAAAAAGGAGCCTCCTTCTCTCCCCTGCCCTCACATGTGAGAGAGAACACTATTGCATAGAAAGGTATGTAGGCAATAGAGCAAGAACATGCACTAGAGTTTTCCCTAAACTGGGTGTTCCCAAAGGTAAATAACTGAGGCTGTTCCACTTTTTTATTTTCATATTTTCCATTTGAATGTATGCATTAGAATCTATTATCAATAACTCGACATAATATCTATGTTGGTGACTTTGTCCATTGGAATTGGAATGTGGAAGACAGGTATGTGCCAACATTTTATTCTATTTGAGAGCACATGCTTTTCCCTCTTGTTTTATGGTCTATCGCAATCCAAATGACTATTAGAAAAACCAATCTCAAAGTTCAGAATGGTAGAATGATAATATCTTCATGAGTTGATTTATAATCGTGTGTCATTTACATTGAAATATAAGTATAATAGGTTAAATTGTAGGTTCAATTCGGGGAGGGGTTAGGGTACATCTTTTTTTTGAATTCTTGTAATTTTTAAACATAAAGAATTAGTTTTTGGGTAGATTGTTATTCATGATCTTTTCCTTTCCACTAGTCTATTGGCAATTGCTTTGCTAACATGGTGCTTCAGTGCCTGATATACACAAAACCTCTTGCAGCCTATGTACTCCATGGATCGCATTCTCAAAAATGTATGTTATCATTTCTCAGTAGATTTATCCTTAGACACAAGCATTGCAATATTAGTTGCAGCTTGCAAAAACAATAACCTATACTATTTGTTGGGTCTGCTCAAGTTAGAAGAAAGACTGGTGCTTCATGTGTGATCTTGAGTTTCTTGTCTCGAGGGTGAGAGTAGGAGATGGTGCCTTATCACCAATTAGAATACTTTCTAGAATTAAAAACATTGGCAATCACCTTGGATATGGAAAACAAAGAAGATGCTCATGAGTTTTTGAGGTAACATGAATTGCAAAGTGCTTAGAGTCTTTCAATTTTTAAATCATACCGACATATATCAAGATAGAAATGCTCATAGAAAGGAGTATTTAAGGATATGCTACAAATTATGTGCACACAAAAATTAATCTCCATTGATGTTCTTAAACATACTTACATGGCACACGCATGCATGCTCGCATGTGCACGCACACACATAGATTGATATCTTGTTTTTATTTTTCCTTTTAGATTTGCAGTTGATACTAGGCAGTCGATATGCCTTGATGAAGCTGGTGGAGAGGAAGCCATTCATCCAATAGCACATGTGACTATGTTCATTCAACAAACATTTGGTGGTTATCTTCAGTCAAAGGTGGTGCTAGTATTAACCTTAAAATGAAAAAATGTCAATGAACAAATACACGTGATTTGTAGATTTTGATTATTAAATTTATTTCTATATAAGGAGTTCAGATTAGGGGAGTCAACCTGGCAAGCTGACATGGCGAGTCGACTTAAAGTAGCGAGTTGGTGGGGCAAGTGGGGGTGACTTGGTGAGCTGACCTGGAGAGTTGGCTTAGGGGGCAAACTTGGTGAGTGAACTTAGAGAGTTGACTTGGTGAGCGTACTTCAATTGTTAGCTTGGAGAGCTGACTTGGAGAGCCAGCCTAACGATCTAACATGGTGAGTGGGCTTAAAGTGGCAACTTGGTGGGGCAAGTTGGTGAGCCGACTTAGCGAGGCCACTTAGAGATGCGACATGGCAAGCTGACTTGGTGAGCAAGCTCGATGAGTGGAGCTAACAACTGACCTTGATGAGGCACTTTGGTGGAGTGACTTCATGACTAAACTCAAAGAGTCAACTTGGTGAGCATACTTGCATTAGTACATTTGGGTTCATTTTTTGACCTTTATTGGTCAAATTTCTAACCCAATTTTTGACCAAATTCGACCAACCCATTGGTCAAAATTTTGACCAACTCACTGTTACATGATTTATCTCAATCATATAACTAATTATATATTCTTCATATTAGTTATTGTTGGTGTTTTTCAGGCATTCTATAAAACAGTTTACATGCCTTGCATATGATATGACATTTTGCATGTATCCTGCACTCTCTTTCATCTAGCTAATGATTTATTACGCAGAGTCCTCTGAAACCATGATGCTAAAAAACACACAATCAAATCCAAAATGAACTTGCATTACAAATGGATTGTGGAAATCTGATATTGGTAAAATTGCATGCATGTCTACCAGGACAATCACAACTTAAACATACATTTTTCCTAGTAGACATGCATGCAAAATTAATAATATCAGATTTCCACAATCCATTTGGAGTGCAAGTTCATTTTGGATTTGATTGTGTGTTTTTTAGAATCATGGTTTCAGATCACTTTGCGTAATCTATCATCAACTAGATGAGAGAGTGTAGGATGCATGTAAAATGTCATATCATAAGCAAGACATGTCAACTGTTTTATAGAATGCTTGAAAAAAATTTACACCTAGTTGTTGGTGGAAATTTCCACCTTCATTGGTCAAAATTTCCACCAACGTCTAAATTTTTTTCCGCCTTTGTTGGTCAAAATTTCCACCTTCATTGGTCAAAATTTCCACCAACGTCTAAATTTTTTTTCCACTTTTGTTGGTCGAAATTTCCACCTTCATTGGTCAAAATTCCACCAACGCCTTAATTTTTTTTTCCACCTTTGTTGGTCAAAATTTCCACCTTCATTGGTCGAAATTCCACCAACGCCTTAATTTTTTTCCACCTTTGTTGGTTGAAATTTCCACCTTCATTGGTCAAAATTCCACCAATGCCTTAATTTTTTTTCCACCTTTGTTGGTCGAAATTTCCACCAATGCGTAAACTTTTTTTACCTTTGTTAGTCGAACTTTCGACCTTCATTGGTCAAAATTTTGACCAATTCCTGTTTGAACCTACACAATGGCTTGGGAAGGTTTTCGACCAAAAAAATATCGACCAATGGGTTGGTCGAAGTTGGTCAAAATTTGGTCCAAAATTGGGTCAAAAATTCGACCAATAAAGGTCAAAAAATGAACCCAAATGTACTAGTGCTCCTAGTAATAAAACTATTAAGCCAAAACTAAGAAAGATGCATTCGTGTGTAGCTATATTGCTCAAAGTTGAACTAGAAAATCTCCTCAGTGATGGATTTATATGATCTATTGATTATGTTGAATGGATTTTTAATATTGTGCCTTTCTCTAAGCATGAGAAATCCATTTAATTTTGCACTAATTTTTGAGATCTAAATAAAGATTTCCCTAAGCATAATTTTCCACTCCCTAGCATTGGCATGATAGTGGACATGATTATGGGCTATGACATGTACTCCTTAATGGATAATTTTTTGGGATACAACCAAATCAAGATAGCTCCTGAAGATCGAGCTAAGATAGTCTTCACATGTGCATGGGGAACCTTTTGTTGTAACATCATGTCATTTGGGCTTTAAAATATTGGAACTACATATCAATGATATATAACTATAATATTTCATGATATGATGCATAAATCTATGGAAGATTGTGTGGATGGTACCTTGGCTAAATCTAAGAAAAGAAACACACACCTTGATGGCCTAGGGTTAATTCTAGATCACATGGAATAATTTAATATCAGGCTTAATTCTAAGAAGTGTGCATTTGGGGTTACCTCAATAAAATTACTTGGTTACATCATATCTACTAAGGGAATTGAATTGGATCCTTAAAAATTTCAAGCTATCATGGATACGCCACCTCCTAGAAACATTATTCAAATGAAAAGTGTGTATATGAATTCCCTACAATTTCAAGAATTGGATCCCTACAATTTCAAGAATATCCATATGAATTGGATCCCTACAATTTCAAGAACATGATATCTAGATATGAATTCCTAGTGGAAGAGTCATGTTTTCTCACAAATGACTCTCTTGCTAACCATGTAATTTTCACTATTTTTGTTCATGACTTCTCTTCCTATGCTACAATTTATTCCTATCTACTTGACCAAACAATCCTGGATAACCTCACTCGCAATGAAAAATGTCAACTTATCCATAATGCATCTTATTATACCATCATTTCTTGTATTTTTTAGGAGAGATCTAGACACAATGCTTCTTAGATGCTTAGAGAGAGACAAATCTAATTGTGTGTTAGTTGAAGTCCATGAGGGCATATGTGGGTCTCACTCTAATGGTCTTGTGCTAGCTCATAAACTACTTAGGGTTGGTTACTACTCACATACTACATAGAATGATGCCATTAGATATGATAAATCCTATAATTCATGAAAACTTGATGCATGTTGTAGGCAAGGAGCTTACTCCATATATCACTCACTAGTATTTTCAATAGTAGACCATTGATCTACTAGGTGAGATACATCCCAACTCATCAAGAGGACTCAAATTCATCATTACAACTACTAAGTACTTCATTAAATGAGTTGAGGTTGTTCCACTTTCTGCTACTACAAGAAATTAGGCATCCTTGTTTATCCTAAACTATATCATCTTTTCCTAAAGTGTATCATCCTCTATAGTTATTGTACCATCTTAAATTGAAAACACTTCAATTTATGATCATTTAGCACCTATTCAATTTAATTTAATGATAAAGTTGCATTTAAGATGTATTCATACCTCTCTCCTATCTCATTCTTAAATCAAATCTAGGTGGGACACAATTAGTCTTCCTTAGCATTCCTATTCTACAATGCAAAACTTGAGGTGGGATCTATTTATCTAGGTCCTCTCCTTTCCTTTCATTTGAATTGAACATGACTCTTTTTTGCACCAAACCAAAATTTCCTTAGAATGTGGACTTGATTTCTGAATTTTGGGACTTTCTCTGGAGTCCTAAGACTATCTCAAGAGTTTTTGCACCTAATTATTAGGGGCATAGTGCACCCATGATGGACCAATAAGGTTGCAGTGCACCCCTAAATAAGTCCCACTTTGGGTCCTTGTCATTCGTCCCTTCTCAAGGTTTGTTCAAAGTTAGGTTTTTGAGCTCAATCGGCCTATGAGAGAAAGTTAATCCAAATCCTATATAAACACCCTCAATTGATTCATTTGACATACATATAAATTAATCAAGCAAGCATACACATGCTCAAGCAAGATCAAGCAAGCATACCTCATTTAGAAAAGTCATTATGGACATCCCAATTTTTCATAGTATATTTGCAAGGTGGAAGCAAGGATGCTTGAAAACATCCTTCAAAGAAAGAGAGGTCTTCATCTTCTTCTTCAAATTCTATCATTCAAGAATTTAAGATTCAATCATGGAGTAGCACACACAAATCATGAGTACGGCTTAGAGTACTTTAGCCTTGGGGGCTTAGTATTCTTTCTAGCTTATCCTCAGATCTCAGAGCTTTTATTTCATCCACATTCAAGTATAAAATTCCATGCTAGGGTTTTGGATCTAGGGATTTAGGTCCTTGGGTTGCACATTTAAAGGTCATACATGAGCATCACACACATTACATTTGACATACCAACTATCCATGGAGGTGGAAACTACCAAAATGGGGGGTTGACTAAGGAAAACACCTACATAGCCACACACTACACCAAAATTTAGATATCAATAGATCTTAGAAGGAAAAACTAGGCATGGATCTGAGTACCCTTTTCATCATTTGTCAAATCTACAAAATTAGAATCAACTTCACACACATTTCATTAGGGATGACTAGGCTTCCCTTGACCTATCAATAGTGGCTAGGCCATCCCCAATCATCCAATTTTCCCTTGACAAATTACCAAACAATTTTTGGGTTCTGTTCACCTCATAATTTTGACTCTAAATCCAAACTTTTTTTATCTTTAAAACAAACACAACACACAAAAATTGAGAAATTTATCGAGAACTAATGAATTAATATCTCAAGGGAAAGACTTATTATTTTACCTATCTTCATAGTCATTAGATCTTGGTTTGTGTTGATGTTCCTTTATCCCTTGGATTTCATTAACCTACTAATATTTAGCACATATGAGGGTTGGTTTGAAAGAATCTCTTTCCTTAGACTCAATCCTTTTGAGGTGTGTGTGGTTATATGATGAACTTGGGGTTAGTTTCCTTGATTCACATTTCCCCCTATGCATTTTTGGTGAGCTCAAACTATGACATTTCCAGTTTTGATATTGGTGTTAGATCTCCTTATATTGCATGTGCTTTTGTATTTCCTTATTTCAAAAATATGAAAATATTCATATAACATTAAAAAATTAAAATTTAAAAATTGATGCATCGCATGTAGTTTTCATTCAAGATATTTGACTTCTTTTATAAATGCTTTAATGATAGTTTTAGGAAGTATACTCTAGATAAAGATCTTCCATATAAGGAGGATGTGTTGGATGTGGTGTTGCATGATCTAGTTTTCCACTCTTTTTCATCTTCTTCAAACACTTTTTATGATAATTTGTATGTATGGTTGCCTCTTTCTACAACCATTTTCTCTATTGAAGCACCTCATGTATGTTATTAAAAACCTTTGATGATTGTTAAGGGTTGTCCTACGCTTACTGTTTAAGGTAAACCTATAGACCCCTTGAATTATTTCATTGATCAAGATTTTTTTGCTCATGTTTATTGCACTTGGAATGATCCTCAACCTAATGTTCATGTCTCTTTACCACATTCTCAACCTATTCTTCCTCAAGCACCTCGATTACCACCTACCTCTTTCAAAGAGTATTATTGTGTGGAGCAATTGCAAGCTACCCCTACTGAGGTTTCTCTTTGGGAATTTATTCAAACTTCACCTACCTACCATGAAGCTTTGCAAAAGGATTTATCTACTCTTCCAGTACCATCACCTAGTGCATATACTATTAATTCCCTTTTGGATTGTATGTATATTATGTCATATGTTTCTCCTATTGTCTTCACTAAAGATGATCTTCTTGTTGTAATATTAGGAAAGGTGGGATGTTGGGGGGGGTGGGGGTGAATGAGTATCCTCAAAAACTTTTAACCTTAAAACAAATCTAGTATTCACCTTATTCCTCTGTCACTCAGTAATCACTTGACTTTTGCCACATTAATTGTCAATGAAAGTAACATAATTCAACATCCATCAACCATAAACTCATAAGCATAAAACCATGACATATAACACAATAATTTGGTTACACAGAAAACCTTGGTAAGAGGGAAAACTATGGTGGGGAAGGTAATCCATCACTACTATAGTAAGAGGGTACCTTGTTAGGGCTACAATGATCTTTTCACTTATGGTGACTTGCTCTGTTAGGACTATACAACCAAATCTAGTAGTATCTACTTTTCTCAAGGATTTTACAATACTTCTAAGTGTGTACTTGGTTAAGATATTTATATAAAAGATGATAGGTCCACTTTTTCAAGGATTTAGAACTACTATAGTGAGTAGAAAGTAGCAGAAAATAATCTTTATAATAGAAACTTACTTTTCTTGATTAGCTCCCTCTTTTGCTCACTAGTATATCACCTCCTTTGATTGATCTACAATTTTTCTTAAATCTCTGATCTCTAACCTCTGATATACTCTATACTTTACTTTTTTATCAACTCTCCCTATTCCCTTCAATGCTCTCTCTTTTTAATGACAACAACCTTTAAAACTATTGTTGTATGGTCCTTTTATTTCCTTTTTCTTTTTGAATCTCTAACCTAATTAGGGTTTAGGAAATTTCCAAAATCCATTATTGGTCAAAATCAATGATATAGAATAATCTATCATTTCATTCCTCCCCTAGCCTCATTTTCATTGGCCTTTTCTACCTTGAAATCATAAAACAATCAATGTGCATTCTTCATGAAATCTTTGCAAATATTTACATCAAACTATGTAAACCATTTTTCTACTTGGCATGATCATGTCTCATCACATTTTGTGCCAAATCAAACTTGTATGTAACCTTTTTGTCACTCTATAAATACTTTGTTCTTTGTGTTGTCATTCATTGATAACTCTACTCAGTTATAAGTTTCAAGCTTGATAACTTCTCTACTCAACGAGTATAGAATAGCTCAATGAGCATTGAGCTTAGGTATAACTGTTAAACTCATTCATCTCCTCCTTCATTTCTTGGGTAGTATGGTGACTGTTGTGGTGTCGAAAACACATGCCCCATTCCTCACTAGGAATGGGGAACCCTACTTTTTTCAACTCCTTGACTCACATTTTGAGAGTCGGGAGCAAATTGTTAGAGTTAAAAGTGTTAGAATCATCAAAAATTGAAAAAACTCAAAAACTTGAAAAATCAAAAAAATCAAAAAATGGGAAAAAAAAAAATTATAACTATAAAAAATGAGGAAGCGCATGCGCCCATTTTTTGTATGCACACATGTGGTGCACTATGAGTACGCTGCGCAGCTGTGTGCGCCATAACACACCACGCACCGCAATCCACGAGCACATTGTGCCAAACACTTTTCACACCACTTCACACGCATGCCCCCACTCACCTCACCAAAAAATAAATAAATAAATAAAAGGACGCACCTAGCACACCTTCGAGGTGCACAAGGTGTACTAAAATTTATCTTTTAGAGGTGTTTGTCTTAATTAAGCATTTTCATCTCTCCGAACTAATGTTTGCTTCTTTTGTAGGTAAAAAAGGCATCCTCAACTTGTCAAGGTCATAACTTTTGACCTAGAGCTTGAAATTTGAATCTATTTAAACCGTTGGAAAGAAGAACTAAAGATCTAATTTTAGTCCCTAAAATAGAGAGCCTTTGGCTACCCAATTTTAGGGACCAATGAAGGTTTCGACTTGAAATTTTGAGCAGAAGACCTCCGAGAAAGCCATTTAAAAATGCCTAGAAAAACTTGTGAAAAAATATGAAAAAGTTTCAGACATTTGATCATTTTGGATAATCTGGATCACTTGGTTTCTCGCCAAAAAGGATAGGACAGCTGGAGAGAAGACAAAGGTCGAAGATATAGAGGTTGGGCACATGAAGTGGAACAGGTTCTTCATCTTATGC
This sequence comes from Cupressus sempervirens, assembly GCA_028749045.1. Classification (NCBI taxonomy): domain Eukaryota; kingdom Viridiplantae; phylum Streptophyta; class Pinopsida; order Cupressales; family Cupressaceae; genus Cupressus; species Cupressus sempervirens. The sequence continues at coordinate 427,976,231 of CM053784.1, read as the reverse complement.
AGCTATTAATGACAAGATTCAACACAAGTGCCTTGGGATTTTAGATTGAAGAAGTAGAAGTTCAAGTTTATGAAAGTGATTGACTATAAAGAGGGTATAAATCATCAAAAAGGGGCAAAGAATGTACACAAAAAGTGATCTAAAACTCCATTTGAGAAAAACTCAAAAATTGTTTTCAAAATTGAGAACTTTGATTTTTTGGTGAATTAAGCTTCCAAGGTACGCAGGTTCGCAGCTCCGCAATTCAGAGGTGCGCTAACAGTTAACTGCCAGTTCCAAAAATAGCGCCTTTCATGCATCAAGAACACATTTTGACGACAATTTAACTTTGACACATGCCTAGTGAAGGACCAACTTCCATTTTTTATGCCTCATGCACTTCCACTTCGACTGAAGGCTTCCTCCTACTTTCTCTCTCATGTTTTCTTTTTTTTTGACATGTAAAGGGCTCATGCATCCAATTAATGAATAAAATATGGATGGAGTCCCTCTAAGCACCAGATTAATTGTTAGTCTATATATATTTAGTTTGTTTTATTAGATAAAAGCATTTTATTGCAGGAAGAATATCTCTCACTCTCAACACAAATTGAGGAGACGATTTCTTATAGATACCCCATTGTAAAATGTAAGGAAGGTTGCCATTATTATGCAATAAAATTATTCTTTTGGAGCTTGCTTTTGGAGTGTAGTGATTCTTACCTAAATGTGTCATTGTTTTGTGAATTTTGTTCATGGAATTGTGATTGAGCCAAAGGTTTATTGCATTGTTTCTAGTTTTTTGATCTTTTAGTTCTGGTGTTTGCTATAGATTTATGAATTTTTCTAATGTAACGAGCTTGAGAAGAGATCATCAAATTGTGTCTACATAGCCTTTTTTCTCACATGAGCACACTTTCTATGGCCTTGCGATTTGATGAAAGGTGAAATATCATATGATTGTTAAAGTTTCTCACCGACGATTGCATCAGTGGATTCTAGGAAGCGTTGCTCTTTTTTTTTATTGGTTTCTTATCAATTTCTTCAAAAGTTTAACTTGCAGCGTGTTGTTTATTATAGCTTATGTCCATTTAGGATTTCAATTTCAAGTTATTTCAATTTCATGTTATTTGCTTTCAGTTTCGTTATTTTCTTTGCTAACCCCTTGTTAGAATAGGAACTCATTTTAGTTGCACTATTAGATTGCATTCATTGAAAAACCAAAAATACAAAAATATTGTTCTTTTGTGTGTTATTTTGAGACAGAAAACATATTTACTTCATTCTGAGATCATACCAAAACCAGCAAAGGCCTCCTCATGAACAATCACATTTATCTTCAACTGAGCAGATTTTGGTACATCACAAGACAAATACTGAATCTTGGAGTTGATTCCAAAAGATTAGCTTTTCAAGAGAGGAACTGCACAATGGATTCCTACCGTTGACCTTGTGTAAAATAACCGCCCAACAATGACTTGGTTACCATGTTCACTTCCACTTGGATTTTTGACACTAATTAGCAATATGATTATATATGGGATTAGCATCCTCCCCCTTTGGAATTAACGAAAAAATATCATATTTCAAAATAACCTAAAATATATATACAAACTCCCCCTATGCATATGCTTCCTTGGTATAACCTATTTTTCCAAGATCTTTTTCAAAATTCTTTTGTTTTATGCATAATATCAACTCCATATAATTCCATATTAACATAATACAAATATATATATATATATATATATATATATATATATATATATATATATATATATATATATATATATATATATATATATATATATATATATATATATATATATATATATATATATATATATATATATATATATATATATATATATATATATATATATATATATATATATATATATATAACTCCCCCTTTTTTGACATTGATGTCAAAATAACTTGAAACGTGAAAAATACTTACTTTGGATGTAATCCAAAGTGGTCAAGAGAATCATTGTGATTCTTCAATATAATCTCTTGTGTACTATCCTAGTTGGACTTGATCATCTCAATAATCTACTTCTCTATTCACAGTTTAGTCACTAGATCTTTCATCTAATCAACAATAAATAAGCTCAAGGTAGCTATGAGATCCTTAGTAATCTTGCTATGCTCTTGAATCACCTCAAGATGAAGTAGTATAAAATCTTGAATTTCATTGATCTCTACTCTCAAATTACTTTCTTCTTCTAATAGTTCATGTTGAAGATCTGTGAAAAATCTCACTAAGTTATAGTGTGGGAATGATATACTTGAATCTATTTTCAATTCATTTGCACTTGCCTTCATGTCATTACTAACCTTTTTTAATTTTTTCTTAGCTTGACTTGTTAGTAGGGGAATATAACACAATTTTTGAAAAAAATATCAAAACATTCTTCACAATATTCTCCAATTTAGTAACATAGGTGGAAAAATCCACTTGTTATATAACAATTTTACTAGAAATTTTCTCCAACTCTTGTCTCTCAAATTTCTTCTTTGCTCACTCCATAAGTTTTGATTGTGTATCAATTTACGATGCATTGAGCTTGTCCACAATTTGTACTAGTTGATCCAAAATTGGTGTCTTTTTATTAAATGCAATATCTAGCATATCATCCAATAGTATTTCCTTGACATCATATAAAATATGTTTTTATTTGTGCTCCTCTCTTAATCTAGCTTGCTTTTTTTTTCTTTCACATAGCTTGGTATAGATTACAATTATTTCTTCATCCAAAGTATTTGGATCACAGTTTGGTATAACAATCACTTCATCTAGTGTCAGTAGATTAGACATGATTTCTTGAGCTTCCTTCATCTTCTTCTTTGACTTCTTTCCCTTTGAATCTATAATACTTGTGCTCGGTAATATACTCTATGGCATAGGAACTTGGACTTCCAAATGTATTTATTTGATTTTAGCTTCTTTATTTGATTCATCTCCCTTTTTCTATAAATCATAAATAGTATAAAATATTGTAAGTGCTACAAATGATACAAGAGCCATCCTCGGTAAAGTATGAACTACTTCATCTATCTTGGGTTCTTGGCTCAATTTTCCTCTTTCTTCAACTCTAGAAGTGTTGGGTTGGTAGAATATAATTACATAGGATTGAATTCATAGTTTAGTGTGTTGACTTAAAATGACAAATCTTTACTCTTTTTCTTCTTTACAACTACAAGTTGGTTGTGCCCTATAATTCCCTTACTCAGAGGCCTGTGGGCTAGTGTTTTCTCACCTGTAGCAGAATCATCTACTTTTTTCTCTATGGAGTCTCCTCCAGTTTGAGAATATTCAATGTCAACATTTGTGTTCCCTTGTTTGGTATCTGCAATTACATTTGTTTCACCCCTTGTCCCCCTTGAGTTTCTTGAGCTTAATGCTCAGTATTTGCATCTTTTTGTTCTTCATTGACAATCATTGGAATAGTATCAACAAGTGTATGTAATGACCTAATAGATATTTCATTCTTATTTTGTGATTTCTCATATGTCTCAGTTGTGGGATATGATTTGATTTTTTAAATAATAGGTGCATATCCTAGTATGTAGACAAATGTTGACTTGATAGATATAGGACCTTCATCCTTCTACTGGGTTCCATCCAGATGTCACATCCTCATCTTTCTTCAAAATTTTCACTTTTTTCTTCATCTCATGCATGATTAATGGTTATAGTTCTTCCAATTATGTCTTCAACCATTTGATGAATAAAATCCAATATCTCTTGTAGGGATATACTGATACACTCTTCCTCTTTGTTGTCAAGCTCATTTTTTTTGTTTTTTCTTGATGTTGTCAACTTGAATTAATTCTTGTGGATCTTTGATATTGTATACTTATTTTCAAATCATTTCTGAGTCATCATCAACTAATTACAAAATCCTTTTCAAAAAATAAATATCTATTTATTTTTTAAAATACCTATCTTTGTAATGCTCAAATGCTTCAATTATATCTTCAAGACCAAAATCTAGCATAAGAGTAGCATGTGTCCTTCCTCTCATTTGCTTCTCAAATTTTAGAGCATTTTTTCATCGACTGCCAATTCTTTGATATAGATCTTCGAGAATTTGATTTCCAATTTCCAAAGTCATGTATTTAATTATACTCATCATGATAATCACATAATCTTCCACCTTTTTCTTTTTCTCTTCACTCATTGAATCATATTTGTAGTATTTAAATGTAGAAAAGCTTGTACTATTTTTTATACTTTTGATTATTTCCTCAATTGTCTCGAGTCTCTTATTTATAGAAACTCTAATGTGACTCCCTTCATCTAACTTCATTCTTTTACTATCCTCACCTTCTTCATTATCATCTTTCAAAATTAATTTTCTTCTCCTTTGAGTGGTCTTCTTAACAGATTTTCTTGTTGGCTTAGGCACCTCTTTGCTCTTTTGATAAGTCTTAACTTGTGGTTGAGAGGGCTTGGTAATTCTCATTATACCCTTTTTCAATGGGGATGTCATTTCTTGTATAACTTGGGTTCTTGCTCTTGTATTCTTTGTGATTATTGGAGTGGCCAAATGTCCTTTCTTACCATTCTTTTGTTGTTTTTTGGCAATAACAATTGATTTACCTTTACTTTCATCTTCAACAACATCTGCACCCTTTGTAGCAGCAGTTTCTAGAAGAGATTGTGTTAGAGTTTTTGCGTTGACATTTTGGATCACACTCTATGATCCATCATCAAGAAAAAAGAGAGATGAAGGATGAGCAAGAATAGAGTGCATACCATGGTGGGGGTAAAGGGGGTTAAAAATAAGGGGAGGACCAAGGGCTCAAAGATCAAGGTCAAGGAGGGAGGCGAGAACAAAAAAGGATAAAGAAAATAGATCTAAAGGACAACTCAATTTTAATAACTAGAGAACTAATTAAACAAAAGAGGAAGATCACTAATATATATATATATATATATATATATATATATAAAGAAAAATAGTTAAAAGATAGGTAAGAGAAGAATACCACACGTCAAACAACTTCCAAAGCTCTAAAAATATAGAAACGACCACCGAAATATAAAAAGAAAACAAAACTAAAAATTAAAAAAAATAAAATGAGAACAATTTATGAAATGAGATCAAAAGCCCTTTAAAAAATAGTACTAATACGCTATATGTATATAACCAAAACCCTAATATATAGCCACGTAAATTATCAACCAATGAAATATCTATTTACTTAAATATATATATATAAACCTATACATATATATATATATTTATATATGTATGTGTGTGTATATATATATATGTATATCCATCTATATACATATATACATCAATGTATCTATACATATATCTATGCCTATAGATACAAACATGCAAGTGAATAAATATAAACTTGCCTATATATATATGTGTGTGTGTGTGTGTGTGTGTGTGTGTGTGTGTGTGTGTGTGTGTGTGTGTATGTATATGTATATGTATATGTATATGTATATGTATATGTATATATATATGTATATGTATATATATATGTATACATATATATATATATATGTATATGTATATGTATATGTATATACATATACATATATATATGTATATACATATATATATATATATTATGTATATGTATATGTATATACATATAGATATATATATATGTATATACATATATATATTATGTATATGTATATGTATATACATATAGATATATATATATGTATATACATATATATATACTATGTATATGTATATATATGTATATGTATATGTATATACATATACATATATATATGTATATGTATATGTATATACATATACATATATATATGTATATGTATATGTATATACATATACATATATACATATACATAGTATATATATATGTATATACATATATATATGTATATGTATATACATATATATATATATGTATATGTATATGTATACATATACATAGTATATATATATGTATATACATATATATATGTATATGTATACATATACATACACATAGTATATATATATGTATATACATATATATATGTATATGTATATACATATATATATATGTATATGTATATACATATACATATACATATATATATGTATATGTATATACATATATATATATGTATATGTATATATATATATATATATATATGTATACAGATATATATGTATACATTTATATATGTATATATATGTGTGTGTATATATGTATATACATATACATATATACATATATATACATATATAAATGTATACATATATATCTGTATACATATATATATATATATACATATACATATATATATATGTATATATATATATATATATCCATATATGTATTTCTCTATATATATATACACCTATGTAATGTATATAGAAGATTTACCTATGAATGAAAATAAGAAAATTATATATGATATGAATATATATATCAATATATATATATATATATATATATATATATACATAAATATGTATATTATGCATATATATCTATATATGTGGATATGTCTATTTATGTATATATATCTATCTATGTATATATTTATATATAGAGTATCTATATATATACATAGATATATATATATATACATATATATATATATATATACATATATATATATATATATACATATATATATATATATACATATATATATATATATACATATATATATATATGTATATACATACATATATGTATATATATATACACTTATGTAATGTATATAGGAAATTTATCTAAGAAATGAATATAAGCAAAAACTATATGCAATTTATAAAAGATATGAATATAAGAAAATTATATAAGTGAAAGCAATTTGATAACTATATATATATATATAAGAACAAAAAAGAGGAAGAAAACAAAAACAAAATAGAGGTACAATGAACACAAGGAACCTCAATCACTAAAAACAATAAAGAACTCAAAGAAGCAACGCTAGTTGAACAGGAACGAGAGGGAAGCAAGGAAACACTAGGGGCAAGAGAACTTAAGGACAAACATGGGTAAAGGGGGAGATCTACACAGGCGGGAAGTGGCGGGGTGGGGTAGTGTAAGGAGGGGGTTTAAGGGTGGGAGGGACGATTTCTCATGAAAGATAAAAGGGGTTGCTAGGAATGACTAAGGGTCCACCCTTCATCATGATTGAGGTTCAAAGGATGTTTGCTAATAGCTATGGCTTCTTTGATTTTTCACTTCAAAAGATGCTCTTCTTTGAATAAGATTTGAGCATTCTCTAGGCACATGTGGTGGTTGGTACTGGAGGAATGCTCTGCTAGGGCTGACTTGATAATTCTATCATGTTTTATGTCAGCACCATGCTCTTTGAATCTAGTTTTAAAAGCTCCACCAGTTTCTCTGATATATGGAGCATTACATGAGCATTCAATCTTGTAGACTCCAGATTCTAGAAGTTAATCCTTGGAGTCCTTAAGCTAAGGAATGCAATGTTTTAACATAGAGACTGATTTGAAATCACATCTCAAGCCTTTCTTAGTGAGAATCTTGGAAACCTTGTGTGAAATTCCATTAACGAAGGGAAGGGTGGCACATAGGGAGGATTGATTTTGGAATAAAAGAAGAGCTTGGTTTACTTGAGGGCCTTTGAGACTTTCTTGTTTGAGTATACTTTCATTATAAAGACCTTGCATAAATGCTCTAACTCTTGGTCTAAGTTATCATCATCACATATGTGAAAGGCCTTCAGAGCCGGAGTCCTAAGGACACCAAATTTTTGACAAGGGTGGTGGTGTGAAGAAGAATGGAGGTAAAGGTCAGTGTGAGTAGTTCTACAGAAGACCTTCCACTCAAGGGAACCGTTAGATTTCTTGATGAGTAAAACATCAAGGAAGGGGGGTTGATTATCAAATACGACCTCCTTGGTGAAGGAGATAGAAGGAGCAATATTATTCAAGTGGGCATGAAATTCCTCAAGATTGTCAATGCTATGGGGCCAACACACATTAATATCATCCACATATATTTTTCACCAACATGGTTTTAGTGGGAAAGAGTTAAAGGAAACCTCTTCAAAGTGTTCCATGTAAAGATTAGTAATAATAGGAGAGAGTGGGGAGCTCATGGCAACACCATCCACTTGTTCAAAAATGTCACCTTGAAAGGAGAAGAACATGGATCTTAGGCATAATTTTACTCATGAAGCGATGTCCTCTATGGTTTTGCGCTTGACAATCTCAATGGAGTCTTGTATAGGAACTGGTGAGCAGAGAAACAACATCAAAAATAACTAAGAGGTCAAAGCTTCCAAGATTTTTTTCTTTGATAAATTCAGCAAAGTGGGAGGAGTCTTTGATGAAGGAGCCTAATTTTCCCACTAAGGGATAGATGTGTTTTACAAGGAAATATGCCAACTTATAAGTGGGTGAGCCAATGGTGTTGACGATCAGCCTGAGGGGAATGTCCACTTTGTGTATCTTGGGAAGACCATAGATACAAGGGGGGACTTCTTTGGAGGGGATGAGATGATTTTTGGTGGCATCATCAAAGAAAGAACCACCTATCAGATTCTTAACCTTCTTTAAGATTCTAGAGCATGGGTTGCAAGGCAAATTTTTGTAACTGCTAGTATCAGAAAGAAGGTTAAGCATCTTGGCATTGTAGTCACATTTATTTAAGATAATAGTGGTGTTACCTTTGTCAGCTCCTATCAAAACCAAGTCATGATTCTGCACTAACTCTTTGAAGGCTTGAAGCTCCAACTTGGAGATGTTGCTTCTTAGAGGTTTGGCATGTTTTAAGGCCACAACACAATCTTCACCTTTACCTTCAGTGATCATCAGGGGTTGATTGTCTTCATTTGCACCAAGTTTACTTTCCAAATTATTAATCATTTTCTTAGTTTTCTTAAATACCTTAGGAGCAGCAATATCCATCATGATCTCTTTTTCTTCTTCATATGCATTGAATGATTGGCATTCTTATCAATTGGCTCATTCAATAAAGCTTCAATAGCCTTGGTGGCCTTGTCTATATCGATCTCATAATCCATAGGTACAAGTCATGCAACCCTAGGAATTGCCACTTTCACAAGTGTGTTATCAATATCAACAACAAATAAAATATCATCATGACATTTCTCCACTAACTGTGGTGTAATTCTATACCTTTGATTCATTCTTTCTTTGAAATTTTCAAAATACTTGGTCATTAAACTATAAAATTTGTCTCATAGTGTCTAAGAAAAATCATTGATTTGATATGTGATAGGAGTTTTTGTTCTCCAATTGACTTGTCCAATGGAGGGGAAGTAATTTTGCAAATAAAATAAAATTCATAGTAGTAATGAGCCAAATTTACAAGTATTAGACCTTTCAATCCTAACTGTCTTCATGTTATCTACAAGTTGCCTCAATTGTAGCTCGACAATGTCATATTTATGATCATTCTTCAAAATCTTATATCCTATATTAACTTCCATACATGATACACTATTGGGTCTACTTGATTGAAAGATTTTATATGCTACAATATAGACTCCAAATTTCAATTTTGGGTCTTCAATTGGTAAAACTTTTAAACCTTAATTATCCCATTGTGCTTTTGTATTTTTCTCAATTTCATCCTTGTAGGTCGTATAGAAAGTTTTCACCTTATCATCTATGGGATACCCAAGAACCATATGAATTAGATCTCATGTGATATTAATTGGATCATCTAGCCACATTTTCATATCATGAACTCAACTCAATACTATTTGAATCCAGCCTACTTGAAATTCCTTCATGAAATGAAGGGCATGAGTGAGCCCTCAGTCTCCAGATGTTTGTATTCATCCTTCAGGTTCTTGTCATCACATAATATTTTGTATGCATCCCTTATCTCATAATCACTAATTTCTCCAATCTTTGAGTGATATAGGGAATGAATATAATTCACCAACGAAACCTAGGTTGTGATAGCCCTTATTTTCACTAAGCTAAATTTTCAAATTTTATGGTGAAAATATGTTTTGAAAGAGAGTTGTGTTGTTTGGTTTCAAGCTTTATTTTTTTTCTAGAAAATGACCCTAACATGGTATTTTTGCCCCAACCTAATATTATTTTCTTTCTGTATTGTGATAAAATGATCCCCTAGGATTGTGTTTTCATCTCTCTCACAAAAAATTCCATTAAAATTCATAATCTTGCCCTTACCCTAGGTTTTGTTTCTAAGTGGGAGATTATTTTTATTTTGAATCATCTCTTACAATCTTACTGGTGGGTGATCATAGTGTCAAAATCTAAGTCTCCCAATCTTAAGATATGTTGTGGTCATAGTATCACAAATGTAAAGGATGAGATTCCTAATCTTATGATTCCTTTGTATCATGCCATTATAAGTTTGATGAAAAGGTTTTAAACCATGGTGTGTGATGTTAGGACAAACATGTGATCATGGGATCATAGAGGCAGAATAGAAGGATCGCGACCATGAGATAAGTGGCTTATCATAGGATCATAGAAATTTGAAAATATAAGGAAGAAGATAAAGAGTGTTGATCCTATGACAAACAGTGATCAAAGCATCATAATGGTCTTTGTGAAGTTTTTTGATGTTATGCTAAGGCCCTAGTCATAAGATCAGGGACGAAGAATTTGAAGCTCACGATGCTATGGGGGATTGACAATCATAATATCATAAGGTAATAAATAAGAAAGCAAGGTGGCAGTTTATTGTCAGAGAAATGACATGTGTTCTATCTTGATTGGTCAGAACTACAACACATAAAAAGTGGATGCCACATTGGGTCAGTGGGGCCAAAAATGTCTTTGCATAAGTTTTATGGCAATTTGGCAAATCTCATTCTCCAATCTTACAAAAAATAGTGTTTCATAAGATCTCAAGGGCAACGATAAAGAGTTACAATGTTGTGATTAACCATGTATCAAGAGATCGTAAAGGTGAAAGTTAATGACGGTGATGCTACGATGAAGAAAGGTAATGGTTTCTTATGACATTGTAAGGGTGAGATGGATGATTGCTGAAGTTACAAAATGGTCTATTAAACTGTGATCATAGGATCATAAGGTAATGGAAAGTGAAATAAGATGCTACACTAGTGAGTGTAAGCCACCTTTCATAAGATCGTAAAGGATTTAAAGGTAAGCTCCAATGTCACAATAACTAGTGTATCGTGAGATCATAAAGGCTTTTCTTAGGGTTTACGATAGTGCGATAGGTGTTTGATTTCAAATGATCATAAGATTGTAGAGCATTTCTTCCCTACCTAATATGTTACAAAGGGTTTGACCTCTAAGTTGATCATAAGATCATAAACCCTAGTTTTGACCTAAAAATATATTTTTTCTTTTATGAGCTAGAAATGACAGGCAACTTTGGAGCAATGAGATTTTATTAATTTATAGAAAGTGTAATATTGGATAGTAATGGTGACGCTCCCCTGAGGTGATAGAGGAAATTGATTTTAAGGCTCAAGCATGTTGAAAATCAATGCAAAAAGAATGTTAATATTGTACACTAAATTATAAAGACATTCTATTGATCTATTATAATTTACCATTCACAAAGAGAAGAAAATCCAAGTAGTTGCAAAACTTTATTGCATACAACTTATTGCTTTTAGTTCTTGAGTATAGATTTTATCCAGTATTTTCCAACATATAGTCAAAATGTTAGATAAGGAAGTAAAAGAGATTCAGGCGGCTGACATGGAAATTGCAGAGACCTCCACTTCTAAGGGAGGAAAAATAAGATAGAAAAAACCTAATAGGTTTGTTGAGGAATGGATGAAGCTTTTCCCAGGATCCTCAAATGCTAATGTTGAATGATCATGCTTTTGTGGACCCATATACTCTATGCAAAGATGCTACATGCCCTTGAGTCACAAGTTCTAAGCTTTTCAAGTATTTCTATCATAACAATGAGAAGAAGATCCCTATGTGTAATCCATGGAAGAAGAACTTGGAAAATTTGATTTTTCTAGAGGTTTTTATTGATGTTGATTTGGTAAAAGCCCTAATCAAGTCATACAATTTGACCACCAAATCATTCCATAGGAGAGATGGAACCATTCTTTGTACATTAGACCATGCCTAATTCATTGAAGCATTTGAATTGGATGGTGCCATGGGCCAGCCTGTAGACTTGGAGGATCTACAAAGGAAGTTTGAGAAAAATACAAAAGCTTACACAGTTCTTTTCTACAACATATTCCCATGGACTTAAAGAGTGTGGGTGATTACCTTAGAAGGTCAAGAAATAGTATATGGTGTCCACAAGGTGGTTGGCAAGGATGGAATGGATATGGCAGATGGAGTAGAGTTCATCATAACTAGGGATGTGTAAGACTCATACCATAGAGGGGAATATGATTATGTTGAGTATATTCTAGAGGTGATGAAGGAAAACATTGCACTGGCTCAGAGTGGAGAGATGAAATATTTCAAATTCCATCACTACTCATTGTTGATGCACTTGATCTTATACAAGAATGTGGGGTACATGAGCCCTAATTTCATTGATCATACCTCTGATACAAACGGAGAGCTTCCAGTTCAGCTATGGACACAAGTATGGGATAGTTAATATCACTTTTTTTATTCTATATCTTTTTCCAATAATTTTAGTGCTATCATAATGAAAATGCTAGACCCAAGTTACTTTAGGGCACCTAAAATTTGAAAGTGTCTTTTGAGACCAGCCCTGCTCCCAAAGAGAAAAAATATTAGACCATAATTGGGGTGATATCTTCCTTTTTCCAACCTTTTCTTTGATGAGAGTATATGGTTATCCCTAGCCACCCCACATATTGCCAAATTTCATCCCTCCCAGATTGGCCATTATTGAATTTATGTGGCAGTTGTTTATGGTTAATAGGGAGTATCTAGGGCCTAAGATTCATAGGGGCACATTTTTGTCTAGATTTTTCAAGGTTGGGGACTTTTCAATTGGAAAAGAGGTCTTACATCAAATTCGTTCTTTCTTCCACCACTTCAACCTATCAACTAGTCCTTATGAGATGTATGATCCTAATAATTGCATGAAGAACACCCTTAAAGAAATAAGGAACTATGTGTTTCCCAATACCAAGGAGCTATCCCATGAGGATTTTATCCCTAATATTTTTGTAGAGGGGGAAGCAGTAGATAAGCTAGAAAAACTTGATGATGTGTTAAGGTTAGAACGGGAGATGAAGAGAGTATATCTCAATTTCAAGGGATTTTTTATGGATGTCCCCTATCCTCATAGAATTAGGAAGATTGTCACTGACCATGCTGAAATTATGGACCAAATTCTAGAGGTACCCTTAGGAGAAGAAGAGAGGGTATGTCCTAAAAACCCTAAGCTTGATGTAACTCTAGTAGAAGAGATAGAGGAAGATGAGCCTATTGAGGCATCATGGGTCATCGGGGGAAACAAGAGACAAAAGGTTGTTCATATCCCTACAGAGGTCAAACAGAGCACACTGCAAATCCTACCAAGAAAAAGTCAACACTTTGCTAACTTGAGATAGAGATATATACAAGATAGGGTTATTGTAGCTAAGAACACAATCACTGACCTAGAACTAGTTGTAGCAAGGTTGGATGATAGGATCATCCAAGCCCAACAGTTTATTGAGGATGATGAATTCATCAAGTTAGCAAAGTTCAAAATTTTTTTGTATAAGGTAAAACAAAGTGAGTTGGTACTAAAGATGAAACTAAGAGAATCAAATGAATAGAAGCTAGAACTGGTTGAGAATTTGCAAGTTTTTGATCCTGAGAATGAAGTCATAACTCTAGAGGAGGCAAGAGAGCTTGTGAAAAGGAGTGAAATGTTGTTGGTGCTTGGATAGGATTTGGAGCAAGCATTTATGCTTGATCAGATCAGAAGATAGCAAAATGTGATCTCATATGAGGCAATGGTGTTGATGGAGTGCAGAGAGGATCAAGATTCAACATTGACACCAAGTCTCTAGCAGTATGGAGCATGGCTCCTTCATCAAACAAACTAAAGCTGATGGATGTATAGAGCATAGAAAAGGGTAACATGGTTGTGTGGAATTTGCAAGGTACTTTAGGTACAGAGATCTCAAAGGCCATGAAACATTTTTCATTCATGAATGAGGGTAAGGTAGAAGAGATAGAAACAAGACTTGTCAAGTATGTACATGATTACATTGATGTAAGGAAGCTCTATGAGGATGAGCTCAGAAAGTGCCATGTCTACAAAGAAAAGATTGAAGAACTTGAGGCTAAGGTCAAAGTGTTAGAGGCTAAGGTTTCATCTCTCAGAGAGTAACTAGAAAATGCAGAGCAAGTGGCTACTACAAAATAGAGCAAATAATAGGACAGGCAAGAGTAGCCATCCAAGGTCACAAGTGAGGCCCCAACACAAATAGATGAGTTGGAAGCAAGGGATGCAATAGAGCCTAAGAGAATGAGCATTGATGCTCCACCAACACAACAAGGAGATAAGATAAGGACATCTATCCTTAGGTGTATGATTGGCCATATGATTGAGATTTTGAAGAGCACATCACAACAGGGCCATACATTGTATATTTCTTTACAAGATGCTAAGTAATTTTCAATGAAGCACTTTCATGGCTATCACCTACATTCAATTTGTGGGGGCCATATACTCAGTTCTTAGAGAGGCTTATTATGTTGATGGCTAAAAATCCAAATTTTCCTAATAAGATAATCACAGTGAAAGAGAGCCTAGAAGTAGTTAAAGATTTAATTGGTTTCTTCACTAGGAAATTACAAATTATACAAGGAGAGCTAAAAAATTTATCTTAGGGAATTGAGACCTGAATACCACCAATTTTGGATAGTAGCAACATGTTGAGAGAATGGCATGAATGGTCTAATGCATTTAGTGCAATATTGACTCAAGAGGCCATAGTGACAATTTTTTAAGACAGCGGTGATGCCCCTTTCCATAATTTGATTGACTCTCTATTTAGAGTTGAAATAGACTTGAATAAATTCATAGTGGATTCTAAAGCCATAATGGATGCTAGGTGGACAAAAGACACTAAGGACCTAGAAGAGGCTAAAATGACAGAGTAGCCCACCAAGCGAAAGATCTATGTTTGGGAAGTAGTGGGGGAAATAAAGGCTCTGCCAGCAGGAAGCAACTAAGAAATAATTGAGATTAAAAGTGATGAGAGATTAAGAATAAGACCAGATACACTGATTAATTCATCATAAGGATAAATATCTCATAAATATACCTATAAAATTTTGAGACTTTTGACGAATCGGAGGGAAGAAGAAGAAAAAGTGGATTAAAGTTAAAGTTGTTGCAATAAAGTGCCACCTGTTGACTTTTCAACTACCTTCCTAATTTTGGATGAAGTGCAGGAGAATGGTTTTTGAATATCTTTTTGTTTATGTCTTTCCTTTTTCTTTTCCATTAAGGTGATGACATGTGTCCTCCTCCCATTTATAAGGATTTCCAATATGTGGAGTAGAAGTCAGAAGTTCGTATATTTTTCAGTTTACATTGTCTTTATAGTCTGTCTAGTTTTTTGTGATTGTGTGAACGTATTTAGACTTGTGAATTTGAAAGAATAGTGAATATCAATGATTGAATTGCTAAGTTTTGATTTATATTATGAGTCTATATCTAGTGTTGTATGTATTTTCAAAGAAAATTAATACAAAACAAAATTTTGCATATTTGTGTATCTGAATTTTGTCTCCTTCCTTGCATATTTGTGATCTTGAGATTGAAATGAGCAATGTTCTTTCAATTTAATATACCTTAGATAGATTGTATATCTCTTATTGATTACTTTTAGTTCAAAGAATTAAGTAATCGCTCTCAATAAGTGGTAGGGTTTTGGGTATATAAGGGGGATATGATAAGAATGAGATTCAGAGTTCACTATTCAAAAATTTAATTGCAAGTTAATTAAATAGGTCTAAGCTTGTTGGTTCAAACTCTATATAACAATGGATAAGGCACTGATCAATTAATTTCAATTGCAAGTTGATGGTTTATATAGTTGCATAATATACATATCAATCAAAATCAATTTTCCATTTTATGTAATGAAGAACTAAAGTTGTTGGCCAGCCCTTATTTGTAATAGCTTTCCTCTTGATTATAAGTATCCATTGTGATCAAGAAATTTATTACAAATCTACGAAGAAATTGCTACCAAGATTTGCTATAAGGGATAGGTTTGAGGGAAAAAGTATTAATAAGTGTTTGAAGAGAAAATCCAAATTATCAATCATCTTCACATCCTTGAGGTTCACCCACCTTGGCCTTGCAAAGCCTAAAGAGTAGGGAGTAATTTGTACTCTGTTAAAGTTGGTCCAAAGCTAAGATTGATCATACTGAATATAGGATTTGGCTAATCCTTAGGTTTGTTTATGTCTTGTGTGTTCTAGTATTGGGTTTAAAGTACCTAGTAGTCTAAAATACAACCAACAGGATGAATGGAAGATAGTGCACCCACCTTATCCATTTGAGTAGCAACTTATCGATGTAATTTTTAATTTGGTTCTTTGCATGCTTCATTACAAATCAATTTCAATAAGTTTGCCTTCACATTTCCCTTCACATATGTAGAAGTTGAAGCCATTTTTGTAGGTTATGGCTTTGGTAAACAATGATTACACTTCACTTGATTCACACCAGGTTATCCTTCATACTTTGATTCTCAATATAACTGCTCTCACAGACTTCTGAATTTTTTGGCTCTAACAAATTGCACGAATTTTGTCTTCTTCCTTTGTGAATGAAGGGTGAATTAATGAACATTTGAAACCCCAATATATACGATCAAGTTTCCTTTATGACCACTAATTAAATCCTTCATACCCAATGTTCTATTATCATTAATAAACTCAATTACCATTAATTACTTGGTCATGCTCCATTTCCATCACTTACTTGGTTAGCATAATAAAATTGTCTCAAACTTGAGTCACATGCCATTTCTCCTTACAACATTACATGCTCGATCAACACTACATATTTTAGTTGTCGACCATCTTCGTGTGTGTAGACACCTAAATCCTTTAGAAAATAAAGTATTTTTATTTTCAAAAAAAATTCCTGATGACATCATCATTTATTAATTATTTATTTACTTAATTTATTTATTTATTTTTATGCCATTAAATCCCTTTATCTTAATTAAAAATATTTAATTAAGGAATCCCTCCCAAAAATGTTTAAATTTTATTTAAACATTATTTCCTTATTTATTAATTATTTAATTAATAAATTGATCAAAAAACCCAAAATAAATAAAAAAATTATTTTTTGCCCAAAACTTGGCCAATTTCCTTAAGACCACTAACCTCTTCCAAAATCTTCTAATCCTTCTTTAATTTTGATTAAAGGCTAATCCCATCATTTTTTACCCCTAATCCCAACTCAAAATATTTAATTAAGATTAAATATTAATCCTCATGTTTATTAAAAAAGTTTTAATAAATATCTCCTCAACCCAAACCCTTGAAATAAATAAAAATTTATTTATTTCCTAAAATCTAATTTATCCTCATCCTAAGAAGTTGTAGACTCTTCTAGAAAGTCTTCATCCTCATCCTAGGAAGTTCTAGACTATTCTAGAAAGTCTTTATCCTCATCCAAAGTCTAGACTCTTCTAGAAGATGTCTTTAAACCTAATCCTAATCCCCTCCTAACCTTGTCACATTCCCTAAACATGGGTTAATACTTGCTAACCCAAGCCAAAGTTAACAAATACCTCCTCTTTCACCCACCCTCATTAAATGTCATCCACTTGCCTATCTCTAAGCTAATCCTAAACCATCCTAATCCATCCTCTAATCATTTGCACAATCCTAAGCAAGCTTAAAACCTTACTAATCAAGCCCAAGTCGAGATTCCTCTCATCTTCCTCAAAATATCTCAACCATAAAACTTTATGAAGTCCACTAGGCCATAAATGACTCTTTCAAGCCCTTTCATTGCTCTTACAAGCCATTATGAGGGTCTTTATTAAGATTTTATCCCTTGAGCCTCCTTTGTTGACTCATCCTTCTCCTTTCCTCCATCCTCTCACCCTATGACATGTGTCACTCCCTGATTGGTTGTAAGGAAGCACAATCCATGTGCTCTCCTCTCATGCAATCTGAGCCCTCCATGAGCTTTTCCCCATCCTTGCATCTTAGCCCTCAATCCCTCAAGCCTCTTGCCTATAAATTGGATCCTTCCCCTTTGAAAAACAACACAATCCATGAAGTAAAGTCATAATGCCATTTTAAGAAGCCATTTTACATCAAAGCCATACACTCACACCCAAATTCCAACTCCATTTGAAGCCCTTTTTGAAGCATAAGCTTGAGCATACATCCTATCTATTTAGACAAAGCCACTCAACAAGAGAGCTTCTCATTGAGAGAGCCCATTAATGGCTCATATTCTCAATTGAGAGTTCATCTTAGTCTATCTTGAAGTTTATGAATTTTTTTTAGTTTGTAGAAGCTTTATTTAAATTTGGTTTCTATTAGCATACTAACATTGCTCATATACATTTTGGCACGCCCGATGGGACCCCACATGGGTCATTTTCATTAGCTTTTTTAGTCAAGTTTTGTATGTCATTTGCTAATTTTGGCTATTTTTTCTTGTTTTTGTGATTGGTAGGATTGTATAAATTGGTTTTGTAGGCCCACATGAGCATGAAGAAGACAAAGAAACTCATAGTCTATCTCATAGTGTTTGCAGATTTTTCAAGCTTATAGGTGGACAAAGCACTTGGAATTCTTCTTCTTCTTCTTGTCTATATTCTTCTTATTCCATCTACTTCTTCTTCTTCTTCTTGTGGGAGATCTTGGCCATTTTTTTTTAAGGAAGCAAAATCATACACACTTCTTTTTAGTGCTTAAAATGAACCCCCAAATCATACTTAAATCCATTAAAAACTAAAAATTTGCAAAAAAATAAAATAAAATCTTTTAACAAGTGAAACTAAACCAATCCAATCATTTTCATCCTTGCAACATCAAGGTTTTAGATACATTCATGCAAAGTTAGGAACACTTCATTTTTGGGAATTTAAAAAGAACTTCAAGTTTCCATTTCAAAAGGTTCAAAATCAACACTAAGTGCACACTAAAATCTAAATCAAACTCAAAGCATCAATCAAGGATAAAATGAACCTCATTTGCAAATATTTTAAAGTTCTTTTAAAAATCTTATTAAAACTAAGAGTCCTAAATGGTTGCCAAAATTGTCCTAAAAGCTTTGTTATTTGTTCCAAACAAATGTCTTGTTGCAAAATCTTGAATCTTTCTTAGGTTTTTCATGCATCAAAACAATCTAGGAATATCATTTTTGGGCTTAAAAAATGCAAACTAGAACACAAAATCTTGAATGAAAAGCAAAGACCAAAGAGTCATTTTCACTTTTGAGTCCAAAAAAATCTTGAATGATCTAAGGTTAAAACAAAGCACTTCAAAGTTCTTAAAACAACACACAAAATCTCAATCTTGAATGCTCAAAGGAAAAAAACTTGAATGTTTAATCACTTGTCTTTGAATGCATGTTGCTAAAATCACTCTTGAGTGCCATGGTTTTTTTATGAATGCATGATTAAAACAACAAATCCAATCGTGAATGCAAAAGGTCAATTAATCGTTACAATATCTCACACTTCATCTTTTGGGGCATAAAAAGAATCTACATTTTAGAAACTTTCTAAGTTATAAAAACAAATAAAGACACTTTGAGTGAATTTGTTGTTGGACTCACCCTCTTTAATCACCCATCATTCTAACCATTGGTTGCAATATCAGCGCCATATATGGGGATGGGTCTACCTAAGAACGTGTTAAGTGCTCCACAAAAATAAAATTCCACTCACTTAAGTTTTTATTGGTTTTTCTAAGTTAGAAAATTCCTTGAATGCACATTAGTCTCACTAACACTTCATTTGGGCATAAAAAAAAATTGAACAAATCTTGACGTGGAGGGCCTCCGAGTGTGTGCTTGAAATCGAATTTCACACATCTTTGTTTTGGGCTTAAAACAAACTCACACTCAATATTGAATGCCTTAAAGAAAAATTAATCGATACTTGATGTGGAGGGCCGTCGGGCGCGCGAGTTTACTTTTGTTGACCCTAAATCTTCTTGGTGTATTCATTCTTCAATAAATTTTACTTTTGTTAACACTTCAAGTTGGAATTGAAAATTTGCATCCTAAACATGTGTGTTTGCAAGGTCTAGATTAGAAAACTTAAACGTCAGTTGGAAAAGAATTCTGTCTTTTAGCCCAAGATCATCCAAGTCTTCTCTCCTCTTGTCATCTTTCGAGGCCATTTTGGGTGCATAAGATTAGGATCCAAAATCTTGTTTAAGTTTTAGGAGGCTTGCTTGGAGATTTTATCACCCCTTGAGATGACTTCAACTCTAGCGTTCCAACGGAGTATAAAGATCGGGAGGTGAATCCAAAGACACCTCTCTTGGAATCAAGATTTTGTCACTTGGGCTAAGCCTCAAGGAACTTTATACTCTTGAGAAGTGAAAGAGGAGAAGTGGGTTACCGCTCCTCTCGACTGTGTGACATTGTTTTGGTTTCATCTACAGATTAGAACCTCGCGTACCTTGGATATATCGAGGACTTCCTAGCTAAACCAACTATCAGCCTTGTAGACAACCATCTAAGATGTTAATGTGTTTGAAGTGACTGATCGAAACATTTGTAGAACATACACACTCTGTGGCGCAAGTATCACATTTTGAGAATCACAAACTTCTATTTGGTTGTTCCTATCTATTGCTTGATTTTTTACTTATTGAATGAATGTTTGCCAAACTTGGTCAATCCTAGCTTAGGGCACACTTAGCATAGTCACTGCCTATTCCAAAAGTTGAACGAGTTGAAGAAAAACAACTAAAATCTCTCTAAGCCAAGAACATTCAGGAATTTATGTCAGAACAACCCAAACCCAAACAAAAGTTTCACAAAGTCAAACTCAATCCGTCTCAAGCATACCAAGAACTTTCAGCCAAGAGAAAGGAAATAACACCAAGCCCTCGAATTGCCAAACTCCACAAAGTAGAGGACAAAGCTACCGACAAAGCCCTTGGAGATGCCTGGTTAGATCACACTATCCAACTTAACCAACATCCAGGAGTTAACCCTGCTTATGCATTACCAACTATGCATGATTTCTATGATTAGACCCCCTTGTTTCTCTACATCTTCTTGAATAAGCTTCACTTTAGAGTCATCCTTGTAGGTAAGCCAGCCATCTTTAGTCCTCCCCTTAAGCATTTTAGCTCATCCATCTCATTTAGAACCAAACCATCTAGCCAGCAATCCAAAATCTTCACATCCAAGCCTTCAAAATTGTTGTCACTTTGCCAAAAGTTTTCCATTCCTAACATCTTCCAAATCCACCAATCTCACCAAGGTTATCCCTTTGATAGAGCTTTGTCTAGGGTAATCTAGCTTTGTCACTTGTTATCCCTCATCACCTTGAGCTAAAGGTTGGGATCCACAAGTGGTCAATCTTGTGTTCTTCCTAAAGGATCATCAGTCTATCCTTAAGTTGACACAATCATCACCAAGCTTGCACATAGGAAAGCAGACCTTTCATGCTTTGGCAACATATCTTTGAAGTTAGAATCCCCAACCCAATCCTCCTTAGGTTTTGTCATACAGCTTTGCCTCAACCTAGGAAATCATTTGCATAGAAAAGCCTTCCCCCTTTGCATCCATCAACATTGTTGCATCTCATCCCTAGGAACATTCTGCATTTTCATGCCACCTGTCACTCATTTAGCCAAGAAGAAGAAGGAAACAATGGAGCCCTATCATTTGGATCAAATAGCTTTGCTCCCCTTAAGCACCCAACCATCCTTCAACCCAGAGAACACTATACCATAACCTACTGACATTGAAGCTTTCATGAACCAACCAAGAAATGCAGTATTGGTGAACGCCATTATAGACAAGAACAAAGAAATAATCATGGCTAACTTTCGAAGGGACAACATAGGAGCCTTCGACTTTGGAAGACCTCCTCCCTTATCAGATCCATCTCACCTATTGTTTGGACAACTCCCACCACCCATAGGCTCTTATGATTCAAATTATCCTCAATATGTGCCAAAAGAAGAGCCTCAACCCACCCCATATGATCCAAAAAACCCAAACATACCAGCCTCCACTCTAGTTGAAATCTCCCTCCCGCAAACCAATCCAGCCACCACCACTCCACCATTGGTCCATACCACTCCATCCCAAACCCCCTTTTCCCAAAACACCTCATCATTCACTCCCTTCACTATTGTTGTTGTTGCTCTCCAACCCAGCCTTCCAAATCCACCCATCTCCCAAATTAGTGCTAGTATCTTTGGCCAACCTCAGCAATATACAACAGGGATGCCACCCATGGGGCCAAGTAATCAATCCTTCATCACCTCCAGCTTGTTTACCTTAGCTTAGAACACAATTCCATCATTTCCACTAGGTCCTTAGAGCTCAGTGCCATCAGCCACAAATCCACAAGCTACTACCCTCACTCCACAAAGCTATCAAACCCCACAAGCTACTACCAATGTTCTGCCAAGCTCTCAAGTAACCCAAGCTCCTTCCACCACTCTACCAAGCTTTCAAATCCAGCCACCAAGCTATCAAACCCCATCAGTTCCATTCCCAAGCTTTCAATTCCCACCACCTCCACCACCAACTAATCCATTACCTCCTATCATCGACTATTTTTCTATGCCGCTTCTAGGAGGAAATCCACCACCACCAACCACCAATTACTTGGCCTCCTTTTCCATGCAGATACCTTCCCAAATGGGGGCACAACCCACATATATTGGCCAAAATTCTCAAATCCAAAGTCAAGTTCCACAAGCTCCCTGATCCTTCCCCCAAGCTTCACAACCATCTTATACCTTACCTCCACAAAGCAATCCGTTTATCCCATAGCCAGCTTATGTTTCTCAATCCCAACCTCAAATCCAATATCAGCAGCAAGCCTCACAACACATGTAGCAATATGTGCCACCTCCACCTCAGCAACCCACCATCCACCATTTAGTTGCCCAAGCCATGTACAATCCCTACCAGCCCATACCTCAAAGCCATCCATATTCCATTGCCCCATCTAGCACATACCTACCTCAGGGCACTCCTACATTGGGGGCACCCTAGCCATCACCCATTAATTCAGAATGGGAAGCCATGAAGATAGCTTTGAAGAACATCCAAGAGGGAAATGATCCAAAAACCTTCAAATTTGAGAATGTGTGTCCTTACCCATTTGACAGAGCCATTACTATGACTCCATTCCCCAAGCATTTTGAGACACCCAAGTTTGACAAATTCAGAGAAAAAGGAGATCCTGTCACACATATCAAAGAATTTTACATGACGATGACGTCTTCCTCTTGCGTCTCTTTCCCAAAAGCTTGGCCGGACCAGCTCTTGAATGGTTTTATAGAATACCATATGGCACAATTAAAAACTTTGTTGAATTATCTGAGGCATTTGTAGCCCAATATGCCCATCTTGTTGAAACAGAGCAATCAGTAGTGGATCTTGTCCACACTAAACAAAAAGGTGGAGAAAGCCTTCCCGAATATTTGCAAAGATAGAAAACCCTTACCACCCACATATCTTGCACCTTGCCAGAGCGCCATTTTGTGAAAATGTTTATTGATAATGCCCATCCTAGCTTGGCTCACCACATGACCATGAACTGTTTACAGACCTACAAAGATATCAAAGAGAAAGGAATGATCCTTGAGCAAGGACTCATTAAAGATGGTGTGGTCAAGATTTACAAAGAAGCCAACCAAAATCAAACACATTCAAATGACAAGTCTAGGTATTGAAACAAAAACAAGCACGTTGCAACAGATGGGGTTACTGATATGAGACATGTGAATATTGTTGGTCCTTCCTAAAATCAATCCAACCCACCTTATTAACCAAAACATCAACAAGTTATCAACTACCAACAAAAGAATCACCAAAGCTATCAAAGCCACAATCCAGGACCCAACTTTCAAAGGTCTAACAATCAAGCTAATGCCATCAATGTAGCTGCAGGGCAAAAGCCCAAATTCCAACCTGCACCTAGAAACTATACACCCCTTGGTGAGCCATTGGATGTCATTTTTGATAAATTGAGTAAGGAAAACCTCATCAAATTTCCTCCTACCCAGCAAATTGACCCAAGCCAATCCAAAGCTGCATGGTACAAAGTAATGAGTACTGCAAATTTCATAGGGTAAAAGGTCACACTACCCTTAGATGCATGAAACTGAAAGATTATGTGCAGGATCTCATTGATCGGAAAGAAATCACCGTTGGCACCCAAACCTCTCCCAATGCAGGCTTACAGATCTATCAAAATGCTTTTCCTCCTCACAACAACCAAAATCTTGGAAAAGCACCTATCCAAACCAACAACAACAACACCAACAACTGCCAGCCAAACCAATAGCATGGGAAGAACAATGACCACACTTCATCCTATATAGACTATGGTAGCCTCATAGGTTGTATATCCGAGAAAGAGCCTTCTGTCAATGTTATCAATATCCAAGGACCAAACAATGAGTGTGCAGTCACCACTCGAAGAGCATGATTTAACATCGCAGGCCCACCCATTTCACCAGCACCATCAGCTCCATCAAAAAGCCAGTACAATATCTTGGAACACCTTGGGAACATGCCAGCCCAAATCTCCATTTTAGACCTTCTCCGCACTAGTCCTGTGTACAAAAACATCCTTGACAGTGCTCTCATAAAATCTCGTGTCCCTTCAGATATCAACGCTGCTAATTTTTTTAATCTTGTTGGACACCTTTCATCCTCATGTGCCCTATCATTCAAACCCACCGACATACCCGTGGTTGAGCCAGATCACACCCTTTCACTTCGCATAGGCATTATGGTATCCAATTTTTCCATAAAAAGAATAATGATAGATAATGGATCGGCCTTGAATATTTGCACCCTAAAATTCATAAAACAAGCTGGGTATATTGAGGCAAATATCATCAGTGAGGTTATCACCATCAAAGCTTATGACAACTTTTAAAGAACCACAGAGGGAACTATTTTTCTGCCAATCAAGGTTGGGCCAGTCATTGAAGAAACACTTTTCCATGTTATTGATCTAAACCTACCATTTAACATCCTCCTTGGTCGCCCATGGATTCATGCCATGAAAGCCGTTCCATCTACTTACCATCAGTGCATCAAATTTTTGCATCAGGGCACTGAGGTAACCATCCATGTCGATCCAGAACCCTTTGCTACCATTTCCCTAGAATTGATATCGGCATAGCCATCGCCAGCTCATCCCACACTTGTAATGACCCAGAAACCATCCTTGCCTCCACCCTATCTACCGTGAAGATCAATAACAAAGGCTATGGAGAGTATAGTCTGTCAGATGCATTTGCTGTCGGGGCACTCCCACTTGATCCACACGCTCATGGACGACCGACATATCATAAAGCTAAGGAGATTCCACCTCCTCGATACAAATAGTTTGGCCCAACAACCTTTGTATCCTCAAAACTCCCTCTTCATGAGGAGCTCACTCCAGATATCAACAATTGGTTACATAATGATGCACCTCCAAGAAATCAAGCACGCCTTGATCACTTCAGCTAGAAGTATCCCCAAGAACATAAGCTCATCACTGACAAATGGAACTATCAAGGTGGTGGTCTAGGACCATAAGAAAGAGGCATGTAGTGCCCCATCGATGCACACAAGTGGGAATCGAAGTTAGGTCTTGGCTTTGGCATACCCACAACTAGGGGCACCAATGAGAACAGTCATGCTTTTTCAAACATTCACCGCGACCTTGTCAAAATCAAAGACATTCCTGAGGAAGTTGAAAAGAGAGCCTATGATGATATCCCAAAACAAATCTCCCTGGGAGACTTTGTTCTCCAAGAACTATCCATCCATTTCATTGACCTACCACTCGCCCATCCACAACTCATAGATTGGAACCAACCAAGCGTCATACACATTGATGAGTTCACATCAGAGGAAGCACTTTTGAGATTCATGGGAGCCAAAACTCCTCACAAGAAAACAAAGCTAGATTCTGCCTATATCTATAAGCTAGATCCCAAGGGGTATTTTAGAGAAAATCCCCAACCTAGTTCTGATACACCCAAAACTGGAACTAAGGTGAAACCAAGACTAGTTAAGGTAGCGAAGAGAACCCCTCAGCAAGAAAATCCAAAGTCACAAGTAGAACATGAGGATTTAGCATTGCCTCCTCAAGATAATCGACCAGAGATATCTTCTATTCTAATTGAGGATACTAGAGAAGTCAACATCGGTTCTTCAGACATCCCCAAACTTGTTCACATTGCTGCATCCCTATCACAAGACCAAGCTGATCTCCTCTTTGAGGTCTTAAGAGAGAACATTGGCCAATTTGCATGTTCATATCAGGACATGCCAGGACTTGATCCAAAGCTTGTAGTTCATCATCTTGCAGTCGATCCAAAGATTAGGCCTGTCAAACAAAAGCTTAGAAAAATGCACCCCAAGGTGGCATTACTAGTCAAAGCTGAATTAGAAAGAATGTTAGCTGCTAAGGTTATCCAACCTATCGACTACTCAGAGTGGATCTCCAACATGGTCCCCATCACTAAGCCTTTTGGTGACATTAGAATCTACACTGATTTCAGAAATCTTAACAAAGCTTGTCCAAAAGATGATTTTCCCTTACCCAGCATAGATATGATTGTAGACCTTACAACTGGACATGAAATTATGTCCC
The DNA here is from genome assembly GCA_028749045.1 of Cupressus sempervirens. NCBI lineage: Eukaryota > Viridiplantae > Streptophyta > Pinopsida > Cupressales > Cupressaceae > Cupressus > Cupressus sempervirens. The sequence continues at coordinate 427,949,536 of CM053784.1, read as the reverse complement.
TCATGGATGGATTTTTTGGGTATAATCAAATCAAGATTGTAGAAGAGGATCAGCATAAGACAACATTCACTACCCCTTGGGGAACCTTTTGCTACAACATGATGCCTTTTGGCCTAAAGAATGTTGGGGCTACCTATCAAAGAGTTATGACAACCATTTTTCATTATCTCATCCATAGCATTTTGGAGGATTATGTGGATGATATCTTGGTCAAATCGCATACCTTCATGGATCATCTTGCTGACCTGGAGAAAGTCTTTGATAGGTTAGCCAAATATCATCTCATGCTGAATTCCAAGAAGTGTGTCTTTGGGGTCACATCTGGCAAGCTTCTAGGCTTTATAGTTTCTAAACGAGGTATAGAGATCGACCCCAAGAAGGTCAAGGCTATCTTAGACATGCCTCCTCCCCAGACACTGTGACAGCTTCACTCTCTTTAGGGAAAGCTTCAATTCATCCGACACTTCATCTACCAGCTTGCAGATAAGTGTAAACCATTTGCACATTTACTGAAGAAGGATGATAACTTAAAGTGGGATCCTTTATGTTAGCGCAGCTTTGATCAACTCAAGCAATATCTCATCAATCCCCCTATCTTGGTTCCACCAGTTCCTGGTCGTCCCCTAATTTTGTACATATCAGCAATGCCTACTGCTCTAGGGGCACTTCTAGCACAGCTCGATGACTACAATAGAGAAAGAGCGATCTACTACATCAGTAGAACCCTAGTTGGTTATGAACTCAATTATACTCCTATGGAAAAAGCTTGTTTGGCAGTTGCTTTCTCAACTCAAAAGCTTCGCCACTACATGCTAAGTCATACCATCCAACTAGTCTCCAAGATCGACCCTCTCAAGTATATGCTCTCCAGAACAGCACTTACAGGTCATTTGGCCAAATGGGTTATGCTCCTTAGAAAATTTGACATCCAGTATGTGGACAGAAAGGCAATCAAAGGGCAAGCTATAGCAGATCACCTAGCTGATGTGCCTCTAGTAGATACATATCCTTTGATCACAGAATTTCCAGATGAACATGTCTATCTAATTGAAGAACAGCCCCCATGGAAACTTTATTTTGATGGCTCACACACATCTTGTGGATCAGGGGTAGGAATATTGTTGGTCACACCTCAAGGAGATTACATTCCAAAAGCCTTCAAGCTACAATTCCCTAGCACCAACAATATAGCTAAATATGAGGCTCTCATAGCAGGATTAAAGATAGTTGCAAAATGGAACATCACTGAGTTACAAATCTTTGGCGATTCTTAGCTCATCATCAACCAATCCCTAAATGAATATCAAACCAAAGATGAAAAGCTATTACCCTACAAAGAGCTAGTTGATCAACTAACCCAGCATTTTACAAAGCTTTAGTTTACACAAGTACCTCGAATGCAGAACAAAGCAGCAGATGCTATGGCTACTATCGGCTCACTCTTGGAAATTCCCCAAGAAGCTACACAGTATGAATTTTTAGTCGAGCAGGTCCTCATACCCGCCTATGCCAATGAGGATTCAAACTATGTTTGTATCTTAGTTGGTCCCCAATCCCCTTGGTACCATGAGATTCACGCTTACCTTAACGATGGTATCATATCCCCTCACCTCACACGTACCCAATATTAGAACCTCATCCGAAAATGATCCTGCTATGTTATCATAGCCAATACCCTATATTATCGAGGTTATCACAATACTCTCTCTCGATGTTTAGATGAAAATGAGGCCATGATGGCGTTAAAAGAAGTACATTCCAAACTTTGCGGTGCCCACACAAGTGGTATTTATGATGGCGTTAAAAGAAGTACATTCCAAACTTTGCAGTGCCCACACAAGTGGTATTTTCCTAGCACGACAAATCCTTAGAGTAGGCTACTATTGGCCTACCATTGAAGAAGACTCTTGTGACTTTGTCAGAAAGTGTCTCCCATGTCAGCAACATGCAAATCTCATGCACGCTCCAGCACAGGATCTATAGCCTATTGCACCACCTTGGCATTTTGCTTGTTGGGGCCTTGATCTCATTGGAACTATCACACCTCTCTCATCTGATGGACATAAATGGATAATAACAGCTACAGACTATTTCACTAAGTGGGTGGAAGCAGTCCCCCTAGTCTCAGCTACAGGAGTTCAGGTCTCCAAGTTCATCTTGTACCACATTGTTTGCTGCTTCGACATCCCATCCACCATCTTCATCAACCATGGAGGTAACTTTGAAAATCTCAACATGGAAGAATTATGCACTTCCCTCCACATCCATCACCACTTTTCTAGTCCATATTTCCCACAAGGTAACGGCCAGGCAGAGGCAACTAACAAAACCCTCCTCAAAATCCTAAAGAAAGTTGTCAATGATTTCGGTTGTGATTGGCACCTACAAATAAATCCAGCCCTGCCTATCGAACTTCCTTCCATACATCCATAGGCACAACTCCATACTCCTTATTCTATGGTGCCAAAGTGGTACTACCCATAGAGGTTGAACTTCCCTCCTTGCGCATATCTTTGCAAGGGCAAATATCAGATGAAGAATACAGAGTAGCCAGACTCACCCAACTAGATCTCGTAGACGAGAAGCAACAACAAGCCTATGATCATCTCACAGCCTATCAAACTTGTCTCAAAAGGAATTTCAACAAGAAGGTGCTTCCATGACACTTTTAGCTAGGTGACATGGTCCTCAAAGAAAACATGAAAGTCCAAGCAGATCAAGAAAAGAAAGGCAAGTTTGAACCTACCTGGCTTGGTCCTTATGTTGTCACTACATCCGTTGGCTCTAGAGCCTATCAGCTATCTACACCAAAAGGAGAACTCTTGAATGATCCTACTAACATCATTCATGTCAAGAAGTTCTATGCTTGAAGATCCTTGGTATACCCAGCTTTTGAAAAATACAAAAAAATAGTAAAGAGAAATAAACGTCCAATGGTGAAAACTTGGCAATTCAAGTGCCTTGGATAGGTACTTTGGTGAAAACCTGGTAATTTAGGCACCTTGTGTACTAAGACTAATCCATTATCTATCACTATCCTATCCCTCATCCATTCACCCACCATCCCATAACACACCTGCTTGTTCCCTTAGTGTTCCAACCAAATATCCAAAATCTAATGAAGCTTGTAAATACCTCCTATACAGCTTGTAAATCTTGTACCTCAGCTTGTAAATCTTGTACCCCAGCTTTTAAATCTTGCATCATCCCTTGTATCATAGCTTGTATATCCAAATCTTGTCCAAAGCTTGTACCATATTCCAGCTTGTATTATATGCCAAATCTTGTATCCTAGCTTGTATCCTATCACATGCACACAAAGAATCTCATTTTCTTTAAGCTTTTCGCAAACCATCTACCTATCCGCCTATCAACTATTGTAGACATCCAACCCTTCATGAACATTTCCATCTCACAAAAACCAAAACATGAACAAACCTTGTACATTTGTAACATATCTTGGTCCGTCAGCTTGTACATCCTCTTTAGCTTAGTACCATTGTATCTATCCAACTTTCGTGTCATTTCCTCCTTGATCATCATCTTGCACACATCGCACAACCCTTGGTTACCTATTCCAATGCATCCTCTAGCTAGATCTCCTATCATCAAAGTGTTATCCTTCTTAGTTCAGCTTGCCAGATGCATCACTCATCCAAATCCATCATCTTAGGTGCTCTCCGATAGATCCTTGTAGGATATAGCTTTTCTCATGTCTGATCTTGGTCTGTTAGTACCTCGTCCCACCCATCTCGTTGAAAAATAGTTCTCTTTTGGATTTTCACTTTATTTTGATTTGGAATCTTCCCTTTGGGTCTTGAGTTATCTTTTCCAAGCAATCTTTTTGTTCCCTCCTCAAGGTTGCCACGATCTTCCATATCATGGTATACCTCGAATGGGGCAATCTGAGCATAAGGTCTCTATCAGGTCTTTTGTTTGTTTTTCTTTTTTGCTTGTGGGTTACCTAGTGTCAGTTACATGTTGCTTCCTCTAGGATTCATGTGTGATGCTGGGGCAATCCTTGCATGTTTGTTTTGAGTCAGTCCGTCAGTCCTCTAGATAGTTGGTGAAAAGGCCTTGATGTTCTTGGTAACCTTGGCAATTAACCAATAGTACTATAGCAAATCTAGTGCTCAACTACATGGTGGTACTTCTCTTTGAAGTATCCCCCTGCTCAAAAAAAAAGCTTCAATGGTTTCCCTTCATCTCCATTATCCCCCATCCATATCCAGCATCTGTCTCTCCTACCCTAGCTTATGCATCAGTATCTCTTTGAATCAATCTTCACTTTTAGCTTTAGGGATCCACAATCTTAGTCTTAGGGATCCACCAATCTAATCAATCCACCAAGCCTCATCTTCCGAGATCCACAATCCTAGTCCTAGGGATCTTCGAAACCCATCTTCCGCCAATTTGACTCTTTGAAATCCTGTTGCATCAGCTTTATCATCCCATCATCCATCTCCCTATCTTGGATTCCTTTTTATAACGCTCCACTCCTTCATCCTCTACAATCCCTGAGATCTTAAGCTTGCTTCCTCTTGTGCCTCTGATTCTCCCTTTATCATTCTCTTATAGTGAGAGTTTGAGCTAATCTCGCAGTCCATTCTCTCCTCTTCTGGTCTAGCCTTGGGCATCTTATTTTCTTATCTTTGATGCCATGCCACTTGCGGCATCACATCAAAGAGGGGCAAAATGTAGACACCTAAATCCTTTAGAAAATAAAGAATAAGTATTTTTATTTTCTGAAAAAAATCTCATTTATTAATTAATTAGTTATTTATTTTATTTATTTATTTTTATGCCATTAAATCCCTTTATCTTAATTGAAAATATTTAATTAAGGAATCCCTCCCAAAAATGTTTAAATCTTATTTAAACATTATTTCCTTATTTATTAATTATTTAATTAATAAATTGACCAAAAAACCCAAAATAAATAAATAAATAAAAATTTTGCCCAAAACTTGGCCAATTTACTTAAGACCACTAACCTCTTCCAAAATCTTCTAATCCTTCTTTAATTTTGATTAAAGGCTAATCCCATCATTTCTTACCTCTAATCCCAATTCAAAATATTTAATTAAGATTAAATATTAATCCTCATGTTTATTAAAAAAGTTTTAATAAATATCTCCTCAACCCAAACCCTTGAAATAAACAAAACTTTATTTATTTCCTAAAATCTAATTTATCCTCATCCTAAGAAGTTGTAGACTCTTCTAGAAAGTCTTCATCCTCATGTTAGGAAGTTCTAGACTATTCTAGAAAGTCTTTATCCTCATCCAAAGTCTAGACTCTTCTAAAAGATGTCTTTAAACCTAATCCTAATCCCCTCCTAACCTTGTCATATTCCCTAAACATGGGTTAAGACTTGCTAACCCAAGCCAAAGTTAACAAATATCTCCTCCTTCACCCACCCTCATTAAATGCCATCCACTTGCCTATCCCTAAGCTAATCCTAAACCATCCTAATCCATCCTCTAATCATTTGCACAATCTTGAGCAAGCTTAAAACCTTACTAATCAAGCCCAAGTTAAAATTCCTCTCATCTCCCTCAAAATATCCCAACCATAAAACTTTATGAAGCCCACTAGGCCATAAATGACTCTTCCAAGCCCTTTCATTGCTCTTACAAGCCATTATGAGGGTCTTTATGAAGATTTTATCCCTTGAGCCTCCTTTGTTGACTCATCCTTCCCTTTCCTCCATCCTCTCACCCTGTGACATGTGTTACTCTCTGATTGGCTGTAAGGAAGCACAATCCATGTGCTCTCCTCTCATGCAATCTGAGCCCTCCATGACCTTTTCCCCATCCTTGCATCTTAGCCCTCAATCCCTCAAGCCTCTTGCCTATAAATTGGATCCTTCCCCTTTGCAAAACAAGACAATCCATGAAGTAATGTCATAATGCTATTTTAAGAAGCCATTTTACATCAAAACCATACACTCACACCCAAATTCCATCTCCATTTGAAGCCCTTTTTGAAGCATAAGCTTGAGCATACATCCTATCTATTTAGACAAAGCCACTCAACAAGAGAGCTTCTCATTGAGAGAGCCCATTAATGGCTCACATTCTCAATTGAGAGTTCATCTTAGTCTATCTTGAAGTTTATGAATTTTTTTTAGTTTGTAGAAGCTTTATTTAAATTTGGTTTCTATTAGCATACTAACATTGCTCATATACAGTGTGACTCACCAACTTTGTAAAATTTTGAAACTTCATGAGTTGTCCTTGTGCATCATACAATATGTAGATATGGACTTCCTTCCATTGCATTCTAGGATCTCATGTAAAATATATCAATAGTAGTGTAGTTCCTTACTTCTTCTAAGGTTTAGTTAGAAGTAGAGGTTTCCCCTAATCCATTGGATGAGATGTCACCATCAATTGTATTTGATGTTTTATTCTCTTTTGACTTTTTCCTTCCATGTCTTATTCATCTATTTACGTATTTCATCCACATTGACTTTTCTTTTTCCTTTTGGATTTTCATCTTTCAATGTTGACACTCAATATCTATAGACTATAGTTCTTGCTTAACTATTTGAACACGTGGAAATGATGACATGCCATACCAGATTTCCTCCAATTACCAAATCTATCTTCAACATAAAATCTCACACAATTTGTAGAAATATGACCATACTTTCCACATGTAGTGCAATAGTACCATATATTTTAACTCCAGTTAATTATATTACCCTTATTTCTTGGTGTCTAGTTAGACTTCATCTATGACCTTCATTCTTGTGACTTATGTCCAAACTTTTTGAGAGTATAGAAATAACTATTAAATGTATACTTCTTAAGTGACTGATTGAACTTCGATTTACATTCATATGCTTGGTGTCCATGTTGAATACAATTGATTAATTGTGTATTGTCTTTGATGTTACACAAAATGTCATACCATTATCAGTCACTATATGTTGAGCTCACTCAGGCAGTGTAGATAGTTTTTTGTGTCTACTGAGCATTCTAGAGTTTTTCTAGTTCAGAAGAAAGTGTCTACCGAGTTCACTCAGGCATCCAAGGAAAGTCCATGGAAGATGAGTGTTAATTGAGATGACTCGGTTAATGAAGAAAATGTTGGATGGAACTAGTGCTAAATTAGCTCACTCAATTACCAATGAATTTGTGCAAGTATGCAGTGTTAACCAAGTTCACTTGGTTAACATAGGAAAATCATTTCTAAGTTAGTGTCTACCGAGCAGGGTCAACTAACAAAGGATTTTCTTGTTTTGGCATATTGAGTTCAATTGATTTGATTATTGGTTCTATCTGACTAAGAAGATGAATATTAGTTATTACAAGTTGTATTTCAACCTACTTGACAATATGAAAGATATAAATAAAAGATCAAGTTGAGGATTAGATGTAAGGAGATAGATATGTGAATGTATTGAAGATTTTATGATGAAAAGAAGAAGAAAATTAGAAGGATAAGTAGAATAACCTTGTGGAGCTAAAAATATATATTCAATCAGGAAGGATCAAGTATACAAGCAAGAATTGAGATTTGTAATCAACAATTCAATTGCATCCAAATCATGTCACTCTAACCATTGTAGCAGTGATCTAAATCTCTTAACAGAGTTGGCTTAACAGATATTTGTAAATCCTCTAACAAGGTGGTAGTTCTATTAAATTGTCTAAAGACCTCTAACAAGGCCAACCCTAATAGGTTGATTAAATCCTCTAACAAGGTCACACTTAACAGTGTGTTTTGTAACCTTTAACAGGGTTTGTTTCTAACAAGGCTCATTTTAGAAGAGTGAAAAATAGTAAGTAGTTGCAATTGATAGTTTTTCCAAAATTGGATTTCCACGTTAAATCTTGGTGTCTAATGTGTTCATGCTATTTCTTTTTTGCGTTTACAACTAAGTTAAAGTAAAGGTAATCAAAAATAACATCTTAAGATTTGCATGCTAAGTAATTACCGAGCAATTATAGTGTTTTTCGAGCATCAATAGAATCAAGTATTGATAGAATTATTTTGTACTAACATCTACGGGATCTAGGATTTATTTTTGTAGTAACTAATTTACCCCTCCCCCCTCAATTACTCCTCTTATCTTTCCAACAATTGGTATTAGAGCTTTTGGTGCTTGCAGAAAAGGTTTCAAGGACCTAAGCTAAAGATCGGGATGTCTTATAGAAGAGAGATTCCCAAATTGAACAAAGACAATTTTGTAGCTTGGCAAGGACTTATGAGGTTATATTTGGCTACTATCAATGATTTAGGTTGTAAATATTTTGATGCTGAATAGAAAACTCCCACTAGAACATTATTAGTAGAAGATATTGTTGAAAAGAAGAATCATAACATCATAATGATTGATATTGCATCTTCTCTCAGTTATGTTGAATTTGATGAAGCAAAAGATTGTAAAACAACACATGACATGTGGACCAAACTAAAAGACATTTATGGAGGAGATGACAATGTAAGAAGAGCTAAAGCAGAAATTCTCAAAGGTCATTTTGATTAGATGAAAATTAGAGAAGATGAAAACATTGCAAATTATGTGGAAAGAATCAAAGCAAGTGTGAGTGCAATCAAAGCATCTAGAGGAGATATTGATGACAAAATAGTTGTAAGCAAGGTACTCATAACTCTTCTTCCTATTTATGCAATTAGAGTATCAACTATTCAAGAGATGAGATGTGATCCAAATAAAAAAATATCTTTGGATGCTCTAGTTGAAAGATTAACAACTTTTGAGTTAGATAACTATGATAACTATGTTCCTAGTTCCAAAGGTATTGAGTCTACATTTGAAGCTAAACTCTCACTTAAGAAAAGGAGTAAGAAATCAAAGGCCAATCAATTAGGAAGTGACGAAGAAGAAATAGAAGAAAGTTTAGACTGTAATCTTGAATTTTTTGAAGCCTTACTTGCAAGAAAGTATTCCAAAGGAAAAGAAAAGTACAAAGGTAAGGTTCCTCTGATCTATTTTCTTGTGAAGAAGTTGGTCATATTGTTGCAAGGTGTCCAAACAAAGAAAACAAGGATGAAAAGAAAAGAAATAAGCACAAAGGAAAGAATAATTTCAAGAACTACAAGAACTACAATGACAAAGGTGAGAAATCTTGTTTTATGGCTAAAGATTTTGATAACAATGAAGATGAAATGGTATATATTGTTGTAAAAGATGAGTCTAATGATGAAGGAGATAAAATGGCACTTATCTCTCATGTTAGCAAAAATGATACATGGATTATTGATAGTGATTGTTCACATCATATGACTAGAGATAAAATAAAATTTGAGCACATGGAATATTATGATGGTGGTAGTGTGAGATTCAGAAACAATGAACTTTGTAACATAAAAGCTAAAGGATATATTTCCTTGACTAAAAAACTTGTATGTGATAATGCTTATTGGGTTGAAGGATTAAAGCATAATCTATTGAGTGTTGCATAGTTGAATAACATTGGATTTAAGGTAGAATTCATGAATGGAAAGGCCAAACTACTGGATGGAAAAGGAAATCTGGTTGGATCTAGCAAGCAAACAAAAGGTAATCTATTTTATCTTGATCTCAATGAAAGTTCATGTTTTATTGCTCAAGTAGAAGAAAGTTGGTTATGGCACAAAATATTATGTCATGTAAACTTTGATAATTTGATTAAGATAAGCAAACATAAAAGAGTAAGAGGTATTCCTAGTTTGAAGAAACCTGATATGGGCCTATGCAAAAATTGCCAAATTGGTAAGATGGGAAAGACTAGTTTCAAAAGCAAGAACTATCATTTAGAAGAAGTTTTAGAGCTTGTGCACATAGACTTATGTGGACCTATTAGAATAGAAAGTTATAGTGGAGAAAAAAAAATTATTCTTTTTGTTGATGATCATTCTAGAATGATGATTGTAACGTATCTAAAAGAAAAATTAGAAGCTTTTCAAAAATTCAAGTGTTACTTGGCAAGAGTAGAAAAAGAAACTGAAAAGAAATTGAAATGTTTGAGATTAGAAAAAGGTGGTGAATTCATCTTCAATGAATTCTACATTGAAAAAGGAATTAAAAGACAAGTATCAGCCCCTAGTACACTTCAGCAGAATGGCATAGCTGAAAGAAGAAACATATCCATAATGGATTGTGCAAGAACATTGATGATAGAAATAAATGTTGCAATCAAATACTAGAAGGAAGTTATCAGCACTATAGTTCATACCTTGAACAGAGTACAGCTAAAGAAAGACTCAAATCAAACTCCTTATGAACTATGGTATGGCTACAAAACCAATGTAAGTTGCTTGAAAGTATTTGGTAGCAAATGTTATATCTTGAAAGAATCTAGAAAAGGTAAATTTGATGTCAAAGGTAATGTAGGAATATTTCTAAGATACTCCTATAGAAGTAAAGCATACAAATGTTTGAATTTGTCTACTCATAAAATCATAGAAAGTGCACATGTGAGAATTGATGAGTTTGCATAAAAGAGTGAAGAAGAAAGCAACAAAGAGCCAGAAGATTACAGAAGATTTTTTTACTGTGAACCTAATACCCTACCAAATCTATCTGAAATAAAAGAAGCTTCACCTCTCAAGTCCCCAAAATCTCGAATAGTTATTGAGTTGCAGATAATACAACCCAAGTCACAATCTGAAGGACTCGAGTCAGAAGGTACTGAGCTAGAGAAAACCAAGTCTGAAGGACCTAAGTCATAGATAGTGGGACTCGAGCTTGATATTGAAGTTTATGATGAAATTAGTGAAACTCGTTCTAAATTTAAAGAACCTGTGTTAGCAAGATATGTCAAAAGGCATCATGTACCTGATCAAATCTTTGGAGACAAATCTGATGGAACAATGACAAGAAGCAAATTGAAAGGTACATGTTTACTTGTTGAATTTGAACCTAGAAATGTTAAAGATGCATTATAAAATGAAAGTTGGATTAAAGGAATGAATGAAGATACAAAAAAAATAGAGAAGACCAAAACTTGGACTCTTGTTCCTAGACCCAAGGATAAAAATCTAATTGGCACAAAGTGGGTATTCAAAAACAAGTCAAGAATGAAGATGGAAAACTATCTAGAAATAAAGAAAGGTTGCTATGTAAAGGCTATTCTCAAGAAGAAGGTATTGATTACGGTGAAACTTTTTCTCCTATTGCAAGACTAGAAGATGTTAGAACTCTATGAGCATATGCAACTCACAGAGGATTTAAATTATATCAAATCGATGTAAAATCTACATTCTTGAATGGAATTCTTGATGAGGAAGTCTACATTGAACAACCAGAAGGTTTTGTAGATCCTACCAAAAGGGACATGGTCTAAAAATTACATAAGGCATTATATGGACTCAAGCAAGCTCCCAAAGCTTGGTATGAAAGACTTCATATTTACTTCAATATAGATTGGCTTTCAAAGTAAAAATGATAACGGTAGTCTGTATATCAAAGAAGGACTAGATAAAAGGATTGTGTTGGCAGAAATATTTGTTGATGATACCTTATTCACAGGAAATGATGTCTTGTGCAAAGAATTTTTAGAAGAAATGAGTAAAGAATTTGAGATGTCTATGTTTGGAGAAATAAAATTCTTTCTTGGATTATAGATTCAGCAGAAGAAAGGTGGTATCTACATTACTCAATCTAAATATATCAAAGAAATACTAAAAAAAATTAAAATGAAAGATTCAAGACTAGTTGGAACCCCTATGTCTACTAGACATAAGCTTTCTAAAAATGATGATTTCAAAGAGGTAGATCAGACCACATACAAATCAATGATTGGAAAATTGTAGTATGTAGTGCATACAAGGCTTAATATTGCATTAGCAGTCGATATGGTGGCAAAATTTTTAGAAAATTCCAAAGAAAATCATTTGATCGTAGTCAAAAGAATTGTGAGATATCTAAAATGTACTGAAGAATATTGCTTATGCTACAAACTAGGAGACAATTTGGAATTAAAGGTATTCATTGATGTTGATTGGGTAGGAAGTGTTGATGATAGAAAAAGTGCTAGTGGAGGAACATTCTTTCTTGGTAAAAGATTAGTGTCTTGGACAAGAATGAAAAAAAATTGTATCTCTCAGTACACAGCAGAGGCAAAATATGTGGCAACAGCAGTTAATTGTTGTAACATTGTTTGGTTCAAACAATTGATGACAGGTATGAAGGTAGAGATCAAGGATCCGGTAGTCATATAATGTGATAACACCAGTGCAATCAATATATCAAAGAATCTAGTGATGCATACCAAAACAAAGCACATTCCTATAAAATATCACTTCTTAAGAGAATTGGTGCAAGATAAAGAAACTAGATTGGAATATGTGAACACAAAAGAACAAATTGCAAACATATTCACCAAGCCATTACCTAAGGATGCATTTTTGTATCTAAGAGGTAAGCTAGGGTTCACTCTACTATCTAAAGCTCATTAAATGAAGTTTAATGATACATCAACTAGAGCATGTTGAAGATCAATCAGTTGGTGTAGTATTGACAAGGGCATATTGCAAATGAATCAGTACTTAAGGTACATTTATTTTCATTGAGTATTGTCTTTGGCATGTGTTGTCAAAGAGGGAGAAGTATATTGTCATATCTCATAGAAATTTTGTTGAAAAGACAAAGAAGTGTGTTGTCATAGTAAAGAGATGTCATAGAGGGAGATTGGAAGAGAAGAATTATCAAAAATGGAGAATGAACTTGGCAGAAGTTCTATGCAAACAAAAAATTTCTAAAAGAGGGAGAAATTGAAGGTAGAAAGAGTTCACACTAACAATGGGAGTTCTCATGGATGAGAATTGGAACAAAGCTAAGGATATGTTCCTTACTTTATTCTTGCTCCAAAATTTTCATTGTAATATGACATGTTATGTTGCCATCAATGCCAACGAGAGAGATTGTTGAGTACAATTGATTAATTGTGTATTGTCTTTGATGTTACACAAAAAATTATATCATTATTAGTTAGTGTATGCTAAGCTCACTCGATTAGTGAAGACAATTTTTTGTGTCTATCGAACATTTCAGAGTTTGTCTAGTTCAGAAGGCAGTGTGTACTGAGTTTACTCGGGTGTCTAAGGAAAGTCTGAAAAAAATGAGTGTTAACCAAGCTCGCTCAATTAATGAAGAAAATGTTGGATGGAACTAGTGGTAACCAAGCTCACTCAGTTACTAAAGGATTTGTACAAGTATGTAGTGTTAATTGAGTTCATTTGGTTAACATAGGAAAATCATTTCAGAGTTAGTGTCTACCAAGTAGGGTCAGCTAACAAAGGATTTTTTGTTTTGACATATTGAGTTCAATTGATTATTGTTGGTTCTAGCCGACTGAGAAGATTAATATTAGTTATTGCAACTTGTATTTGAGCCAACTTGACAATATGAAAGATATAAATAAAAGTTCAAGCTGAGGATTAGATGTAAGAAGATGGACATGTGAATGTATTGAAGATTTGATGATGAAAAGAGGAAGCAAATCAGAAGGATAAGAAAAATATCCTTGTGGAGATGAAAAGATATATTTGATTAGGAAGGATCAAGTATACAAGCAAGAATTGAGATTTGTAATCAAAAATTCAATTGCGTCCAAATTAGTTCATGTCATTGTTACTCTCTAACCATTGTAGTAGTAATCTAAATCTCTTAACAGAGTTGGCTTAATAGCTATTTGTAAATCCTCTAACAAGGTGGCAATTTTATTGGATTGTCTAAAGACCTCTAACAAGGTCATTCCTAATAAGGTGATTAAATCCTCTAACAAGGTCACACCTAACAATGTGTTTTGTAACCTTTAGCAGGGTTGGCTCCTAATAGGGCTCACTTCATAAGAGTGAAAAACAATAACTAGTTGCAATTAGTGGTTTTTCCCAAATTGGGTTTCCACATTAAATCTTGGTGTCTAATTGTTCATGCTATTTCTTTTTTGTGTTTTCAACTAAGTTAAAGTAATGGTAAACATAGATAACATCATAAGATTTTCATGCGAAGTAATTACCAAGCAATTATAGTATTTACCGAGTTACAACATTTCTTTGTTTGTGGAGCATCAACAGAATCAAGTTTTGACAGAATTATATTGTACTGACATCTAAGGGATCTAGGATTTATTTTTGTAGTAACTGATTCACCCCTCCCCTCTGAGTTACTCCTCTTATATTTCCAATAGTCCATACTTATTGCAATGATAACTATAACCATCAAACTTGGGAGTAACATTGGACTTACAATTTTTTCTTTTTCAGACATTTGTTGTATGTCTAGGATATTCACAATGATAGAATGTAGGTTTCTTTGGATTTGGATTGGTGTAGGCATTCCTCTTTTCAACTTTCTTTGATGATTCTCCTTACTTGATTGTAGAATTGTTGGTATAATGTAGTCCAGATGTATCTTTTGAACACCTTTATCCTCTAAGTGGTTCATCCAATATCTTGATACTTTCCTCTGATATCCTCAGTCTCTCTTTGGTCTCTTTCTCAAATTTTGGTTTATTTTTTAGATCTTCATTCTCAGTGCTAATTTCAACAATATCTTCCATCTTCCTTCTAACCTCATGATTTTAATTGAGTTCCTAATTTATCATATCTTAATGATTCTAAGTCAACCTTGAGATTTCTTCATCTTCAATATCTAGCCTTACAATGATTTGTGTCTTATCTTCTTCCATAATCTACTAGTCATCCTTAGCTTTTCTCTTTTGTCCAATTACTTTACACATCCTACATGATCTTATGTCGATATCCCTAGCATTGATCCTAATATTGTAATGCATAACATTATTATCGAATCGAATGCTAAACCTATTGAACAAAAAATTCAAAAGATGAATCTGAGTATTTCCCTCCTTGTTAAAGAAAAGATCAAAAAATTATTAGATGATGGTATCATTTGTTCTATTGATTATTCATCTTGGATATAAAACATTGCTTTTGTTCCTAAGGGAGAGAAAAAAATCTCCATGTGCACTAGCTTTCAAGATTTGAACAAATCTTCCTTAAAAGATTATTTCCCTTTACCTAATATTGACATGATAGTGGATTCTAGTACTAGACATGCTTTGTTATCTTTCATGGATGGATTTTTTGTTATAATTAGATATTTATTCCCCTTGAAGATCAAAACAAGACTACATTTATAACACCTTGGGTAACCTTTTGTTAGGTTATGATGCCTTTTGGATTAAAAAATGTGAGAGTAACTTATCAATGTGTTATGACTCTCATGTTTCATGATTACATACATAAGATTCTTGAATATTATGTTGATGATGTTCTTTCTAAATCAATTAAGCATGAAGAACGTGTTGCTATCTTCAAAGATATCTTTGAATGGACAAGAATTTATAGCATTTGATTATATCCTCGTAAATGTTCCTTTGGGGTTGATACTAGAAAATTACTTGAACTTATTATTTCTAGTCATGGTATTGAAGTCAAAAATGATAAGATAGAGGATATTGTTAATATGCCTCCACCAAGTCCAATAGTGGCATGTTGTGATGGTTAAGTTGTCGAGTTGTTATCCTTGCCATCAAGGTTCAAATCTAATGGGGATGAGGTCCCCCATTTGTGGCCTCACTGGTTCATAGCTCCAAGTCAAAGCGTTTACCCCTCTTTAAAAAAAAAATGCCTCCACCAAGGAATATATCGTAGCTTCAAATTTACAAGGGAAGATACAAGATATTCAAAGATTTATTTCAAATTTGGTTGATAGAACTATTCCATTCACATCCTTGATTAAGAAAGATGAAAGTCAACAAGCATTTAATAGTTTAAAGATTGTCTTACTAATCCTCCTATCTTGAAGCCTATGCAAACTTGATAAAACTTGTTTATGTTTATACCTTGGCTTCCTCAAATGCATTAAGTGCGGTTTTTATTCAAAATGATGATCATGGTAAAGTATATCATATCAATTATACTCTAATTAATTATGAAACACAATATACAAAAAAGAAAGCAATGTCTTGCCTTAGTTTTTGCATGTCAAAACTTTGACACTGTCTCCCTAATAAAAAATTCAATGTGATTTTGAAACTTGATCCTCTAAAGCATATTTTTTTTCTAAAACAAATTTGTTTGGTCGATTGGAAAAATGGGTTATGATTTTTTTTTAAATTGATTTAAAATTTATATCTCAAAAATCCATTAAAGGGAAAGCCTTAACTAATCATTTAGATGAGGCTCCTTCTTCACATACAATTATCACTCCTATTGACTTTCACGATGCAGGAATATTATCTATGGATAAAGATGAAGCTAGGAAATATATTTTGATGGATCTAGGTGTAAATTGGTGTTGGGGTGTGTGTGATACTCGTTCCCCCATTTAAGAAACCAATTCATCTATCATATAAGATAAAATTCTCATCTACAAATAATATTGTGGAGGATGAGGATCTTGTTGCTAGATCACAAGATGCTTTATCCCTTAAAATTATGAAATTGAATATCTTTTGTGACTCACAATTAATTGTGTAATAAATAAAGGGTTTATATCAATCTAAGAATGATAACATGGCAAAATATCATGAACTAGCTCTTGATTCATTGACTAAATTCTCATCTTATGATATCTAGCTAGTTTCTCACATAGAAGTGGATAATAGGCATGCAGATGCTATGTAATGTCCCCTTTTTGGGATATTAGAAAATTCAAAGTCATATTTATATAATATTAAATTTTGACTTGGAGTGCATGGAATTAAATTATTAAAGGCCATTTAAAATATTATAAAGTGGGTAAAAAGGACAAGGAGAGATAAGACGAAAAGCCAGGAAGGGAGTCAAAGAGTCACATTTGTGAAGATAAAAGGAGATGAGACTCATTCCTTTGGATATGCTTGATTTATTATTTAGATTTTAGTTTCTCTCTCGTGAGAGTATTCAAAAAGCTTCATCTTTCAACCAGAGTGAGGGCGTAGCCCCTCATGCTAACAGACAGTGGACACAAACCCATTGTCCATGGAGACGTCACTTTAGGTGTCTCGTATGGGCTTATAGGTTCTTCTCTTAGTGTTCCAATCTGACTGTAAAACTATGTTCAAGATTAGATTCTAAATTGGTTATTGTATTGTTGTAGTATAATGTAATAACATGTTTGAGGAATTTTATGAGAGTTTTTGGGTTTTATATTGTGGGTCTATAATGCATTTTTATATGCTTGAATCCTAAGAATCATTTTGAGAAAGAATGATTTAATATCTGTTGGAGTTTCTACTAGTTTCTATTGTGTTTTGTAATACATCTGCATATGTTTAGTTCTAAATATATTTTGAGAAAAAATTGAGTAAATATCTGGTTTGGGATATTTCATTCTATGGCTAGTGTGGCATCCTTAATATGTCTTGATGATAATAGATATTTTTAATTCACTATTCACACTTTCTTGGAACCTTTTATTTTGGATAATGATCTTGTGGTAGATCAGTGTTACAATTTGAGTTTTGATGAATGATTTTCTAATATCTTCTAGTAATTGAAAGATGAAACTTTTCCTAAATCTTCTTCTCAAAATTATTTTAATCATTTTAAAAAATTAGTCATTTGATACATTATTTTGGTTAACACTATATAAAATATCTTATGATGGTCATTTACTAAGATGTCTAGGAAACAACCAAATCATGATTGCTTTACAAGAAGCTTATTTTGGATCTCATGGTGGACATTTTGGTGGAAATTCATTGGTAAACAAGTTATTGAGAATAAGATATTAGTGGGTTACAATGGAACAAGATTCTTTTGCTTTTGTCAAAAAATGTCTAAAATATCAACAACATGACAATATTATTCATGCTCATGCTACTGCATTTCACACTCTATTGTCTTCATGTCCTTTTAGTGTTTGGGGTTTAGATATTATTAACAGTGTTTCTCTTCCTTCTTCACAAGGACATACTTATATCTTAATAGCTACTAGTTATTTCACTAAATGGATTGAAGTTATTCCTATTCGATCTACTATGGAAGAGGTTATTTATGATTTTATTCTTCTTCAATTTTGTATCCCCTCTACTATTATTTTAAAAAGGTAACCTCTTTCAAAAATAAGGAAGTCAAGAAATTCATGGAGAAATATTGTATTCATTAGCAATTTTATACTTCTTATTATCCTCAATCTATTGGTCAAGGTGAGGCATCGAATAAAGTCATTGAGAAAATCTTATAGAAAATAGTGAACAAGCATGGGCAAGATTGGCATACTTAACTAACTTATGCTTTATGGGCTTATAGGCCTAAATTTTGTACTATTATAGGTACTTCTTCCTTTAACTTAGTATATTGATGCAGGAGCATCCTAGGTGTAAGGGATGTTAGTGTAAATAATTATTATTTACGCTTTACTTAAGTTTACTTAGAATAAATGCATTATTTTATTATTTCTTAGGTTAGACACTTAGGAGTTTGCATACTCATATGAGTTGTCATGTTGAAAACACAAGAGTAAGTAACTCTATTTTAGCACATCGTGTCTACAACACTAGAGTTTTTATTATTAACTGAGTTGTCATGTTGACAAGATAGTTATTCACACTCTTATTTTAGCACATGGTGTACCTACAACATAATTTTATGTGATACACTCATGTTAGCTTATCCTCTCATCATCGCACTAACTCCTATGCTTAATGGAGGATAATCCACTCCTAGTGGACATGTGCCTCGTTGTAAGACTTATCAATGTGTTGACTCCTAGTCGGTCTAGAGGCCTTTATATATAGGCACTCCTAGTGTACTTGTATCCAATATCCAATATCTGAGAACATTATTCATTCTCATACCATTATTTTGATCATTCTTTATTTGGTCAATATTATGTTTGTCTTGTGCTTCTTGGTCTTGGGTGAATTCTTACAAGGGAAACCTTGCATCAACCATAAGTATTTCTATTTTCATCTTTGTATTTTCAATCAAGGTTATTCTAGTGTAGAGTTGATATTTATGGAAGTTTTCTAATTTTAGTAAGTTGGTATTATGTGCTCAAACTATTCTAATCCCATATCTGGAGGTTCATCTTAGAAATATCAGCATGCTAGATGAGTTGCATTGCCATATCATATGTATTAGAGCAGTTATTACAAATTTTTTATATGAATTTCGCTATCCAAGCTTCAGGTCCAATGATGAAGGCCTAAATGACTTTGAAATGAGGTCAAACCTTGATTGATGGATTCTTGTTTAATCAATGACTATAAAAATTTAGTTAAGGATTCCATAATAGGATTATAATAGCCCATTAAGTCAATAGTTTCCTAATTATGGTCTTGAGAAATGGACCTATCCAAAAATGTAATTTATAATTTTTTGAGTCGATACTTTGTAATAAATTAATATAATATTATAAGGTTGGTTGGCCCCAATGGTTAGGGCTTAGTGTCTAGAACCTTCTTGGATGGTGAAAAATGCCTATATAGCGAAGGCTCATAGATTATCTAGGGCAGTTTTGGGTGATAGTTACAACTCTCTCTTGCATATTATTGTAAGGAAGGTGCCCATGTGGGTTTACATATTTTAATCTATAACTTTACATTTGCAACAATAATAAGAATCCCATATTTTCTTCTCTTAAATTGTATTGTTTCTCTTTTTCTATTGAATGTTGTTGTATTAAGGGGAGAATCCTTCATAAAGTGGTATCAAAGCCAAGTTCCTGAGTGTGTAAAAAAAAGGCTGACTTTGAGGTAGTTTGCATGAGGACTATGGTTTGGGCTAATTGTGTAGATAGATCATTGATTTTGAGCCAGTTTGCACTAGGGTTTTAGTGGAAGCACAAAAATGCCTCCATGAAGAGAGAGTGGTATTGGAGGTGTTACACCTTAGGTTAGAGCCCTCTAGAGGAAAATTCAAGCGTTACAAGAATAGATGCATAGAGGGATGAATCTCACCATAAGAGATGACAGTGAGGATGAAAAGGAAGGAGAAGGATAGACAGATCAAGAAGAAGAAGAAGTTTTGAACCCAGAATAGGAAAATATTTTTAGGACCATTTCCAAGATTAGAAAAAGACCCAGGTTTGAGGTTCCCACATTTTTAGGAAGTCTTAATGTGAAGGAATTGATTGATTGTATCAATGAATTACAAGAATATTTTGAGTATGAAGATATTCTAGATCCTAATAGGGCCAAGTTTGTGAAGGCCAAACTAAAGGGTCTCGTAACGATCTAGTGGAAAGAGATTCAATTGGAGTGAAATAGAAGAGGGAAAGATAAAATCACCAGATGGGATTGAATAAAAAATAAGTTAAAGTGACAATTTATTCATGTGGATTATGAGTTTGATCTACTAAAGAAAATTCAAGGGTTGAAGCAAGTGGGAAAATCAATTCAAGATTATACAAAAGAGTTCTACAAAGTTCTCATCAGAATTGGCCATGCAGAAGGATGATAAGAAGAAATTTTTTCATTATCTTAATGGGTTGGGGTCAAGAATTTAAGAGGATTTTATTCTAGTCTAAATTATTAGTATTGAAGAGGCATACCATTTTCCCCTAAGAGTTGAGGAAAATTTGAACAAGAAGTTTGATAACAAGAATAACAAGAGTGGTCGTGGTGGAAGATCTAGAAGACTATCTTATAGAGGCCAAAACAATGATAAAAAGAAGAAGGATAAAGATAGTAGTAGCAATTAGAACTAGAGAGGAACTAATTCAAATAATTTCTATGATTAGAATAATAGATATCAAAGAGTAAGAGGAAGAGGGAAAGGATCTGGAATAGAAGTTTTTTTTGGAACCTATTTTCATTGCAGAGAAGAAGGGTATAGGGCATTTGAATGTCCTTAGTGCCTAGGAAGGACTAATAGGAGAATTGAAGGCTAGGATAGAGTTGCGCATGTTGGTGAAGATTTCAAATCCTCATATTCTAAAGATATTGAAAGAGGAGAAGTCTTAGTTAATAGAAGAATCTAATTGAGTAGTGAAAATGAAATTGATCAAAGGAGGAGCCTATTTTGCACAAGGTGAAGATGTGAAGATAAGTGTTGTGATATAATCATTAATAGTAGTAGTACTTGTTGGAAATATAAGAGTAATTGAGAAGGGAGGGGTGAATCAGTTATCATTAAAACAATTCCAAATCCTATAGATGTCAAAACTTCTTAATAACTCAAATCCTTGCACAACTCGATTAGAACTAGATACTCAATGTAACTCAGTTAACCAAGAAATATTGAGATATTAATGTGCATTAACCTTTAGTAACTTAGTTTTAGAAAGATGAAGTACTAAGGAAATAACACGAACACATGAGACACCAAAATTTAACATGGAAACCCAATTTGGGAAAACTACCAATGCAACTAGTTACAACTTTTTACTCTTCTAAAGTGAGCACTGTTAGGAGCCAACCATGTTCAAGGTTACAAAACACATTGTTAGTTGTGACCTTGTTGAAGGATTTGCATCACCCTATTAGGAGTGTCTTTATTAGAGTTCTTAAGACACTTCAATCTAGAAACACCGCCTTGGTAGAGGATTTACAAAATGACTATTAAGTCAACTCTGTTAAGAGATTTCTTTACTACTACAATTGTTAGAGAGTAACAATGATTGACCTAATTAATGAAGCAACTAATTTGTAGATTTAGATTGTTGTTATGGCTTATCCTCTGGATCATCCTTGATTAGAATAATCTTTGTATCTCTTTGGATGTTCTACTCTAAATCGTATATCCTTTTGTATTTGCATCTTATCTTCTTCCATAAGTTCCATATTTTAATCAACAACTTGACCTTTCATATATATGAAACCCAATGTCAAGTTGGCTTGAATACCTTTACAAGTAAATTATTTAACATCCACTAAGTTGGCTTACATAAAAAAAGTAATAAAAAAATTTGTTCTATTGTAGGTCGGTTGATACTGAAATAGGGTCAGTCGTTTACCACCGAGTTCCTTGGTAACCAACCTAACTCGACTTACCCTAAACCCATTTGGTAACCGACCTGACTCGATTAACACTTGAATCCTTCAATGACTGACCTAGCTCAGTTTGTACTTGATCATTGAACTTGGCTTCTTCTAAACTTCTACTCGCGTAATATTGGAGTCTTCTAAGCCTGATTACTACTGGTAGTGCTTGGTTAGAGTGTAACATTTGTGTAACATCAATGAAAATATACAATTGAATAAGTGTTTTCAATAGTACTATCAATCTGGTGTCAAACAATATCATCATAAAGTTAAAAGCTCAAGAGGCAGAAAAATCCACGTCCACACCATATTTCTTGGGTGCAGGATGACCACAAGGTTATGGTCAATGAGAAGTGCCTAGTGAAGTTCAAGATATGAAGCTACTAGGATGAGGTGATTTTTGATAACATACCTATGGACATATGTCATATGTTGTTGGGTAGGTTGTGGCAGTTTGACAAACATGTTGTATAGGATGGGCATGAAAATACCTACACTCTAACAAGAGTGAAACATAAGTTGAACTCATTGAAGGACAAAGAAGAAAATGTATGTAGTGCTACCAAAATAATTTTTTGTTGATGCAAAGAAATTCCTAGAGTGTATGAGGTGTGAACATATGTGTTTTGTTATAATTCCAAAAGATGACAAAAAAGAAGTAGAAGAGGTACCTACAAAATTTGGAGATTTGTTGGAAGAATTCCTAGTTATTATATTTGATGGATTACCAATAGTAAGGAAGATCAATCACCAGATAGACTTGATACTAGGAGCCAATTTTCCAAACAAGTAGAAAGTAGTAAGGTAGGGCACAAAATTACACTAGTAGAAAATGATGAGTAGAACTGACAAGTGCATGAGTTGTTGTAGAAGGGGTTGATTTGAGATATTATGAGTCAATGTGTTGTACCAACAATATTAGTACCTAAGAAGTTTGGAGAATAAATGATGTTTATAGATTCTTTAGCTACCAACAAGATCACAATCAGTACAAATTTCTATTTTCATGAATGGATAGTACTATGGAATGTTTGAGTGGAGGTGTGTATTTCACAAAGATGGATCTAAAGAGTGGGTACCATTAGATTCACATTAGAGAAGGAGATGAGTGTAATACTTTCAAGACAAGGGAAGGATTGTACAAGTGGTAAGTCATGTCTTTTTTTACTAACCAATACATCAAGCACTTTCATGTGGCTCCCAAATGAGGTACTAAAGAAGCTTTTGGATAAGTGTCATTATTTACCTAGATAATATTTTGATCTTTAGTAAGACATTGGAGGAGCATTTGATGCACATTCATAAGGTGCTTGATAAATTAAAGGAGGAAACATTGTTGACAAATTTGAAGACGTGTAGTTCTGTGAAGGAGTTGGTGTACGTGGGATTTGTACTATCAAAAGAAGGTATGAAAATTGTAATAACCTCAATAGGTTATAACTTCTTCAAACACCAAAAATCTTTATACTTCAGTTGTTTGACATTTCATCAAACACTTTGCAAGCAAGCTCTGATACCACTGTAATAACCCACCTCTAATCTGCCCTCAAAAGAAATGTTGATGAAAGCTCAAGGAATTTCATCAAACAATTCACATGCAAGGGACGTATGACTGATATAGTATTTCAGCTAGCTTCAAATGACTTTTTCTTCAATTTGCATCAATGAAAGTCTTGTGCTAGAAGACTACAATGGACTACACAATGACCTAACATGAGTGTGCTACTAATTTTGACAATATTCAGTGCATATATATGATCTAAGCATGAGAAATGAACACCTACAACCAACTGGCATTTTTACAAATAGTT
This sequence comes from Cupressus sempervirens, assembly GCA_028749045.1. Lineage (NCBI taxonomy): Eukaryota > Viridiplantae > Streptophyta > Pinopsida > Cupressales > Cupressaceae > Cupressus > Cupressus sempervirens. Next base: position 427,925,832 of record CM053784.1, on the reverse strand, counting down.
GGTATGCAAACTAACTAGCTGATAAATAATGATATTAAATTGCTTAAATGGCACCAGCAACTATTATCTTCTTAATTGCAATGAAAATTACAATGCTCATGAAATATGGCCAAGACATTGGCATTTACATGGATTACAAAATGATAATGCTGGTATAATGCACACTTACAGCTGAAAACTTATAACACCCTAAAAAATAATGCATAACAAAGAACCTAGTTGTAGATGGCTATAATAATTTTCTCCTATGCTGCCCCTTCTACTTCGCTTTTTCAAACTACTTTTTCGGCCTGCTTTTTTCGCACCCGCTTTTTCAGCCTGCTTTTTTCAGGATTGCTTTTTTCAAACTGCTTTTTTCAACCTGCTTTTTCGGTTTTGCTTTTTCGAACTGCTACTATGTTGAATCTCAAGACCATATCTTTCAATGGCGTCAAAATTTCTAGCTTGAAGGGATTTCATCCTCCAAACTATTGAGACATAATCTCCAATAAATTTCCCAATTTTTTTGATATTTCCAAGCATACTTAAAAGAAGCTCTTCTATTTCTTTATAGTGTTCTCACAAGGGCTCCATCCTTCGTTTTCTCAATGTGGGATAAAACATAACTCCCTTTATGTAACTTATGTCTCCAATGTGTTATAAAATAAAGGGATCTCTTTTAATTTAAATATTTTCCACAAACTATAGTCTATGCATTAATAAAGTTAAATATTTAAATTTAACTTTATAAAATAGCTTTATCAATGCATAACAAATCTTATTAGTGATAAACAAGTCTTCTTGTCAATTTTAAACAATTACCATTGATATATCATTGCCACTGGATGTCCGCCCATGCCCAAGATGACTTACTATAAATAGTAAGTATGCCCAAAGTTGCCTCAAAACCCCTCAAAAAAATTTGCAACTGAAACTATCTAGGCCAAATAGCCTCTAAGTCCCATTAATGTCTTGGTTAGTCTACGGGATTGTGGGGAAATAGGCTAACGACAACATCATGCTATGAATGCTAAAAAAGGGACATTACAAAAATGGACCTTGAGAAAGTGAAGGTTGTCCTTGAATGGACTACTCCAAGGAGTGAAACAGAGGTAAGATCTTTTCATGGACTAGCTAGTTTTTATAGAGAGTTTATCAGAATTTTAGCAGTATTTGTTGACCCTTGACTAAAATAATGAGAGGGAATAGGAAAGAATTTAGGTAGACTATAGGAGTAGATGAGATGTCCAATTTATTGAATAGAAAGTTATAGAGAAACCTATTTTAGCACTTCCATATTTTAATAAGGCATTTCATGTAGATTGTAATGCTAGTGGTATTGCAATAGGAGTTGTTTTGAGCGTAAAAGGCATACTTGTTGCTTATATCAGTGAGAAGTTGAATGTTGCAAAAAAAAAAATTATGTTTATGATTGGGAATTTATGCTATAGTTTAGGAATTGAAGAAGTGAAGACACTATCTTCTCCTAAGGAGTTTTTTTTGTATATTGATCATCAAGCTTTGCAATATTTGGATAGTCAAGGAAAATTAAACCAAAGGCATTTGAAATGGATTGAGTTTTTGTGGAGCTATACATATTTTTGAAACATGGGAGTGAAAATTCTAACATAATTGTAGATGCTCTTAGTAGAAGATAGATTTTGTTGATAAAGATGTAGATTGAGGTGGGTGGGTTTAAGGAACTCAAGAATTTATACCCGAAGGATCCTAATTTTGGTGAAGCTTGGAAAGATTGTACAGAACCTGTTACACTTGACAAGATGAAGTGGTTGGATTTCATAATCCAAGATAGAATGTTGTTCAAAGGAAGTTAGTTGTGCATTCCAAGAAATTCTATGAGAAATAATCACATTAAGGAGAAGCATAGTAGAGGGTTGGTTGGGCATTTTGGTAGAGATAAAACTATTGATTTGGATGCTAAGAATTATTACTAGCCACCATTGTAGCAAGATGTGAAGAATTTTGTACAGAGTATATCAAATGGGAAAAGGAGTGAAGAAAAATATAAGGAACTATTACTTGTACCTAAGAAGCCATGGGAAGATGTCAGTATGAATTTTGTGCTTGGTTTACCAAGAATACATCAAGGGCATGATTCTATATTTGTGATGGTTGATAGGTTTTCAAAGATGGTTCATTTCATTCCTTGTGAGAAGACTAGTGATTGTGTTCATGTGGTTGAGTTATTTTTTAGAGAAGTGGTGAGACTACATGGTCTACTAAAGAGTATAGTTTTTTATCAGAATACCAAGTTTGTTGGGTATTTAGGGAAAACTTTATGGAAGAATTTGAAGATAGATTTGAAGTTTAGTTCATCACATCATCCAAAGACTAATGAAAAAATAGCATTTGTAAATCAAATTTTATGGAATTTGTTGAGGTGTTGAGTTGGAGATAAGAAAAAAGGTTGGGATTTGATTTCACCAAAGGCAAAATTCACATACAATAATTTTATCAATGGGAGTACTAGTAAATCACTATTTTGGATTGTATATTGGAGCAATCCCAAAAATGCTTCTAAATTAAGGAAGTTGGATAAAAGAGAGATAAATAGTGCTAAAGTGTAGGATTTCATTGAGCATTTGAAGAACATCTATGAGGAGGTGAGGAAGCACATCGCAAAGATGAATACACAATACAAGACTCAGGCAGATGTGAAAGGAGGTATAAGGAATTTTAGATTAGAGATGAAGTCATGGTTCATTTGAGGAAGGAGAGATTTATAGTGGGTACATATAACAAGTTGAAAATGAAGAAGTTGGGACTATGCAAAATACTAAAGAGGCATGATTCTAGAAATGCCTATGATGTAGATTTTCTTACTGAACTGAATATTTTACCAGTATTCAATATTTCATATTTGACAAAATATTATGAAGGAGGTGATGGAGATGAAGTTGCAGAAGCACAACAGAGTATTCCAATAGCTACTACAACTACAAAGGAGATTGAGGAGATATTGGACAATCATGTTGGAAGGAGCACAAGGAATATAACATATGAAGAACATTTGGTTAAGTGGAAAGAGAGACTAGTGGAGGATTCATCATGGCTAGCAAGGGAGGAGGTTGAATGCCTTGATTTTCCTCTGAATACCAAAGATGTGATAGGGTCACTTCTCAAATTATCTCGGGTGCTTATAAAGGAGCATCTTGAGTGTTACAGAATTCTTGCATCACCCAAAATTATTTTTATTTCCAGTTCTATATTTTTATTGAGGGTTATTCCAATATAGAGTTGCTATTTGTGAAAGCTTGCTAATTTTAGTAAGTTGGTAATATGTGCTCAGATTGTTCTAATCTCATATGTGGAGGTTCATCTTAGACATATCAACCTACCAGATGAGTTTCATTTTCATATCATATGTACATTAGTACAATTATTGCAGATTTTTGGCATGAATTCTAGCTATCCAAACTTTAGGTCAAGAAATGAAGGCCTAAATGGCTTTGTAACAAGGTCAAACCTTGGTTGATGGATACTTGCACCCATAGCCACTATCTAACTTTAGTTAGGGATTCTGGAATAGAGTTATAATAGTCTATTGAATCAACGGTTTGCTAGTTATGGTCACCAAAAGTGGACCCACCTAGAAATGTAATTTGTACATTGTCTTGAACTAATCCTATGTAAAAAAAGTGTACTAAAGAAATATAATATGAGCTTGGTTGGACTCAAGGATTAGGGCTTATTGTCTAGAACTTTCCTAGGTGGTGAAAAATGCCTATATAAGGAAGCCATGTAGGTTGTCTAAGGAAGTTTTGAGTGATAGTTGCAGCATTGTCTTGGAGACTATTGTAAGGAAGACACCCATGTGGGTTTGCATATTGTGATCTCTAATTCCACATTTGCCGCGATAATAAGAAGCCCATATTTTGTTCTCTCAAATTGTATTATTTCTTTATTTGTGTAGTGTTGTGGTATTAAGGGGATCATCTTTCATCATATATGGTGTGGATGCTATTTTGCCTTCAAAATTAGAAATTACCTCTCTTCGAGTGTATTTTCATGGAATAATTGATAATGACAGTTTTAGAGAACAATGTTTATAAAAGTTAGAATTATTAGATGAACAACGAATCGATGCATTGGAATAGTTAAGAGATTATCTTAAATCTCTTCAAAATAATTATAACAATGGATTACTTGAATGGTGTTTTTTTATGGTTGATCTATTGGAAACTACAATTCGAACAATTTTCTATATTGTCATTGATGTCAAATATATTGGTGAGACAATTTTCTATCTAATCTAAGTGCATGTCTATTTGATTGATGAAGAGGATTTGAGAAGTTGTTCATAATTAAAGCATCTAGAGGATAGGTTGTGTTATGAAGAGGAAACTACAAATGGACATTTGATTAGTTTGACTTTGACAAGATAAAGTGATTGTTTGAATCATATTGCAAGAGGAGAAGATGGTAATGTTCAAGTCTTAAAAGTGTGAACAAAGATAGATCAAATACATAAGCTTGACCGAGTAATAAAGTAGAAGACTAAAGAATTTCAATTTATATGCTTAGTGATGCTAGTGTCAACTGAGCTATAGTCAGTGTCGAGAAAAGTTGGCATTGACCAAGCATTAGTATTGACTGAGTGATAGTGTACGTGTCAAACAATAAGTTCAATGGTGACCGAGTAACTCACTAATGATTGAGTGTTAATACACAGTGTTGGTCAAGGAACAACATTTTAACTGTTTGCAAGGAATTATAATTTCTAGCTGACTAAGTTGATTTCTTGGGATATGGAAAGTGTGTTGAAGATAAGGATCAATGAGTTGGATCATTTAATTATAGGAGAGGATTAGGTAAATGACCTAAGAGATGAATTCAAGGAAGAAAAGAAGAGATAAATAGAATGACGATCATATTCATTTAATTTGATAGATTGAATCGTGAACCCTAAGATCTATGATGGTGTTTAAGTGGCAAAAGATTAGAACTACTTGTTTAAGGAGGTTCAAAGGTGATAAATGTATAGAGTGCAGAGAGGCTTGTGTGTGTGAAGAAGTTCTAGAGAATTAGAGTTGTTTATGATTTTATTGACTGGTGAATCTAAGAAAAAGGCTGAATTGAGTTGAGAAGAAGTGAAGTGTGATTGCTTGAAAGGTTACCAAGCGAATCAAAACTAGAGTGAAAATGGAGGCCACATAGTGAATCGGTACATGAGAGCTAAAAAGAGATATGTACATGCAGAGTACTTAATAGATCAAACCTATTGTTACTTTCTAACCATTGTGAAAAATATTTCAAATCCTTTAATCAAGGTTGACCTAACAGTCATAGTGGCTTAATAGTCTATGTAAATCCTTTAACAGGGTGACATTCTAATGAAATGTTCTAAAGTCCTCTAACAAGGCCACTCCTAACAAGGTGATTAAATTTGTTAATAAGGACACATTTAATAGTGTGTATTATAACATTTAACTAGGTTGGCTCCTAACATAGCTCACTTTAGAAGAGTGAAAATTTCTGACATGTTGTTGGTGGTTTTTTCCAATTTGGGTTTCCATGTTAAGTCCTAGTGTCAAATTTGTGTGGATGTTATTATGATGTTTTACTAATTAAATTTTATATTATGTAAGTTTGTTAATTTACAATAGTGGACAACTAGTTAATGTTATTGATAATTTACAACAGAGACCGAGCAATGGAATGAGAATATCTTAAGTTGTATAAGTGTTTGTTTGTTCAATTGGTACATCTGAACCTTGGATAACTGATTCACCCCCCTTCCCCCTCTCTCAATTATTCTAAATATTCTAAAATGATCTTGTTCTTTATAATAATCAATTGAATGTTAATGTTATACCAGATAAAAAGCGAAAAAATAGTATTAATTAGCTAGGTCCTTTTATGGTTACTGAAGTTTATAGTTCTGGTGCATACAAGATTGTTGATATGGATGGTATTCCTCTCAAATAACCTATTAATATTATGCATATTTGTTGTTATTATATTTATCTTATCTTTCTTTTCATACTTATGTTTCTCATAATAGAACATTCATTGTGTTTTATTATTATGTAATGTTTAGATTACCAAGATGTTACTTTAGAAACATTAGTATTTTCTCTATTGTTGTTATTTTTATGCAATTAATTAAACATTAATCATACAATAGAATCATCTCACATATGTCATAAAAATTTGGTATACGTGGAGGCATTATATAAAATATATCTTTAATATATCATTTGTATATCTATCTCTATCTATCCCAATGCTCCATTAGGTGGTGACTCCCTGATCTCTCTCATCCATGGTGGGAGGAAGATGGCCTCAGGGATGCAATGCTAAGTGTGTAGCTACTAAATGAGCTACACTCAATTGCAGGCTCTCCCATCACTCATAACTCAGTATCCAACTCCACTATGTGATGCTTGAGTCTATCCTCATTCTCTTGTCTCATCCTTAGCTCTAGAGCAACAGATGCATAGATACCAACATGCCTTCCTAGATCTCTCTATCCTCTGACCTGATGATGGGTGGATGGTATCCTTGAAGCTATAGTCAAGTATTTTAGGACCTCACTCACAAATAATTTCCACTCTCTCTTTGTAATTGCAATCATAACATATGTCATGTCATTAGTATGGTATATTATTTCTTAAAATCTAACTCTAATCTATAACTTATTTTTAAACCCTACCTAGCTATCCCTCAAATCACTCTATATCTCTCTTTAATGTTGAAGGTGGGGGCATGAACCAACTACCCTCTCTAAGTTCTCACTTTTTTATTTATAGGAGTGGTGTATCACTCTAGGACTATGGTCATCATGATCGCAATTATATATCATGCACAGTAAACTCTGGATCCTTATCGATCACATCAACTGGTGGGGCCATCTCCACAACAATTGCCTCCTTTGTTGGGGGGTTTTTTCTCTCATCTTATCATTCTTCTAGATTGGGGATCTCCTCATCCCTCATCTCATGATTTGGCTAATCATCATCCTCCATCTTCTCACTCTCTCTCATGACCTCATCCTCCTCTCTAAGCTCTTTAGAATGGATTTTGATCTCTTGTAGGATAGTCTGGTGGGAAGATGGGCCTCACTCTATCTCATGTAGTAGTAGATGTACTCCTTTGTATAAATAGCATATAAGTTTGTTGTCACTAGGACATCTTATCCCTCCTTTATATCACTAGAGATGATATCAGCTATTATAGGTCGACATATGGCTTTAACTCTCTAAATATATCTTTGAGGATGAGAATACTATGGTACTACTCTCAATACACCCTAATGCAAGAAAAATTATCTAAGTACTTGGTCATAGTAATACAACATGATCACATGGCTCACTCAATCATCTAGAAATCTCTTCCTCTATGAGTATCTTATCTAGTGTCTAGAATCAAATCACTCTTCCATTTGGAGTTATGGTCTCTATACTATCTCATCTTCTTGCATACGATCAAACTTAACTCTCCAAAATTGTGTGTCTCTAAAACCACCACATCTTGGCAAGAGGATCTGCATACACTCTTAGATGACTCTGATCTAGTGCTATAGGAACTCCTACTAACTAGGGGCATGTAAAATTCTTGAACAACCACACCTATGAGAGTGTACATACTATCAAGATATCTCTCTAGTATTTGGTGAGTGTGCTCAACTCCAAATATACGCATACTCCTACCCCAAGAAAATAATGATCAATCTCTCTCCATTGCTTGTACTAAATGTGTAAAAGGTGATTGAAATATTGCACCCTTTCAATTTGGGGTCATGATATAGCTCAAAATAAAATATATCCACCATCTTAATAAAGGAGTATCACCTAAAATGATATCATGTAGATCCATCTAGTCTACTCTAGTTCCCATTAGTGATCTTTGTCATGTACAATACTCCTCATTTGCAAATATCTTTTATGCATCCTTACCACCATGAGGCCTCTCTAAAATCCCTCTGACAGGAACACATAGTATTCAATATATATTCTCTAAAGTCACAATGATCTCTCTTGTGGGAAGATGGAATGTAAAAGTTTCCTCATTCCACACTCTATCAGTGCTAGAATCATGCCTCAATGGAATCTCAAGTACGGAATATTGCCCACCCAATGTAGGCCCACATCTCTTAGTAGTTGGATGTCTTCTCTACTCATGTTTTTCATTTTATCCTAGATGAAGTGCATTACCTATGAAATTTCATGCTCCCATAGAGATATTGGGACCTTAAAATCATATCAAATTAGACATTAGTACCATATTGTGAGCTATTATTATCATTATGCATAGGGTTGACATCCTCATAACTAGGGGAAACTTTACTCTGATCAGGATCAACATCCCCTTGATTAGGGTCAACCTACATCATCATGGTCTGTTAGCATGAATGTTGATGGTATTCTTTTGGGGGAGTATTCTAAGCATTTCCAAAGCACGTGGAGATTGTTAGCATGTTGCATTCATGACTATGTTTTTCATTGATGACAACATATATGTTTTGGTGAAGACTAACAGAGTAGCAGATAGAGATTGAGGTCATATGAACAATGTAGGGATGGTCAAGTGAAGTAGGGTTGAGGACATGTTCTACACTATGTCCTGATGATGAGGTCAAGTATGCATGAAGTAAGTCAAAGACATACAAAATATATGCTTGATTTATAGAGAGTGGTATATAGACAGAGTATCTAATAAGAAGTTTCTGATGATTGGATTATATCTCCTAATAGAGATAGAATCTTGATATGTGAAATCATACAGCGATAGAGGATAATCTAATGATGATGTTAGTGAGTGTGTAAGGTATGGAGTCGCACGTGTGAGAAGTTGTAAAGATCGTGAGCTAACAATGTTTTGTAATTATAATATAATTATCTTAATATGGTCCTATTATAATTAATTGGGAAAGCCTCAAGGTTGACTCAAGGAATTTTTTTGATGATGTGGTATAAAGGAAGGATATTTTCCTTGTTTGGAAGTGTGGATTGTGTGAACAAGAGCAGAGTGTTTGGTAAATGAGTACACAATCCAAGGGATTATTTGATGCAAAGTTGGTGATCTGGTATTGATATCAAAAGAATAAGAGCAATCTGGTTGATGGGACAGAGGAAGAGGAAGTACAATTACAATTTATTTCTATTATCCTACAAGGAATAATACAAAAATCATTTCGATAGTGGGTTCATTGGTCTTGCCCCTGAAGCTTTTTTGATAGTTGGTCCATCTTCCTTCTACAACTCCTAATAGGGTTGAAATATCCTAATAGGGATTCAAAGTCTCCTAACAAGGATTGATATGTACCAAATGTTTTTATTGACTCCTAACAAGGTCCATCCTCTAACAAGGAATATTTATATTAGTACATCACTTTGTGGGTACCATCCCCACTGAGATTTTTCCTCTAATCAAGGGTTTCCCTAATTAATATATCTGGTCTTAACATGTATGAATATCTTATTATGGTTTCTAATTATATTGCTTATATGGTTAAGGATTAATAAGGTTGATAATTGTTATAATAGTTGGATAATTGATTCACACCCCCCCACCTCTCAGTTATATTGGTGGACTTTACATTCTAACAATTGGTATCAGAGTATGAGGTCCTTAAAGGAAAAGCTTAACAGCTTTGGGAGATCAATGACAAGTCAATTCAAAAAAGAAATTCTTCAGTCAGATGGAGGAAATTTTAACACTTAGAAGATGGAGCATCTTACTGAGATATCATAATTGTGTACAGAACAAAGTATTGAGTTCCTAGATCCAAAATCCTTTTGTTGCATACAAAAGAATAGAAGCACAAGTAAAGATATATCTAGATCTCAAGAAGACAAAAAGATTAAAGAAGGTATTGATCTTCTTATGAAAAGAGTGCCAAAAGGTATGAAATTTTTTATTTGTTGGACATGTAATGAATTTGGTCATCTTTCATCCACATGTCCTAAGAGAGTAAGAAGAACTATACAGAATTCACTTTCTAGTGATGATGAAGAATTTAAAGCAAGTATGGAAATATTCTTGAATAGCTGTGATGATAAAGATAATGAGCTTGAATTGGTTAAGAAAGATGAAGTAAAAGAAGAGATAGTCTTAGTGATTATTGTTGATTGAAAAGATAACCATGAGAATGTAGAAGTTTTCATTGAGACTAACAATAGCTTGTAGAATGATGTACAAATTATTGAACAAAGAGGAGAATAGAGAATTGAACCAAGAGAAGAGATAAGAGTTGAGATAGCAACTCCTATACTTAACAGGAACCTAACTAAGAACCACCCTGAAAAGAAAATAATTGGAAGTAAAGACAAATAAGTAATGAAAAGAAACAAAGTGCATGAGGAATAATGTTTGATTTATTGCATTGAACCTAAGAGTACAGATGAGGCATGCAAGGATGATCACTGGATTCAATCAATGAAGGAAGAACTTGATCAAATTGTGATGAATGAAACATGGGAATTGGTTCTTAGGCCTAAAGACATGAATGTTAAAGGAACTAAATGGGTATTCAAAAACAAGATGAATGAAAAAGGTGAAGTTGTGAGAAACAAATCTAGATTGGTATGCAAATTTTATTTACAGTAGGAAGGATTAGATTATGAGGAAATATATTCCCCTATAGTCTGAATGGAAGTAGTGAGAATGTTTTTGGCTAATGTAACAAGTAAGAAGTTCAAAGTGTATTAGATGGATTTCAAATCAGCCTTTCTGAATGGAGAACTTGAAGAAGAAGTTACATTGAGAAGACTGAAGGATTTCCTTCGATAAAAGAAAAAGATATGGTGTGTAGATTGAAGAAATCACTATATGGTCTAAAAAATACCTAGAACCTAGTATGCAAGATTAGACAAGTATTTTGCAAAACTTGGATTTTCTAAAGATATGGTAGATAATAACATATATTTAAAAGAAATTGAGAATGGTTTGTTGATAATTATGATATTTGTTGATGGTATAATATTTGGAGGTAACGATGGAGAAAGTGATAAGTCTTTTGAAGAGATGAAGAATGAATTTGAGATGAGCATGATTGGTGAGATGAAGTTTTTCCTAGGTTTATAGATTGTGAAAAATAATAATGGTATTTTCATATCACAAGCTAAGTATTTGAGAAATGTTTGGCTTTGGAAGTTGTAATCCTATTGGTACACCAATGGTAACTAGTCACAAGCTATCTAGTAAAGATGAGATGCCTAGAGTAGAATAGAAGAAGTATAGATCAATGATTGGAGGTTTGCAATATCTAACTCACACTAGACCAAATATAGAAAATGTAGTTGGGATCGTAGCTAGATTTCAAGCTGATCCTAAGGAGTATCATTATGCAATAGTAAAAAGGATATTCAGATATCTGAAGGGTACAGTTGATTATGGATTATGGTATGATAGATCAAGTGACTTTGCTTTGTGTGTTTATACTAATGTAGACTAGGCAAGTAGTATGGATGATAGAAAAATCACTAGGGGTGGAGCTTTTTTCCTTAGAGGAAGATTGGTTTCTTGGCTAAGCAAGAAACAAGATTACATTTCACTAAGTACGGTTGAAGCAGAATATGTAGCAGCAACAAATAATTGTAATTAGATTATGTGGATGAAACAAATGTTGAAGGATATTGGGATAGATTTTTCAAAACCTATTATCATACATTGTGATATCACAACTACAGTGAGTATGTTTGAGAATCATGTATTGTATTCTAAGACTAAGCATATATCTATTAAGTATCATGTTTTGAGAGAGAAACTTGTAGAAAAATAAATTTGTTTGGAGTATGTCAATACAAAAGATTAGATTGTAGATATATTTACAAAGCCTTTGCCTAAAGATACATTTGAGTACTTGAGAGGTATGCTTGGGGTTATACCCTTACCTACTTTGGAGTAGATGATGTAGACATTGCATCAGTCTAGTGGTACAGAGCATTATTGTTTGACTGGACTGAATGTTGATGCTTCCTATATGCAGAGGATCTTAGATGAGTAGAGTCATCAAGGGCTCTTGTTAATTGGTCTTGAACAATGTCTTTGGACACTTGAATTAATTAAAGACTTTGAGCATATGATTGACATAATGAAGTCTTTACCATTGATGTTAGTGGGAGAGAGAATGCATGAAAAAATCTCCTTTGTACTATAGGGGAGAGATTTCATAGAGTAGTACCATGTATGGGGGAGAAGATTGATTAATAGGGGAGAAGATTGATTAATAGGGGAGAGATTGACTAATGGCAGAGAGATTGGGATGTCCTATGTATAAATAATGGAAAGATTGAGTTACATCGTATGGGGGATAAGTTGAGAGTTGTTTAGTGTGTGAACAACTAATGTGAGTTATTTAGTATGTGAACAACTGATGCTAATCCTAAAAGAAAGAGATGCATAAAAGAGCAGTGTTCGAGAGGATTTCAAATTTTATTGATGAAGAGGATTTGAAAGAAAGAGAACAACAGCAATAATAGAGTGTTGTTTGGTATTCTTGGAACTTAGATGTTTTTCATTTATGTTGCCATTAATGCTAAAGGGGGAGATTGTTAGCATTAATGTTGATGGTATTCCTTTGGGGGAGTATCCTAAGCATTTCTAGAGCATGTGGAGATTCTTAACATGTTGCATTCATGATTGTGTTTGTGTCATTGATGACAACATCGTATGGTTTCTCTAAAGACTGGCAGAGTAGCAGATAGAGATCGAGGTTATATGGACAATGTATAGATGGTCAAGTAAAGCACGGTTGAGGATGTATTCTACACTATTTTTTGATGATGAGGTTAAGTGTGTATGAAGTAAGTCAAAGACATACAAAATATATGCTTGATTTACAGAGAGCAGTATATAGATAGAGTATCTAATAAGCAGTTTCTGATGGTTGGATTATATCTCCTATTAGAGATAGAATCCTAATATGTAAAGTCATATAGTAAAAAAGGAAAGTCTAATGATGATGTTAGCAAGTGCACAAGGTTTTGAGTCGCATGTGTGAGAAGTTGTAAAGACTGTGAGACGATGGTGTTGTGTAATTGTAATATAATTAATTATCTTAATGTGGTCCTATTATAATTAATTGGGAAAGCCTCAAGGTCAACTCAAGGAATTATTTTGAGGACATGGTATAAAGGAAGGATATTTTCCTTGTTTGGAAGTGTGTATCAAGTGTGGATTGTATGAATAAGAGTGGAGTGTTTGGTAAATGCGAGTAAGTGATCCAAGGGATTATTGGATGCGAAGTTGGTGATCTGGTATCAAGATTAGAAGAAGAAGAAGAGTAGTTTGGTTGACAAGAAAAAGGAAGTGGAAGTACAAGTACAGTTCATTTCTATTATTCTACAAAGAATAATACCAAGATCATTGGGAGAATGGGTTCATTGGTCTTGCCCCTGAATTTATAACTGCCCTTAGAAACATGTCTATAAAAGGCATATTCATAAACAAGGCATGTGAATTGTTTGACCTAATGTCTCTAATAATTTTTTTTCCATGGAAAAACCTACTGTAAGTGTTGAATATGTAAAATGTAGAATTATAGAGAAGGCACTGAACTTTGTAGGTAACTATTTGACAAATTACATAAAAGTGTATTGGAGCACTATAATTTTAGAAAAAAATGAGTTTGTTGAATAATCTTTAGAACCTTGTCTTTCCCAACTTCCTCATAGGAGAACTAGGTTGCAATTAAATATTTACAAATAATGCCAAACTATGTTGCAATCTAAAGCATAGTTCTTAGGGGAAGAGTGCTAGTTATTATTCATATTTTAATAAAAAATGAATAACTACTACTCTTCACCAAAAAACTATAATTTAGATTGCAAAATAATTCATTGATGAATACATGTATAGCTTAGCATCCATTTTTTGTTCAAATATTTTTGGTTAAGGGACCTATTTCAATAGTCCAAGAGTGAAGCTTTCAATTGAAAAAGTGGCAAATCTTTTATAATGGAGGAAGAAATAATATTTGTGTCTCTTAAATTTGTCATATTGCTAGCTAGTGATTTTTGAAGTGCACTTTTAGACAAAATTCTAGTCATGGTGTGAGACACACTCACATAGTGATTAGAAAAGCTCTGATGGTGTTGAAATTATACAAATTAATATTTTTTGAGATTACATTTGAAGAAACACTAAGATGATATATTTCAATTAACAAAAGAAGATAAGAGTGAAAAGACCCCTCATCAATACAAAATTGATAAGAGATATCGTAATTCTTAATGATTTTAGTCTTTGAAAGTTAAAAATGCATATATTTTGTAGAATTTTCAAATGCAACTTGCATTATAAGTTAGTCACTAAATACTTTCTTGAGAAATTCAAGTCTCAAAGTCATAGATCCATTGAGATGAAAGAAAAATAACTATAATGAATCTAAGGCCAAGTGTGTTTGATGCCACTAGACAAGTCCAAAATGAGCATGTGAAGGACTCTAGTTTATAGTAGGATGGATACCTTAAGTGAGGGGTCCTTATATGGTGGATTTTTTCAATTAGGGGAAACCATTACTAAACTAACCTCTAAAGAAAGAATATAAAAACACACTTGAACTTCACTTGTCAAATTAATTTAATCCAAAAGAACCATGTTAAAGAAATTTATAAATTAAATCCCAATGTTGGTTTGACTTGTTCAGAGTCAACAAAAAATTGGAATGAACTATGAAGAAATAATTTAGTAAATGAGCCCCATAGTGTATTTGATAAAAGGAATGACAAAGTTTTTACTTTAATCCATCCATTATGGGTTAGTAGTTGAGGATTCCTACATTCAAATAAAAGACATGATCCTGAATATAAAGGATGTAAGATGATGGAAACAATTGATAATATATTATGTCAAAATTTCTTATCTCTAAAAGTAAGAACACACATGCCATGATCATTTTAATAGGCATAAATTCCCTGAGTCACATTAAAAAGTAGACTAGAATTATTAATGATCGTAGACTACCAAAAGTTAGCATTGAGTTAAACAAAATGAAAAGACACACATTCGACCCATCTCCAACCCATTATAAGAGAACATTTATTAAATCAAAATCCTTGAAAATGAGATGACTAGGGGAAAAGATGGGAAATTACTATTGATAGGGGTTCTGATAATCGTTATCATTTTTGTCATAATTACCCTCCAATTAGTACTTTTAGAAGAGACTAAAAAATTAACACACATGTACTAATAATTGGTCACACATGTACTAATAGCCGATAATTTCTTAGATTTTTTTTATTGGTGATTGGCCCATTATTTGGACACTTTATAAAGAATACTTGAAAATTTAGCTATAAGTACTTGCATATTAGATTGAGTAACTATTAGTACATGAACATACTGAGTATCTTATGAGCTTTCTAAAATGACACTTTTGGACCACTTTACACTATGCAATCCATGTAGATAGATGTCTGGATACCCAAATGCTAAAATTTATATTTAAGCACTTTACTCATGTACAAAAGTACACCACAAAAATTTTCAAAATCTAACTTGCGGTTTAGGAGTTCTTGGTGAGGGAAGTTAGCCTAGGAAACTATTGGGTGTTTTTGGAATTGGAAAAAGAAGACATTTTAAAAGGGACACAAAACCCCAGTCTAAAATATTACAAGATATATTCAAAGTAGAGAAAAATTTTTAAATAATTGTAGAGGACAAAAAATTAGCAAACTACCTTGCAACCAATGGGCAACAAAAAACCAGAAACTAAAAAATAGTAACTAGACAAAACAAGCCCAACCTGAAATAAAACTATCTCCTTAAGAGCGTTGAAATCTTGTATCCCTATAGAATTCACCTTGTCCATGGTAGTATTCACCTTCTTTGTGGCCTTCGAGGACATTGTTGCTTTCTTATTAAGACATTCCCTAGTTCTCTTGCCCAAACCCTCAATAGTAGCCACCTCCTTGTCATTGCTTCCTAGGTCCACATTGAGTTGAATGCCTTCCATTTTGGTCTTTCCTATGATATCCATGAATTTCTACAAATAGAAATTCATCCTCTCATCATTCTCCTTAAGGATATTCCTAACTTTACCCTCATAGAGATGAAGTGCTTTGGAACTTTTTTGCATTTTCTTTCCAAATTCTGCTTGTTATTTCCTTCTTCCTTGAGTTTATTCTCCAAGATATTAAACCTTTTTCTAACGGTGTGAATTTCATCATACACCCAACTATCCATAGCAAGAGAGACATTCATTTTTTCCTTAGACTTATGCAACAATTCCAAGGAGGAAGGAGTGAAACCGATTTGCACATTGACCTTGTCTAGTGTATTGGTTTCATTATCACGATCAGAGTGATTCCCTTAAAATCTAGTAGCAACATGATAAATGATATTGATAACAGGGGGAGTCTCCATACTCTTCACAAATTCTTCTTTTCTTCCCCCTCCTTACCTTTTTCACAACTAATCTTCTTAACAGGGGATGTAGTTTTTCCCTTGTTCTGAGAAATAATGGAGTCATTCTCCTTTTACTTAATATTTATTTGCATACCCTTTAGCTCATCATTCCAATCATTTTTTAGGATCCCTTATCTCCGTTAAATCCTATGACATATCAACTGCTTCATCTCTTGTCTCCATACAACTCTCACTATCATCCAAAATAACCTTACCTTTTGTAATCTTAGGTTTCGAGGGAGGCTTCCTTTTCCCATCACAACATATATCCCCATGACCCTTCTTAATATTTTTAATTGGTGATTTAGGGCAGAGAGCTCTACAACATTCTATGAAAAGAAGAGTAAGCCCCTCATTATTGTGATGTGGAGCCTAATCAAACTCGAAGGTTAATTTCTCTCACTTTATTCAGTGTGGTTTTCCCCTAGATTATTACTACGGGGGTTTGGGGGTAGCGCAACCAAGACAAGGTCAAGGGGTAATGCCCCAAGTGTGCTCCCTATTGAAGCATAGGGTGGGGTCAAGGGGCAATGTCTTGATGAGAATTTCAGAGGGTAGTGCCCTCGAAGCCAAAAATGAATTAACTATTGTAAAATGCATTAGCTCTTATATTTTTCTATTGGATGACTTATTCAAGCCATATTTTTGTAAGCGGTAAAAGCTTGTATAATAAGGGTTAGGGTTAGGGATTTCAAATGAATGATGAGATTGTAGCTTCTTGCGATGGTATTGAGTTCTAAAGGATTATGGATTGCAAACACTAGATAATAATAATATTGGACTTGTTGTTGGTGGGCGTAGCCCAAAGATTGGGTGAACCACATTAAGTCTTTGCGTCTTGTGTTCTCTTTTGTGTGATTTATTATTTTATAATATTAGTTATATTTGTATTTAATTGTTATTTCTGTCTATGGTTAATCCTAACACTCATGAAGGATGGGCTTGGAAGCTTCTTTCCTATGTTTAATGACACTATTATTGAGGGAATTGACAATCCACTAAGGGAAAGAAACCTTATTCCCATATCAAAAATTATTTAGGAAAATGAAATTATAGTAGTGAACTCTAGAATACCTTCCATCAAGAGTTATATAGACCCTCACACAAGACAACACTTTCCTCCAAATGGGTTTTGTCATAGATCTTGAGAAGTAGTCCCTTTCCTTAACCAAAGTGTTTCTATTAACCTTTAAAAAAAAATCCACCAGAGCTTCATTTGCAACTTTCCTATCTTTGTAAAAATTCATGCCCTCGCAAGGAAGATCAGAAATCTCTAAAATAAATTTAGGGGTGAGGAGAAAAGTGATTCCATACATGGTAGTGTACGTGTCCTTGTATCCCTTAAAAAACCCCATCATAGCCTCCATCTTGAAACCATACAATCTTTCCTACTAGATAGTAATCCCCCCTTTACCAAACTTCTCCCAAACAAACAAATTGGTCTTCCACTCCTTGCATGACTCTTGGCATTTTGAAGCATCCCCATCTCTTTGTAATATCTTTGAAAAGCCTCTTTCCAATTATAATAATTCACCAACACAATGTCTCCATTCACAATGATGAAGAAGGAAAAGACCAGAATAACCCACAAAACATGTGAGTAATAAATATATATTAAGGCATAACCACCTTCTTCTTAGCAAAATAATGTTTTTAATATCAATGCTCTTTCCTATCATGTATATTTCCCATAACAATATGTGACAAATCCATTTTTATGGTCTCTTTCAATTCAGAATCAGATTCAAGATTAGCATTCCCCTATGGGTATGTGAATTACATACTTCTAAACCTTTTTTATGTAAGTTTAATGAGTAAGTATGTAATTCTTAAGGAGAATCTCTAATCATTCAACCCTTAAATATTTCAAAATCCATTTGGTAAAAGTGTTATGACTACATGAATAACACCAATTCCTTAAGAATTTTATTTATATTAAAAAACTTGGGTTTGTTTGGAATTAGCGTGCTTATGAAGTCATATTTAGCTTTACGAGAGTTTCTTGTCTCATTGGTGAGTCCAACATGAGCAATAATACTTAAATTAGTGTAGTAAGCACCTTAATGCAAATCTATTTAATTTACTTGTGAAGAAAAGAACCATATTAGTCCAACATGATTTAGATTTTGAATGTTGAAGCTCATATTATCAAAAGTTTCAAGAAATAATTCTATAAGCTAAAGATAACACTAAGAATCTCAATTGTTTTCTCTTTGGTTATATCCATTGTGAAGAAGTATATATAAACCAAAATAAAAAATGAAGCATGATTTGATAATTAAATTGAGTCTTAATCTACTATTAATTTTTGATGAATAGGCCCTTTAGATCCCAAAGCTTTTTATATCTATAGTCCATATATAAATCATCAATGGAACTATCAAAATTTCTTTGAGGT
The DNA here is from genome assembly GCA_028749045.1 of Cupressus sempervirens. Lineage (NCBI taxonomy): Eukaryota > Viridiplantae > Streptophyta > Pinopsida > Cupressales > Cupressaceae > Cupressus > Cupressus sempervirens. The sequence continues at coordinate 427,907,078 of CM053784.1, read as the reverse complement.
CAAAATCTAATAGAATCTAAATAAATATGTATGTGAAAATATTTCTTGGTTTTATTATAAAAATTGTTACTATCCATCATATGAGACAGAGAGAGAAATATAATATTTAACATTACATTTCTATTTTAAATAAAATATATCACATAATATATTCTAAATATGGCACATAATAGTAATATAATAATAAATAGTATATTATTCTACAAGATTGGGGATAAAAATGAAGCACAAATTTGTAAATGATCCCAAAGTTGACATTTCGTTCATTGGATAAGAAAGACACATATAGGAAGAGTGATTGGATCAAATTAAAAGTTGGACCCAAAACTCAATGACTAGTGGCGAGTTACCACCTAAGAACCTAGGATGTAGTGTCAAAATAGAATCAACACCTCTCTATACAAGTCTCAAATGACAAGAGCTTGTATGCATAAGTTTCAAATGAACATAAATGCGTGTATATAAATAATAAGCATAAATTAAATTAAATAATTGCACTAACAACCCCCTTTGTATAACTTAGAAGGACAATAAAAAAATGGGTCATGACTACTGGCCTAGTGACATATACATGTATAATGAAATCTCACATAAAAGGAGAATAATAGAAAATTTGGACAAGTAACTCTGAAAAGACGATGTGTAAGAGTGGTTAGGGAGTGGGGGTGGTGTAAGTAGCTGCTTTCTTTTTTTGAAATCAAGTAAACCTGAACTTCAAAAAGAAATTCAAGTATTGTGCACTCAAAACTTAGAGTTATGTGAAAAATATAAATTTTAGTACTCTAAGTCTAATCTCTAAACTAGTAATTTTGACAATCCATCAAAGTTTAGAGTTATATGGCTTCCTAGATTTGATTGTGTATATACTTTTGCATCAACATTTTGAATCATACTCTCTGATCCATCATTAGGACAAGAAGAGCAGGAGGAAACAAATGAGTTGTTGTAGACCAGTTGAAATATGATTAGAAAAAATGATGTTTCAACTAGCTTGCAACAACTCATTTTGGTTTTATCCTGACGATAGATCATAGAGTGTGATTTGAAACATTAATGCACAAATTATATACATAATCAAATCCAAAAAACCATATAACTCTATACTAATTTTGAGTTAAGAAACATAGCCACATACTCACCTAAGATGTTGAGAGTTAAGAAACATGACATGTTTTTGTATCAAACTTAATTAAATAAAACAAGTGTCAAATATTAAACTTAAAATAAAAGTATGTCAAATAAGCTTAGTATTTCACGAATATGATAATGTATCTAATAGATTTGTCCATGTGCTCCCATATCAATCCTATTAATATTTGGTTGTCCAACCTATATTAAATCTCATTTTTAGGCCCATCTCTTAGATGCCACCCTATTTAAAAATAAAATGACAATTTTTAGATGTTGTCATGAATGGAAAATCTCGATATTTATCAAAATCAAGAACCCAAGCATATTGATCAAAGATAAATTTTGAATAATTTGTCGTATTTATTTATTTATTTAGTTTTCTTATTTTTAAAGGCATTTATTAATTTATTAAGGCACTCCTTTATAAAAATATTGACAAAATTTTAAGAGTTTCAATTAAATAAATAGTCAAGTTTTTTGGTCAGTTTCATTGGGTTCTTTTATATAATATCAAAGCATGGTTTTCAAATAAGGTCCTAATGTTTCATTAAGAAATAAATTGTATATTCAATTTAGAGATTAATTAGAGAATTTACCATGCAACTACTATATTGACATAAATAGTAAGAAAGATAAAGCTCAAAAGATAGTCTTTTTTATTAATATTAATAGAAAATAGTTATTTTTAGATTATGTTAAAAGCAAGTTTTGAGGGGACTTGAAACCCCTTACAGAAACAAAAAGGATTAAACGTTAAAAGTCCCCCAGGTTTTACAAGGACCTAGAACCTAAAGATTCAAAACAACAACAAAAGACTAGGTTTTACAAGGACTTGGAACCTACAAAATAATTGGACAAAGTTCAAAACTAGGTTTTACAAGGACTTGGAACCTAACAGTATATTAGAATAAACAAAAGCTGGAAAAAGGAAACAAACACATAGATAACAAGGACCAACAATCAATTCAGCAACCAAAACCAATAATTAAGCTCGCTCTTTAATCTTCTTAGCCATCTCATTACCAACAGTCACAATCCCTTAAAGGATGTCCTCCACCATCGATCCAGGAGTAGCTTCAACAACTTTCTTTTTACTTTGTCTAGTTCTCTTACGAGGACCACCAATCAGTTGAGCTGTAATAGGGGAAACAATTTCCTCGTTGCTTCTTTCTACCAATGCCTACAACAACAACACACAAACTCAAGGTAACCATATCCATCCTTTGACCATTTTCCTTTACCAATTGATGCAATTCCATTTATAAGCCTTTAGGATCCTAGGGATATTCCCAACCTAACTCTCCAACTAAATTCTTTTTGCTCTCTCATTATCCAGGTTATTTTGAAGTTCCCCCATCTTTTTCTTAAGGATAATAATCTCATTGTAGAGCCAAGAATCAACCTAGAGAGAAGCATCATCTTTTAGTTTAGCTTTGTGGAGGAAAGTCAACTTCCCATTGTTTTTGCATTCTTTATTGGCCTCTTCTTCAACCAAATTCTCAAGATTGAAAGTAGCATCCTGGATATCATCCAACTTTAACTCATTTTCCTTGTTTAAACCCCCCAAGATAGTCTCTTCCTCCTTGTTATCCTTATTCAAATTTTGATTATTAATCACAAGGGCATTTTTATCATCACATTTTACCTTTTCGGAGTCAACCAAGAGCTTCACCTCTTGAATCTCCACCTAGGTAGGACCTTGACCATGAGTAGTGATACCTTTATCTGCAATAGGGTCTAAAGGATTAGAATGAGTCTTGATTTCCATTTTTAGGGACCCGTCATTACTACTTTTCCCATCATCTTTAGCCAAAGAAGCCCCTCAACTACCAGAATATCCATCAAACTTGGAGTTGAGATCACCAATCTCCATCTCACCCTCCTCTTCTTCTTCGCTCTCAGCTTTCATGGCATCCTTGTTAGACTTCAAAATATCTTCAGCCTCAATATCCTTCTTTTTACCCTTCTCATTAGTTTTCTTTTTTGCTTTCTTCTCAAGCTCCTCCAAGTTTGACATTGTCCCAGTGTTGATATTCTCACTACGAACCTTTTCAATTTTCACATTATGGATTTTGTTTTTTTGTCACTCATTTTATCAAGAGGCTCTTTCCCAAAAGATTTCCTCTTCTTACTTGGCACTGGAAAAAGTTTCACTACATTCTCTCTGCAATAATCCTCAATTAACAATATATAACCTTCATGAAATGCATGCCTACTATCTTTCTTTCTATGGGCATTGATGATATTAAGCAGTGAAAACTTCAAATAAAAGGGAAAGGATAACCTATCCTTATACCTAAAATGGTTTAGAAAAACAAAGTGAAATTTATGAACCCTTTTCGACCTTCCATCCAAAATAAAGTACTCATGAACACAAGATAAAACATCTTGCCAGATTTCCTTGATCTTATCTAGCTCATAGAAATCCCCTTCCTTTACCCGTTTCTTTTCTTTATCTTCATTTTTGGGAAACTTCTTGATAGTCGGATTAGATATACTGGTTTCCTTTTTGAACTTCATACCCTTTGTAGGAAGACCAATGATTTCAGAAATGAAATTCTTGGTCAAGTCCACAGTAACCCAAGAAGAGAAACCCTCTCCCCAGACCAATTCTTATAAAAATAATTAGTAAAATGTGATTTAAAACCATGCAACTTCTCAATATATGCAATCACCTTACCCTTTTGAATAATTTCACACATCGTGCACTTTTCCTTCCATTCTTTACAATTAGACGACTCCTGCTTCCTTGGCTCACCACCCATCATACACCCAACTTTGATGACTCTCAACAAATGGTAACAAGAACTAAAGAATAGTTTTCTTTAAAACTCAAAGAAACTTTTCGCCTAGAATACATGCCCTGTCCTATTGGCAATAATGAAGAAGTACCCCCTCAAAAAACAATAATAACCTTTATTAATGCCACCACTTGTCATATTAATCCTCAAAATCTCAAATTATCTTTCCTTCAACATTATTAGTCATATCATAACTAATGATCACCTTTAACTCCCCTTCCTTGTTAAGGTTGTTAGCCCATGTCATCTTATTATTCGCATTTGCTTCTTTTCTAGAAACCCAATCAACCACTTTGTTTCCCTCTCAATAATTATGAAAAATGATAACATTATCAAAATTATTGAAAAGATTTTTAATTTCCAAGATACTCCCTTCAATATTCCATGTCACCATATTTCTATTATTCAACATATTAATAATGTTTAAGGAGTCTCCTTCCAACCATTTTTTTGATAACCAATTTCCACTGCCATTCTATCAACATAAAGAGCAGCAATGGTTGCCACTCTATGGCTCATTGAGCAACCAGTTGGGATTGCCACAATATCCACAACCCTACTATTATGATCCCTCAAGACTCTACCACATCCAACTCTTCTAGGATTTCCTTTAGCAGACCCATCAAAGTTTACTTTCAGCCAGCCCATAGGAGGGGAATTCCACATGACACCCTCTTTGTCATCATTATGTTTTATTGTTTTATTTTCTTTAATTTTCAAGGGGTCACATATTATCAAATCATCAATATTTTTATTCTGGGAGATGAAGTTCTCTTTAATAGCCCTGAGAATATTTTGGCCCACTACCCAATTAGGTATTTCTTTGTTTCTAAAAATCCTATTGTTTCTTCCTTTCCAGACACCCCAACAAAGGTGAGGAAGATAAATACTCCAAAGGAAACAAATATCAAGACTTCTAATAGGGGATTTCTAGTTTTGGAAACACTCCATGAGATTACTAGTCTAAACCCACAATATATTCCAGTACTGGAGGAGAATTCCCCAAATATTCTGGTTGAATGTACAGTGGATGAAAACATGGTTAATATCTTCACCTTTCATCTTACATAAACTAAATCTATTCACAATAGAAATACCCCTTTTTTGAAGATTGTCTAGAGTTAAGATTTTATTTTGAAGAGCAGTCTAGAAGAAAATATTAATTTAAGGAATAAGACCCTTTTTCCAAGATTTAGCCCAAGAGGGAGGATTTTCATTTAAATTAGATCTAAACACAAAAGTCACCTTAAAATTACCACTTGGTTCTATATCCCACACCATAGAGTCCTCCATATTAGGATTAAGATTAAAGGAATTGAGAGATATTTGAATGTAGTTGAAGTTGTGGAAAACCTCTGAAAGATTAACCCATCCATTATTTCTCCAATAGTTGCAGACAAAAACCATAAAACTTGTTTGCATCTATCAATGGGAGTGATATCATTGAAGTCATTTAGCATTGGATGATCCAATAACCACACATCTTCCTAAAACCTAACCTTTCTTCCATCCCCAACTTTCCACATACATTTTTTATTTAGAATGTCTTTGGTACCTTGCACCACTCCCCAAATAGCTGAAGAATTGGAAATGTTTGGGTAAGACAAAAAATATAACAAAGATGAAACATTATAAAGATACTTATACTTCCAAATAGAACTCCATTCCTTATCATCTTGGTACACTCTCCATCCTTGTTTAGCAAGGAGAACTTTATTCATACTTCTTATAGATCTGATACCCAATCCACATTCAATCTTAGGTTTGGATACATTTTCCTACGCAATTAGTGTCATCCTCTTTCTTTCTTCAAAGCCAGACCATAAAAACTTCCTTTGAATTCTATCAATAGCATTTGTAAATTTTGTTGGAATTTTGAAGAGAGTAAGAGCATATGTAGGGAGGCTTTGAAGGCATGCCTTCAAAAGAGTCACTTTATCAACTTGACTCTGCATATTTCCTTTCCATCCAACTAATTTCTTATTGAATTTCTCGTTGAGGTCCTTCCAAAAGGAGCCTGAAGGACTATGTCCTAAAGGGAGACCAAGGTAAGTACTTGGAAAAGTACCTATAGAACATCCCAAGATATTAATAATTTTTCTTTGCCTAAGAATAGGGGTATTAATAAAGAATAAAGAACTCTTATCCCAATTGACCAGTTTCCCTATGACTGTAGAATATAAGTTAAGAGCCCTTTTAAGACTCCTAGCCTCCCTAACATCATCCTTTCCCATAAAAATAGTATCATCCACAAATTTTTCATGAGAACATAAGAGAGATCAGGGAGTGGTCTTACACCTTGAATTTCCCCTTTCAAGACAAGCCTACTAATATACCTTCCAAGATAATCACCCATAATTGTAAAGAAAATAGGAGAGATAGGATCACCTTGCCTCAAACCCCTAGAAGATTTTAAGCAATCTGATGAAACCCCATTGACCAGGACAACCGAGGAGGAAGTAGTTACAAGTTGCATAATAATATTTTATAGGCATTTCTCATTAAAACCAAAAGCCTGTATTACCTTTTCAATAAATTTTTTGTCAACTCTATTATAAGCTTTCACTATATCCACCTTCATCACAAAACCTTGAGAATTAGATAGAGATAAAGAATGTATGTTTTCATGAACCACAATAATAGAATCTAGGATTTTCCTTCCAGGAATGAAGCCATTATGTTGATCAGAAATCAAGTTTGGGAGGATAGTCAGAATATGCTAAATAAGACCTTTTGATATGATTTTTTAGATCAAATTACATAGGCTTATAGGCCTAAACTATTTCAAAGAGTCAGCACTCAACTTCTTTGGAATCAGACAGAGAAAGTTGGAATTTATTTCCTTTAGCATTCTTCAAGCCCCAAAGAATTCTTTCACCGCATCAGTGACATCTTTACCAACAACTTCCTAGAGCTTCTGGAAGAAAAACATGGGAAAGCCATCTAGACCAAGGGATTTATCTCCTTGAAAGGAAGAAATAGTCTTATAGATTTCTTCCCCAGAAGGAATTGCCATCAACATTTTGTTATGCTCATTAGTAATAATTTGAGGAATAGTTTCAAGAAGCTCCTTCTATCTAGCATCATTAACATTTGAATTAGCAGAATGAAGAGAGGAGAAGAAAGAAACCATATCTCTAGTGATTTTATTTTCATTTGTAATTTTATCCCTTCCCTTAATTGGGATAGAAAGTTGATTCCTATCCATATGCTTCATTGTAGTTAGATGTAAAAAATTAGTATTTCGATCACCTTCCTTGAGCCATATTGACCTAGATCTTTGCCTCCAAAAGGTTTCATCTCTTGATATGAGATTATGGTAACTAACTAGCTTCTCATTCTCTTCCTTTAACAACTCTGCTAAAGAACCATTAGACTGAATTTTGTCTTGAATATTCTTTAATTCTATTTTCAAATTATCTTTACCTTTAAAGATATCTCCAAAAGAGCTCTTGTTCCACTCTTTAACCCCATCTTTCACATTTCTTAAGTTTTATAGCTAAAAGGAAAAGTGTCATCCCCTCAATATTGATATTCCACCAACCTTTAAAAATAGTAAGAAAATTAGGATGTTGCATCCACATTTTCTCAAACCTAAAAGGAAGATTCTTCTTACTTAAAGAGGGTCTACTTCAAACAATAACAGAAAGTGGACAGATGCAACCTTCTAGATAAAAGAAAGGGCACACTCAAAATCTTGCATCCAATCAGGGGATATTAGGACCCTATCCAAGTGGGCTTGAATACAACTATCTCTAATTCTTTTATTGCTCCAGGTGAAATCTATTCCTCGAAGGTCCATATCCATAAGTCCCTCCTTGTTAATAAAATCCATTAGATCCAATCTTCCATCTAGCTGACTTGGATTACCTCCCTTTTTTTCATGTTCATGGAGAGGAATATTAAAGTACCCTACCATAATCCATCTACCACTATAATCTAAACTTTTAAGCTTAGATAAAGAGGTCCAAAAAAATTTCCTCACACTTTTATTATTAGGAGCATATATATTAACCATATACCAGTAGGTTCCCTGAATTAAATGTTGGACCTTTAAACGCAATAAAATTCTTCCTTGCCTCCATCAAATTTCTAGAGAACACTAAATTTTTCCACATGATCAGAGTTCCTCCTAAGGCCCCTTCAGAACTACTAGCCAAAAGACCATAGTTATTGGGGGATTTAAAACTTTCTACTTTTCCTTTCTCCATTTTCATTTGTTGAATCACCATGATATCCTATTTGTGATCCCAAATAAAATTTTTAACCACATCTAATTTATGGATGCTATTTATCCCACTTACGTTCCAAGATACGATCTTCACTACTTTTTAGGAGTATAATCCAGAATAGTCACTTGCTTTCCATTAGCTATATTCTGCATAATTTTCGTTTCTCTCTTGTTTTTAATAGTCTTTCTACCCATTTTTCTTGGAGATCCAACATCGAGCTTAAATTTTGGTGATGTTATCTCCAATTTGCTTCTTCTGGCTGCAACTCCTGAAGATAAGACTATTGAGGAAGCTTCCTTTTCAACCTTCTTCCTTTGTTTAGTTCTTTGTTTAATATCCACTTTACCAACTTTTTGTTCCCTTGGTATGCTTGGAGAACTAGAGATAGAAACATTCGAGTTTGACTCCTCAAGTAGATGTTTCGATAATGGGAGGTTGCCTCCATCAAGGGAGTCCTCCACATAATCATTCAAAATATTATCTAGATCTCATTTCTCTTCCTCTTGTATTTCTCCTTCCTCAAAATCCCCTTCCTCTTCATCATTTCCCAGATCCTCATCCTTATTCAGATTAATAGCCATCTGATCCTATATCCTCCCCATTTCCCCATTTACCTGTGGGATATAGGGAAGACTTTCCTCTACTTCCATCACCTTACTACCATTCTTAGACTGCACCCCACTCTCATCAGCCTTATCCTGGTTGCTAGGATTTTCCCTACATTGTATCTCCTTAGAAATTGACTCCCCTTTTGTTACTTTAGGTTTCCATACTAGTTTTGGAGCCTTCTATTCCACTATCCCCACCTTTTTTTATTTGCAGTTTCCATGGGCAATTTTTTGACTGGTGTCCCATCTTCTTGCAAAAGAAACAAGCATTAGGGAGATCTTCAAAAATAATCTCTTGAGTCCATTTTCCTAGTTTAGAGATAATATTCACCTTCAGAGGTAAATCCTTCAGCTGAGAAACCTTAACATAGATCCTAGTTGACATAAGCCTTGACCTTGAGGCAGTCATATTATCAATAGCAATAAGTTCACCAAATGATCCAACAATCCCTTCAAAAATAGCTTCATGCCAAAACTCCAGTGGGAGACCCAGGAGTCTAACCCAAACAGGAGTAGTGAGAAAGAAAGCATCCAATAGGTCCAGATTTGGTTCCCATTTTTTGATTATGAAGGAGCTACTTCAAAATTAGTATCATGGGCCCCCACATAATACCATATTCAGATCCTCCTTATAGGTAAATAAAAGGGAAAAAAAACATTAGGCATAATAACAATGTCAACCTGACCCCAAAGGGCCCATTTCCTTTTTACCATATTTCTTAAGGAATCAATATCTAGCCAAGCCCTGAGAAATTTCCCAACTAGGGTTAAATCCATTTGATGATATAGAGAAATTAACAATCGGGTCTGCAACAAAAATTTGGAACTCATCTTTTTCTCAGCAAGATTTAGATGTAATAGGGGGAAAAATGACTTACCTACTGGTCTTTTTCCAAAAAGACAAGACCATTGCATTCTTTCTGCAATAATCCTCAATTAATAATACAAGACCTTCATGAAGTGCAGGCCTACTATCTTTCTTTCTATGGGCATTGAGGCTATTAAGCAACAACAACTTCAAATAAAAGGGAAAGGATAACCTATCCTTATACCTAAAATAGTTCAGAACAATAAAGTGAAATTTATGAACCCTTTTCGACCTTCCATCCAAAATAAAGTACTCACGAACACAAGATAAAACATTTTTCCAAATTCCCTTGATCTTATCCAACTCTTAGATATCCCCTTCCTTTACCAGTTTCTTTTCCTCCTCTTCATTTTTGGGAAACTTCTTGATAGTTGCATTAGATATACTGGTTTCATTTTTGAACTTCATACCCTTTGTAGGAAGACTGATGATTTCATAAATGAAATCCTTGGTCAAGTCCACAATAACCCCGTGAAGAGAAACCCTCTCCCCAGACCAATTCTTGAAAAAATAATCAGTAAAATGTGGTTTAAAACCATGCAAGTCAACATCCCCAAGCCTTCTTGAAACAAACCCCAATAATATTTTGCCTTCTTCCTTCTCCTGGGAACCACCCATAGTGTCATTCCCAACATTGCCATTACCAGAATCCACATTCACATGCCCTACAATTACATTGTTGATTTGTACAGCTAAATTCTTGCCAAGAACCTCTACCATTCCCGCTCTATCTTAGTAGATTATAGTAAAAAATAGTTGTTTATAATTGTGGTTTCATTAGTTTAATTTAAACCATGAGAAATAATAAGAGAAAATATGTAAGAAGAAAGGTTAAAGTGGTTCATAGATGAGTTGCTAAGCTATGAGGTGGAGGAAAAAGACAAATTGAATTAAGAGTAGAGGGAACCCAATAAATTGGAAAAAAAAAATATAGATAAATTCACAATTCTCAATGTAATTGTGATTAGGAATTATAGATAAACATTATGTGGGGGATATGGAATATAGTCACTAACATCATAATGAAATGAATATTCCATACAAAATTTAAGCATGAAACAAGTACGAAAATTCACATAAACATTATATGGGGGATATGGAATATAGTCTTCACTAACATTTTCCAACCATACAACTACTGCAAATTTATTTGCTTCCCATCTTACCACTTTCACTAATAGATATATAGGCATTGTGGGTTAAAAGTATCACAATGTTTATTATTATAGTAAAATATAATTGTAGCTAGGCTCATGAATCTATAAATAATACTCGATCATCTTTATTACAACCAAAGTTATTCATAGATTGTAGGAACATGCATACTTTTCTTCTTAGTATCCACCATTACAATAAAGTATTCAACTCTAAATGGGTGTTTTTTAGGCATGCGACTATTCTGCAAGACTCCTACCATCTAAGGAATTTTGTTGCTAGTGTCTTAACATATGTATACATAGACACACACAGACCATTAAACATTTGGTCAGAATTACATTCAACAAAGTTTAGGGGATACAGCCATTTTGATGTGCCCTATCACATGCAAATAATTAAATATCAATGCAATTGATAAACTATGCCGAACTATGCCAAAGTAAGCTTTGTCATCTAGGTGAGAAATTAAAATAAACATTTTTATCCTACACAACAAAATGTAACAAATTAATGCTAAAGAAAATATTTTGTACACAAATAGTACACATATTTCTTCAAAAAATAAAAAATAGATCCCTTTATTATTAGAACAAGGGAAAGCATATCAATGCTCAATATATCTAACTTGGCACACCCACAAATCCTTAATAGTACATTGGATTTCAACGAAAAGATTGTTGTTGTTGTATTTATATAAAACTAAATTTCTTATAGCTATTATTATGGCTTCTAGGTAATAGCAACAAATGTTGTAGGATTTGTTAAGTGTGCAAGGGATAAAAGTGGTCATTTCAAAGTGTTGTTCAATTCCTTACTTAAGGTTGCACAATAACCACGCACTACAACCACCTAAAAAATTGCTAATACGTATACACAGTATCTTGGAAAATGTTCAATAATACTCATTATTAGGAATGTAAATAGACAGATATTGGTACATTATACATTTCATAAATTGTATTATTATTATGATATATTTTTTATTAAAATATGAATAATAACTAGTACTCTTCCCCTAAGAACTATAATTCAGATTGCAACAACTTGATATTATTTATTAAAAAAATTGCAACCTAGTTCTCCTATGAGGAAGTTGGGAAAGACAAGGTTCTAAAGATTATTCAACAAATCATTTTGTTAATATCCTACACTTATGGTGCTTCGTTACACTTTAATGCAATTTGTCAAATAGTTATCTGCAAAGTTCAATGCCTTCTCTATAATTCCTCATTTTACATATTCTACACTTGCAACAAGTTATTCCATGGAAACAAATTTATTAGAGACATTCTCTCAAACAACTGACATGCCTTGTTTACATGCCTTGTTTATTAATACACCTTTTACACACATGTTTCTAAGGGTAGTTATAGCTACAACATCTATAAAATTCCCCTACCAATGTTGATGGATCATTGTTTAGAGACACAAATAAAACACTGGGAAACTTTCATGTCAACCTTTATAGGACATTCTTACCTCGTCATTATTGCCAATAGTAAAACCAAATCAAATAACAATGAAAAACCAATGATCTGGACTTTCTACGCTGATAAAATTGTTTGTATTTGTGGACAAGTTATTATGATTATTTTTTTCATTATATACAATGACAATGGTGAGGGAGAGGAAAGAACTAATAATGCATCATAGTTTGATGGATTTCTATACCCTATTTCAAAACCCCCATTTTCAGAGAGTCTATGATGATATTGAAAAAAGTTTTCAACTCTGCCTTTACGCCTTTCAATATCATTTTTTAAAATGTACTTTTGAACAAAATGAACACACATTGTAATGTATATCTTGCATTCACAAAATTCTATTAATTTTTTTAAATCCTTATCATCAAATAGTTCACATACCCTATCTCTGTGTCCATATTATTCAATACTTGTTTACTATGTGTCCATATTATTCCATAATTGTTTACCAAATGAATGCAATGACTAAATCTAACAGCATTAGTACCCTGTTCCAAAGCACCCATCTTTTATAAGCTAAGAGTACCTGCACAATTATTAAAAAAATATTTGGTTAGAAATCTACTCATGAATGCTTGATAGGCGAGAACATCGGTTCAAAAAATAAGGTAGTAGTGGCAAAAAAATAGAAGTAGGTTGCTAGAGGTGAATGGAAGTTATTCAAATTTCAAAAATTAATGGAGATAACTTTTTAGAATGTGAGTAGATGGCTAAAAGATGGGCTTGATCTAATTAGGATCTAGGACGATTACAGAAGAATGCTTAACATAATTACATTAAGTTAATCCAAAACATTAATTAGTGAATTAACATAATTATAATGCTTAAATGAACAAAGCATAATAAGGTAATGATCTAAAAGAAATAGAATAAAGAGATAGAAGACAAAACACAATTGATAACGAAGTTCGTCCGCAATTCGGACTATGTCTTTGGGTCCTGCTCCAATAGAGGGACCGATCTAATGACCTCCAAACAAATCAATTACAAGTGTTCAAGATCTTCCCTTCAAGCATAATGGCAACATTATTCTCCAATGTGTAGGAATAATCAACAAGCCTTCAAGATCATAATTTCTTTCTCATCATCTGGATGATTTTTCAAAGCTTACTACTCCCTTTTATACATGAAATTAGCCATAATTAGACTTTAACCATGAAAACAAAAAATAATCTCCCTTGGGAAAATAATCCCCAAAAAATCCCCTTTGTCATTTTACAAATATGGCCTTATTTCATTTTTAGGGCCTATCTTAACAAATAAACCTTATTTTAATAAGGTTGGCGGTTAAAATAAATTTCAAATATAATATGCACCACACACACTCTTAAATCCATAAATAACACATCGGTGCTCCACCATTTTAGGGAGCCGGTGGTGAAGTTTCAACCCCTATCGACCTCAATTCACTCCATTTGGCGGTCTATTGTAATTTGAAAACAACTTCCCACCAAAATTTAGTAAAATGCATGTGTGGTGTAGCGACTGTCTAGAGAATTAGTTGGAAGTTGGTTGTGGGTTCCACCCCAATAAGGAGATTTATTTTGCATCCGAATTTCAATGTGCCATGTCACTATGCTGACTGGGATGCTAACATCATGATGATGTCATGAATACTTGTGTATTTCCTCTAAAATTGGATGGGCATAACTTCCATGAATCTCGTTGGAAAGCTCTTGACAAGCTCTTCAATTTGAAACCCATTGTTGACCACTTTTGAGATGATTATTTTTTCACCTTGTGACGACCTCTGTACATGGTTTGACCAATTTTTGACCAGCCATAATTTTGGCATCCAAACTCCAATTCCATGCATTCAAGTTGTGTTGGAGTCAGAATTGTGAACACTTTTTAATGATGTTGATTCTTGGAGCATTAGGAACATCTCAATTTTCATTGATTTTTATCTCCCGAATTAGGGTTGACACTTGCCAGTTGCCACTCGAAGCGGTCAAAGCTTCGATTGTGTTCGTTAAGCCCAACCCTGTCAAAGAGCCACATGTTATTCCACAAAGCCACGTGTTGGGCAATAGAGGTGCTTGCTAGATGATTAGGCAACGTATGATGAGAAGTCAGAGGTGCCACTGGGTAAAAATATGAGCAAACCAAGAATTTGCAAGTAAATATTTATTTCAATGACTTTGACATGTTTATCAATTACCTATTTGTGTAAAATAAATAAAAATGCTAAAACTTTGTCACGAATCAATTTCCACCAAAAGAAAAGAATGTTCACAGGCAAAACATCCAATTCTCAAACAAAATTGTAAAACAAACCAAGGCTTATGGAAAATAGTATAGTGCCCATATGATTTAGTTGCAATATGAGATATGTGGCCATTGGCAAATAAGTTGAAAGGAGTGAGGAAGAATGTGCATAACTGCATTGTATTTTAGTTCCATAAATTCCTAGCAATTGTATCTACACAGATCTTGGTCTGAATGCTACCCTCAGAGGTAATTGTTTGAAAATATTTTGGCATTAATATATGCAAAATTTAAAGAGAAGTAAATGTGTGCTCCACACCTGGTAAGATAATCTTCAGTTAAAGCTAAATAATTTCTTGTGAGGCCAAACAAACAGTGATGAGCGTGATGAGTTGGCATGAAAGAAAATCTTCCCAATGATTGGATTCCACCCTAGAAAGAGGATTTTATCTTTTTTGATGTTGAAATTTCGTCGCCTCATTTGGGGATCTCTTAAATGTTAGAACACGTGGCATAAATTTTGGAGGGAACGCATGAATTCATTTTTGAAATCATTTTCCATACCTCCAGTTCGAGTCAACTTACAAAGGTGAAGGAAATTTAATCCAAATTCATTTTGATTGGCCTGACGAAATCCCAATTTGGACTCTTATTGAGAATTATGTTTTTTTATGTCGCCTATATAAACAAGTCAACGAGTTCAATTTTTACTCTCTTTCAAATGTGATCTTGTCTCAGTGTGCATTAGCAACGAAACTCCTAATGTGGAATTTGCTAGCAGATTTCACCAACAAGGCAATAGATTGGCCCTTTAGATAGGTTGCAAATTACCCCAAGGCAATTCTAACAAGTGCTTAGATCTTTATTTTATTTTAATTACCTATTCCTCACAATCAAAATTGAAATTCCTTTTTTCGTATTGAAAGTGCAAAAAATTGCACTATCGAAGAAAATCAAGGCAAGGAGGATTAAGATAAATTAGGGTAAAATTAGATGTGGATAGTTAAGGAATCATTAAAGGTAATTTTAGTTCAATTCATTAGCGGCCTTGTTGAATAAATTGAAAACATAATTTGGGTGACTTTATGGGTCTTGGTGGAATAAAGGGAGTGAATTAATTGTTATAGATATATTTTTATCATATATTCAAATTTCTTTAATTATTATTAGAAGCTTATAAAGTATTTTCAAATTCAAGGAACACAAATCTCACCAAGGCATTAAAGGAAAAGCATTTTAAAATCTAGCTTGCAAAATTCAAGTCACAATCTTAATCTTTTATGTTTGATCAAAAATTAAAATCCAAAGTCTAATTGAGGATGTATGGTGGCAGGAAGGGGGTGGGATCTAGAAGGATTTTACTTTTTTAAAATTATAAGTTTCTTCATTTTATCTAATCTTGTTATCTCACAACTTTAATGCATCTTTATCTTGTTTTGCGAGGTGAATTTAGGAGGGGGAAAGCAAGGAATCTAGGAGATTCTTGAGGATTTATAGTGGAAAGAAAAAAACAAGCTGTCAAGAGCAAAATTTGGCTTGGGGTGCAATTTAAGTTCAAGAGAAAGAAAGGTTTGGCTATATGAAGACTTCAAGGAGTCCAATCAAGACTACAATTTTAAATTGCAAGTTCAAGTTTGAGGATGAAGATTAAAAGGTTCATGTATGCAAATTAATGTCAAAGCCATAAATAAAATTCCCAAGAGATGATGAAGACACAAAGGATAAATCAATTTGGGAAAATGAAACATCACAATCACCCTCAAGAAATTGATGTTTGGAAGATTTAATCAAAGTTAGGAATTTTGTCCCCTCATCAAAGGATTAAAAACATCTACAAGATAAGGATGATGAGGTGACAACATACTAAGTGCCCTATTTCCATATTGGTTGGAAAAAATCACTATGATTTTCTTATTTTCCCATGATGCGGTGCTCTCATGTAATTGGTTGCAAATTTGACAACCCTAATTAGGATTTGTGTAATTACATCTCAGCCCTTGATCTTGAATCAATCTTGGCCCTTCATTGTATTTGAGTAACTATAAAATGTCAAGGCCTTCTCATTTGTAATTCATTAGTTTTGGAGATGGTATTAAAGAGCTAGATTAGAGTAGGCTAGCTAAGGGAGAGACTTGATCAAATTGTTGCTATATGCTTTGGAAGTAATAGATAGTTCATTGTTGGTTCTTCAAGGTGAATTACTTGTTATTAATTTGAAGTGTTACATGGTTTCCTCAATCTTTTACTTGGAGTAGTTTTGGTTTCATGTTGAAGTATCTTAGCTTAATGGAAGTTATTGTGGATATTTACGTGTTTAACTTGAACAAATTTAGGCCACTAGCCTCGTACTAATGGTAAGGGTGTCTTGTGTGGTAAGTCGATGATTGAAAGTATTTAACTTCAATTGATATTCATTCTTTAGTTTGCTTTCATTTGATGAGATTGAAAGGGAGATATTGATGTGAAAACCAGTAAAGTGTTTCATAGAAGCTTGTCGTAGGTGGGTTAAGCCACTAGCAAGATTGCATCTAGTAGAGTTTATGTCCATCTATGATTCCTTGCATTCATAGTAAAGTAGATGTAGAAATAGAGGTTAGAAGTTTAAGTTGGAGTTGAAGTGGAAAAGTTAGATACGTTTTCACTGCACATTGTAAAGCCAAATCTTTAGAAGTGAAACAATTGACATCCACAAGAAACGTATGTGTTATTGTAGCATGATTTTTTAAAGTTCTATTTAGTGGCTTATTTATTTTCGTTGAATGGATGTGTTTCAAGTAATTCAAGTTCTCTATATTTTGAACCCTTTGTATCTTTTGTTTTACTTCTCTACCGATTTTACTGTCATTAGCTACAACATTGTACGCACATTGGTCAAAATTGATTTTCTGTTAGATGTATGTAAACATGTTTGTGCTATTCTAAATTGTGATATTCAGTCTTGATTGTCATTTATGTGCTTTGGTCATAAAGGCCTTAGGCTTAATAAAATGGAGGACAAAATCATTTCAACAGCTGAAACGTTATTCTAATTGACTTCAAAAATATATAGAATTGCCTAGAATGCTTAGAAGAATCTTATAATTGTTACAACATGCATAGTAGCAATTAAATAGAGGTAGCATTATCATTCATTGATTTAGATGTTTTAATAGTCATGGCATTTCAAGATGTCCAAACTTCGCTAAAAAGCATCCAAATTATTTTCCCAATGTTGCCATACTTTATAAGTGCTCAAATTGTTTTGGCTTGAGTAGGGTTAATTATTTTTACTTTCAAATTTTGATAGTTGCAAAAGAGTTTTCTCTCATGTGCAATAAGGATGTAGACTCTTAACTTCAAATAAATATTCTACAACTCAGAATGGATTAGGCAAAAGGTAATTTGGTAAAGGTAAATTATATTAAAAAGATGAACATTTATTTACAGACATACAACTATTAAAGGTATTAGTATGATATCACAAATTGTTATTAGAACAACAATACATATAAGTAAACATTTTTATGTGTTTAATGCTTTTAGATGTATAGATAGTTTAACATATATACATTTTTAATTACCAAATTTGTTTGTAATTCATATTAGAGGCCCTTTAAAATTTTCCCTATTCTTATTTGATAACTCATCTATCGCTATTTCAACCCTAAGATGTTAGTATCTAGCATTTTCCTTTAAGTAGGCAAGTGTATTAATCTTCTTCTCATCTATCTTTTTCATTACACTATTTATGACTCTCATTATTTTGGCTATTGTCACTGCTACTGTATTGAGTTCCTGTTATCATTGTGAAATGAAAATGAATTTTGCAATGAAGACTTTTCTGATCTCTTGTCTTCTTATTCTCTAAGAGAATTTTGTTGCAATGATATAATAAAGCATCACATTTCGACATCATATTATCAATAACACAAACATTTTACTTTATGTGTTCTTATTGTGTACACATCCAGATTTTATTTTATTTGGTGAGTAGCAAATAAGCCAATCAAGTAAGTTTTAGGCTAGAAACTTGATTCCTTGAAGCTTTGCAATAGAGATTACTATTCTACAACAATGCTTACGAAGCTAAAAGTTCTAGAATTTCTTTGTAATAAAAAAGGTTTTATATTAGTCTTGTTAATACATGTTTATTGTGTGGGATGAGCGAGAATGGTTGATATAAGAATAATTTTTATATAATATACTATTATATTTCATTATTTGCTTATATTTGTGATTGAGGTTACATTTAGGAGTATGATTAATTTTAGGATTAAAGTTATAATTTTTTTTTTAATGATTAAAATTAGGATAATGAATTATGATTAGATTGTCTTTACAATTTGAACTATGATATTGTATTTAAAAATACACTTACTTTTTTCCCATAAATATATCTTCCTACCTATT
Organism: Cupressus sempervirens; assembly: GCA_028749045.1. Classification (NCBI taxonomy): domain Eukaryota; kingdom Viridiplantae; phylum Streptophyta; class Pinopsida; order Cupressales; family Cupressaceae; genus Cupressus; species Cupressus sempervirens. The sequence continues at coordinate 427,888,199 of CM053784.1, read as the reverse complement.
GCACCTTACTTGGTAGTAGATAATTACTATTAATATATAGAAATCTAAGATAATGAAACGAGTCATGGACCCCTAACGTTACCTTTCCTGTACAATTTAACATACTTTTTGTTCACAAGGGGCCATCTTACCTGCGTTATGATATGATATGATAGATTTTAATGACGTCCACGAGACTAAAGTAGTCTATGGGACCCATGCAATCGCCCTCCCGAGTCAGGAGCCAAACTAGTCAGTTGCAAAGTTTTGGTTAACTTGTCTCTTCTTCTTTGAATTTTGATAATCAACTCCGCTGTTCTCTTCACTTGATCTTCCTCAAATAAATAGTTGAAGTCCTTGTTCTGCAGAATTTTTGTATAATCAGATCTGATGTCGTTGTAAGTCAAGCATTCCATGACAAAGTGTTGCTCTGTCTCCACTGTTCCCATATTGCAGAATAAACATGTTCTGTCTGCCCACTCTTCCTTCGGAACTTGCCATCTACCAGTTTCACATCGCAGCTGATGTGAACTAGTTCTAATTTGTGCCATCAACATTTTTGCTTTCCAGTTAATAGGTGCCCTTATATAGACCTTTTCATCATGACTAGAAGTGGGATTAAATTCTTTAATGTAATAAGATTTTTTCCTCCCTATGTGTCTTGTCTACAGAATATTGCGAAATTTTTCATTGACAAACTTTTTTATTTCTTTAATGTTATCTGGGCAAGCTTGGATGTTGATATCCCATTTTTGCATCCATTTGTCATTTTGTTTCATCCATGTGCTTTTCCGCCTCACAAGTTTTTCTTCTATTACCAACTTGGGCCAACGATGTGTTTCTAGACCTTGGGTTTTCTTTAAATAGCTTAGCATTCGGATCAATGCGACGGCTTCTAATGGAAAGGAACCCACCTCCGCCAAAAGGATTTCATACGGAACTGTGGTCTTGACTTTAAGATTGCATGTGATAAAGTATTTTTGAATTCTTTCTACTTGCCGCCATTTCTGTTTGGACATACTACCGCCCCACACTTCACATCCGTATAGAATAACCGGAGTGACCAGCAAACCAAACGGAGTTTTCATGGTTGTCCAATCCCACAATTCTGTGTTCCTGCACTTGTTTTGTAAAGAGTATAACGCCTTCCAGCCCCCTTGGATCCTTTTCAATCTACAAGTATCCCAGTTGAGTTTGTTATGAAAATCGATGCCCAAGTATTTGTACTCTTCCACAATCTCGAGGGGGCTATTTTCAAACAAAAACTTGTCTTGTATGCCCCTATTCTTCTTTAGTGAGAAGATCATAATTTTGGTTTTGCTAGTGTTAACTTGCATTTCTACATCATGGCAAAAAAATTCTAGTGCTTTCAAGTGCTCTTTCAAACCTTTAGCTGTTCTAGCAAGAATTATGAGATCCTCTGCATATAAGAGCAATCTTATCACGAAGTGGGCCAGCTGCACCCCCTCACCATTGGTCTTGTTTATCCACTCTTCTAACTTGTCAATATAAAGCCCGAATAGTGTTGGAGAAAGCGGACACCCTTGCTTAACCCCGATGTTGCTGTCAAAATCTTCTGATATCCCTTCTGTCGTTCTGATTTTAGCTTTGACCTGCTCATATAATCTGTAAACCGCTGACCTAAGTTCTTTAGGGACATCCAACTCTACCATTCTATCCCACAGTTTATTACGTGGCACTGTTTCGAAAGCTTTTTTAAAGTCCACGAAACAACAAAAAGCCTCGTTCCCCGGAGTGTCCCAAACTTTCTCAATCAAATGCGTTGATCAGCCGATTAATGGATTCTCTTTTGATCCGTTAGACCATTGATCTCGTGATTAAAACCTTTCATTTCATTTCATTTCAGTGCATTATTTCACCGACAGCCAAGCATTCTAAATGCTTAAATTGAACATGAGCGGCGAACAGTTACGTCGACCATGGTGTGAACTGGGCAGCGTCATCGGTCGCTTCTACACATTCTCACTCTTCCCATTCAAATATTTTCTCATTCAAAGGAGGTGGCAAATTTCAACCGATTCCAACAATTTGTCTTTATTTGCACCTCATTGACCGTGTCTTCAAGAGCTCGTAACAACTGGTCTCTGTAATCGATTCCTCTTTATATCAAACGATCGACAAATTATAGTGTGCGGAGTCAGTGAGGGGCGGAAAGATTTCTCTGGAAGTAGCGGAAAGGGAGGAGAAGATAAAGTAGGCGACCCTGCCGGAAGTGAAGAAGAAGGAAAGGCAGAGCGTAAACAGAAGATGGCTTTATCAATGTCTCAACAATTAACAATCGCCTATGCGGGGTTGCTAGGAGGTAAACATCTCCCCGCACCATTTCAAGATTTAGTTTTTCTTTCTCATCGCTAACGAACACCCACAGAATGAGTAAGGTTTCTGCAAATAACTGCGAATTTAGTTTAGATCAACGTTTTCAGTCTGTAGCGGACATATTGCTGGCTGAAAGATTGATTTTTTCGCAGCTGATAATGTTAATTGGTTTTGATAAATTTCCTGTACTTTCTTGATGAAAGATTTGATTTTTGCATCGTCTGTGAAGTAAAAGTCTACAGCAAATTTTTCTATCAACATTGTGATTAACAGGATTTTTTTGTATTTGAAGCACAATTTATGAATAAGAAGGAAAATGAGATATATTGCATAACTAGATTTCGTTAGAAAAAAGAGGGAATAAATTAAAGGTCAAGGAGAGTGAATCTAATTTCTTTTCCTTTTCCTTTTAATTTTGATTTTGTAGTATGCTTAGAGTTCATCTTCTTGTTTCTTGTTTTCTGCTCTACTTTCTCCTTTTGCTTATTAAGTGGGTTATGCAATTTATTTCATTCATTCTATGTAATGCCCCCTCCTAGAAGTCCTGATTCTAAGAAGGATAAATTAATATAAATTTAAATTTAAATTGAGTTTAAGTTTTAATAAGGTCAATTTTGTCCATCAAAGAAAAAAGGTATACAAGGAAGATCAAGCAAGGAGTTGGAAGAATAATGAATGATTTTTATTATCCTTAGGAGCATGGAATTGCGGTTCAATCTGACCTGAGGATATGGCCCCATAAGGTCTGGAATTAGAAGATTGAATCTTTGAATTGCATTACTGAATAAGAGGATGAAAACCCTTGATTCATATCTGGGGCAATTTCACAGAGAGATTGCATAGAAGTTTCATGTGTTAGACACTTAGAATTCCTGTCAATAACTAGTGTAAATTTAGGGCACCTTTCAAAGATATTTTGATCAATTGTAATTTGCTGCAGATTTCGCTGCCGAAGATAATACAGAATTCTCTGAGCAGAATTCTAATTTTTTAAATTTTATATATAATTAATATTAATTGAAAATAAATATTATTTGTGTATATATAAATTAAATAGAAGTTATCATAGTTGTGCATGGAGTTTTTTATATGCAGTTTTTTCTCAAATAAAACATTATGTTCTGATGATGGTTTATAGAGTGTGAGCCAAAGTGTTAATGAAAAAGTTCACACTCAATTTTATTAGAAGCATTTGTCTTCACTACAATTTATTAATTATGCCCATTATTAGAACAGAAATGCGTATTTATTCACTTTACTCTGGTGTCTCCTAGAATGGAACGCATGAGCCCAAGAACATGAAAACTTGAGTACGAAATTTGAACAGTACATATGAGGATAGGAAAAAGTCCCAAATGACCTGGTCAAGACCATGATTTAAATGACATTTACCTTTTCCTATGATGTTTAATTTATTGACAAGAATGTATGGTACCATTAGATTTATCACTGGTTTAGGTACACAAAGATTTATCACTGATTTATGACCTGTTCAGCAGCATGTTTGATCAGAATATCAGTAAAACATGAATTACAAAATTGTGCAATTGAACCTGAAACAAACTTAACTAGCTTGCATCAGCTAATTCAACCAGAAAAAGAAATTGAATGGCAACAACCAAACAACTTTGACAAATTGTGAAAAAAGTTTTGGAAATACCAAGTTGGAAGAACAAATCCACTAGCTATTCATCAGAAATTACATAAGACAAATGAACACGATCTTAGACTCAACCATATGCACTATAAATGCAAGACAAGTAACATTTAACAAGCCAATGGAGTAGAGTGCTGAAAAGCTTTTAGTTGGGTCTTTTTAATAGAGAATGTAGTGAAGACGTATTTTTAGTCAAGTGTTTTTTAACATCTCTTAAATCTTCGTGGAGTAGGAAGAGGTTAATATCTCAATGCTGTGTGCATTAATCTTTTATAATTCTTCTCAAATGTGCTGAAAAAATAAGCCTGCATTTCTTTGTTTGCAAATTTCTGAAATGATGGTCCTGAATATTCCTCAATCTTGATTTGCCCTCTAGGAGGCATATTTAAAGCCATTAAAGAAAATGAAAGGTGCAAGAAGCTCAAGAGTGCTAGAAACTATATCACTTTGCTTGATATTTGTTGTAATTGCTAGGAGGTAATGCACTATGCAGTTCATTTAATCCAATTTCTGCATAACCTATGAGAGAAAAGCATGTATACAAGCTTATAAAATAACCATTATGTGTAGAGGTCAAATAAACAAGCCACAAGATAACACATGATGTACCATAGAGAAACACCGAAAAGGGAAAAACCAGACATCTAAAACTATTCATACTCCATCTTATTATTCTGCAATAAATCAATGCAAAACATTTACAAAGTTACAATGAGTACTTCTAAAACATCAAGCCTCTCTCATGCACCCTTCGTGTGTCCAAGCTTGAATCTACATGTATCCCATGCCATGCTTCACATATGCACTCAGAAAGACTCAATAATATGACAACCCACTCACACTTCCAACCTAAACCGCGATATGTGTGCTTGCTTATATAGACCCAAGCTCACACACACAACCAAGTGGTAAGATAAAACTATGCACCACAAAAGCATATAGCACAATACTATTGACTCCTCATTTTATATCAGGTACTAAATTTTCATCTTAAATATCTTTTCCCAACATTTAGTGAAATACATTTTTACGATTTACATTCAAAATATACCTTGATATTACTTACAACATATAAAGTGGTCCCAAAATCCTCTATGTACCCTAGATACCTAAATACACCACAAATAATAATAAATAAGAAATTATAAATATTATGCAAGATGTACAATACCTAATTCTCAACATTCTCCCACTTGTTTGTACACATTGCATATGGGTTGATCAATGAGATGCATCATCATAACCATATATGAAACCACATGAATCTCCAACATGCTTTTGTGCTCCATCAAGATACTTACAATAAAATGGCGAGTTCTATCTCAGGCAAGAACTCATCTCATCCTCCAACATGCCAACTATGGAAAAGAAGGAATGAGCCAAGGTGAAGATGCATCAATCAAAGAACACAAGCATCAAATATAATGTGATAACAAAGGCTTGTTGGAAATGACATCCACAACACATGCCGATACATCTAGCTATCCATACCTCTTAGATATAAACAACATCGGTAAACTCATGCCAAACACATATCAGATTATAAATGCAATCAAGTCTTTAGTATCAAACCTATCAATGAAGAGCATACTTATCCAGGAACTCCTGTTGCATGGGTAATGTTAAATCTGAAAATAAGGCATATAAAGTCTGCCAATCAATATTCATATCAAGGTGTGACAAATTTTATCAAAACACAAAGCACTATCACACATGCAACCCAAATAGGTGCATACTTTGTCACAAATATGTCACCATGCTCCCAAATAGTATAGTCATGAATCTCATGAAAGAAACCATAGAATGAAGAAAGAAAACCTATAGACCATAAATTGTCCTTCTACTAACACCTCAAAGAAGCAACCTTGTGTAACGTATGATCTCCTTACAACCCCAAATGAAAAGCCATAACAACACCCAACCTATTCAATTTCTTATATCAAACAAACATATGTATTACAATGCCAACATGAATGTAAGCTTCACAAACCAAGAAAATCAAACTTAAAATATCCATTTCCAATAAAGGAGATTATCCCAATAAAACATTTGCTAAGATCCCCATAATGACATCTTAATCTCAACATACGCATAAGGAGATAACCATGCTATCCACCTTTCAAAATGAATCCTCCAGAACTAGCCATCTGTCCATAGCTCAAGATCCATATCTATGCAAGTGTGATGTCCCTTTATCTGAAATAAGATTTAATAACAATAACAATAAAATATAAAAATAATAAATCATAAATACATATACACATGAATAAACAAATTTATAATAATAATATAATTACTAGACAATTTTGGGAATTCTATAGAAGACTATATTGCTCTCGATTCAGGACATGAAGATATAGAAACTATAGTATCAGCCTTCATTGCTTATTTACAATTACAAACATATAGTATTGTTATAAAGCAATTCATTAGCGGCAGGGATCGACAACCTATTTATACATAGACAAATATTTATAACCCAAGATAATGACGCAGCTGAGGCTTGAAGAGGAGTATCGACGTGTTGTATGAAAGAATACAATTGCCCGGGAAGATGATTAAGATCGGTAATGCAGCTCAATGCAATCAATCAAATATAAGTACCGACTTGTACGGAGTAACTCATATGTCTTTGGGAGATTTTTGATGGAGGAGTTTACCATGAAACAGAGAATACCATACGAAACACATGGAACAATGTAAAGGTCTGCCCCTTTTTACTGATTTTTTGTTTTCCAATTACTGTGATTTTGTCAAATAGTTTGCTTGCAACTGAACAATTGGCTTATTGAGTTTTATCTTGTTTGTTTGAAGGTTTGTAGTTGTTTGGACAGATTTAAGAATAAGATTGATAACTCAAATAAATTCTAAATACTACCATTGCATTCGCTTTCCACTATCAACAAAATCTATTCAAAGCATACATTAAGTCTTTCAAACTTGTACTACAGTACTAAGAACAAGTAACAGAAGTTTGATACTAAATTCTCTTAGTCCAATGAGTACAAACATTACTAGTGCATATCCATAATGCTGCTTATGGATGAAAACATATAGCAATAGCCCTTGCTTCCCACGTCCAGTCTTCTGTCTTTATTATCAACTTAATACAGTGCCCAGCAATTGATCATAGACTAATGCAGCTCCCTTGGTAGTGGTTCACAGCCGGGTGAAGAATTCTGATGTATTGTTAATGTCTCCAGCACAGCAGATTGTTTCCAGCAATGATTGACAGCTTAGGAAGGTCTGAATAAATCTGATACAGCAGTGAAGAAATGTGATACAGCAGTTTAATCTCTTCTAAATCCTTGGTACTTCACTTTCTAAACTCAAACTCTCAGCTCAAACCCTCCTCGAAATCGCAATCTTGATAAACAACAGTAACAGTGATTGATATGATTTTAAATGACAAATTTACCTTGAAGCTCAGTACACAAATCCCACTGACTGAATCTTGAACAGTGGGAAAAGTGCATATAGGGTTTCTGTCCCCTAGAGATAATCTCCACAATATTGCCAATTTCACAAATTATCCAAGCATGCTAAAAAGAGAGCCCTTCATTTCTTTTTATATACTTTCTCATGGGCTCAATCGTTTCGTCAATGTGGGATAAAAAACACATTGCTTTCTAAACTTACTATTTTCTTGTGGCCCCTATTTTCTTGCGGCTCCTATTTCTATCTGCGTGTTTTTTCTTTGATATTTCCCCTTTTACCTTTATATCTCCAACCTGTTATAAAATGAAGGGGGACTATTTCATTTATATGTCCCACAACTATTGAGTCATAGAGTATACATTAATAAAGTTGAATAATTAAATTTAACTTCATAAAATAACTTTATTAAGCATGATAAGTTTTATTGATGATAAATAATTGATTTGTTGATATAAAACAATTTATCATCAATCCTTTGTCACTGGATGTCCAAAAATGCCCATATTGACTCAGATCACATCAGAATGAACTGCAACTGAAATTACCCGGGGCAAATGACCTCCAAGTGCTTTTCATGTCCTGGTTAGCCTATGAGACCAAGGGGAAATAGGCTAACAACAACAGTATATTGTGAACTCTAGAAGGGGGATATTGCAAATGATAATGAGCAAGCTATAGCTCAACAAGGAAAGTTAAAAGTCGTTGAACATAAAGGATGTGCAAATAGTAACTATAAGAATATTGATGGTTATCAACCAAGGAAGATGTAGATACAAGCAACATCAATAATAGGGACGTAGAACATAGCTGACTTGTATTAATCGAAACTTGAAGATAGTAATATCATCTGAGCATAAACTAAGGAAAGACAACAACAGTTATTTAACAATAATTACATTAATTGATAAATTGAGAAGGTATTAATCAATGCAATGATAATGCGAAGACATCAATAATATAACTTGGAGAATCCACATGATTGATGGATACATTGTCATGAGTTGTTAATGAAACAGTAAAAGGCAAGATGGCCAACAATTATAAGAAGGATAAAGTAATACCAGTAATGTAATTCTCATCAATGAGGATTGAGTTGCAATAATATTTGTTGGAAGTATGCGACTTCTTTTGGAGAGATAAGAAACTATAAGAGAGGCATGTCTTTAATGCCAAAGAGATGCAACCATTTTTTTCTGCAATGTACATAAGGAGGTTGAAATCCTTCACTCAGAATCATGGGGGATTATTTCTTTATTTTATTCACCCTTTACAGATCATCTCAGTTAATAAGACTTGAACACCATCACAGCAAATAAGACTTACTTGAACATCATCTCAGTAAATAAGACATGAAGATCATATCAGTGAATAAGGTTTGAAGATCATCAGAAACAATCAATTTCTCTTATAGCAGATAAAGGACCACAGCAATATGAAGGATACAACAGTAATCGATCTCACTTCCAGCAAGAATTATAACAACTAGAAGACTTGCAGCATCAAATATAATACAAATCCTGTCCAACAAATAAAGATCAAGGTGATTTTAAGAATAACATTAGCAATCAAGATTCATTCACTGTGAAGAAGCAGTAGCATTGCATCAGCAATAGAATTTGATCCTTCTTGAGATCACTAATCAATACAATTAAGTCTCTCTCAACTATCAAATGCAGTCAGATAAAAGGAAATAAGAATACCAGCAGATAGGGAATTCATTGAGGCATCTAGAATCAATTGAACAGCAAAAGGAATAGGCAGCCATTAGATATCAAATCTGACGAGAACTTAGTTCTTAGCAACTAAGTAGAGGGATTCTCATTTGCAAAATAAGAGATTATATGAGCCAGAAAATAAGGATTAAGTTCAAGGACATTCTCATTTGAATGTTGCTATTCCTAGTAAGGAATTAAGGTAGAGATTATACATATCTGAAGATCAGTATATACTGCTAGAGTTAATGACATATGCATATGTGAGGATGGATATGCCAAGTTTAGGGTATCTATAAGGCTTGGAAAGAGATGAATCTCTTTGCGAGGATAATGCAACCATGAGGATGGATATGCCTAGTATAGGGTATCCGTGAGCACCTGTAACCGATCAATCCATGCTAAACCTCAAATGCAACACTTGCATAACTAGGAAGACCAAAGTACTCAATAATAAGAGGACCAAACAAGATAACTGTCAAAGTTCCAACCATAGAATTAGGAACCTAAACATTACATCATGATCTAGGCATCTCTTCCTAGGAGATAACATGCAATCAAAGCAAACATCTTGGTCATAAGGTAACTTCTATCATGTTGAACCTCTAACTAGCGTCAAGAGTAAATCATGACATAATACCAAACACACCCTAAACCAAGAATCGACATCTTCAATGGCATGAAGATAACCATCTCTTAAAGTTGAGCTTGCAAGTGTGAAAAATCCTTTTGGAACAACAGGACTTAAGAACACCTCCAAAATGTCTACAAACAATAAAGATCTTATTACAAACAATGAATCTACATAACTACCAATAACTCCCTCTAGATCATGTTACTGAATCACCCATGGCATCGTGTTAACCAGCTCCTAAATGAAAATCATCCATACATAAATGAAATGTCACTGTACTGAGTGAAACCGAGATCTCTGAGACAAGAAGATACAAGTGCCAAACATCATTGTCACAAGCTCCCATTGAAGTGCCTAAACAAGCTATCTATGACCTTGTTATAATGATCTCCTCGTTAAAAATCAACCAAAACCATGAGCCTCAAACAAGAAGATACACCGACAACAAATATCAATAATCAATCCTACAATGCCAATCCATCACTGTCAAAAGCTCCCTCTAAAAAGTGTAACCAAGCTATCATGACATTGTGATAAAACACGTGCTACAGGTCCCAACACTTTACTATGTCATGAGCCCTAATTAGTGTGTATGTTACAAATATATTCTAAACATATACACTCTATTTAAATACCTTATTACAATTGTTAACTAATAAATATGATATTAAACATTAGTATTAATCTTGATATCAATCACATTAATATTAATAATTAATATTAGTCTATAAATATTAAATAAAATAATTTATTATTATTACATTAACTATACTATAACATGATATCATATAAATCATATTACATTTATAAATTAATAAATACTAAAATAAAATGAGATATATAAAACAAGTTTCATTTAAAATATTAAATGAGATTAATTAGCTTTCTTATATGAAGTAAGATGTCCTAAAAAACCAAAAGATGCAACCTTTCAAACTAGGTTATATAAGTTTAAAGGTAAGATAATATGGACAATATCATAGAATTTAAACGAAAAGGACAACTGAAGAGAGGCTTCCAATGTAAGGATCATCACAGTGGTATTAGAGCTTTGATCCTGCCATCCTGCAAGGTAAAAGTAGAAAGGAGATTTAAAATAGAAGAAGCATGTCAAATCCCATCAGACATTTCGAAAAAACTTGAGATTATCAACATCCATCAATCCATATAAATTTGTAACCTCTAAATTTAAAGAGAGTGAAGAATATCAAATAGACGAGAAAGAAATCTGATAAGAAGTAAATAAACTACAAGAAGAATATATATAAAGGTTATAAAGCCTTGAATAAAAAAAATTAAGCGGCTTGAGCTAGCAAAGTGATGAGGATAGAATAGCCAAGAAATCCATCTGGTGTTGTCATGCTGAATCCTACAGCCAACACAACACAACCCATAAGGCAGGAAAAATATGACTACCACCAATGGACAAGAATTTGAAAGACTAAAATAATATAGGCAAATAACTATTGCCTACTCAGGAGAATAAATAATCACAACAATGACCACTGGGAGGAACGTCCAGTATAAGACAGCAAGCACATTATTTTGTTTCCACAGATAATTGGAGATTTCCTTGTTATAAGAACATAAGTATCAACCCGCCCTTTTTGGTGTCAAATCACCTATGATTCAAGACACGTATAAATCAGGAAATAGCACTATCTGAATTGGGGAAAGAAACAAGTAAAGGAGTTCAAGGGAAACTAAAGAAATAAATAAGGGTAGGTATAAAGAAATAAAACAAAAAAAGGGTGAATCATAAAAGTAAAGTGAGAAACCTGTGGCATTTACACAGAGACCAAAAACCTTTAGTGGGTAAAGGACACCATTTTAATAAGATGATAAAGCCCACTTGATAAGGAAGAAAGTATTGGGGGTCGGAGGATATTGGATAATGGAATAAAGTAAGAGAATAGTGGAAAAGAATAAGCATATTAATTTAAGTTGGTCATATTATTATGGGTGAACTATAATATTAATACATTTTATTTAGTATATGAGATGATTTTACATATACATATTATTCAAAGCTCATACATTTATGAGTGAATATATTGAAATAGGAAATAAAGTTCAAGTGAAAATTAAATGGAAGTATTTACAAGTTATTCAGAATATACATAAAATTCATTCCAAGTAAACATGAATGTGAAGGGATTGGGATGGTGTTAGTGAACAGATTGTCTTCAAAATAAATACATACAAATTGACCCAAAGACGCCCAGACAAGAAGACTTTAACTAGCACTAATAGTTGGGTCACTTTGCTATTGAAGAGCGGAAGCACCCTTTGAATTTATTCGGGTACAGCTCCCAGTGTAAGATTTACAATGAATCAACTAAAATATCACTGATAATGCTTTTAACCTGAAAGCAAGAAAGGCTTACAAACATCTACACGTAAACACATAATAGATGCGAAAAGGAAGATGAACAATTGGAAATAATGAATAAATGACACAAAGTCCATTTGTTTAGACTTTACATAACAAAGAGAACGAAAACAAGGAAAAAACTTTCCATCCTGTTGAGAAAATGAAGAGTCCAAGCTTTAGGAACCTTGAAGACAAACGCATTTGGAAAACAGTGATACTAAAATGCATTTAGAGAAAACTGAAAATTATACAAAGATCATAATTAGTGGAAAGATAAATGCTCGAACTCAAAGTCTTGATATGCAATTATCTCTTGTATCTCCCTTCTCTAATGTGCAAAAGATTACATAGATCTTATTACATCTTTGCATCAGAATCACTACTTAGAAGAAATAAACATTCCCTCCCTTACATTACGATTAAAATCAAGATTTCCCCCGTCCCTAGCATCGAGTCCATAAAAAGAAAAAAGAAAAAGCTCTGCTCTTCCACAGTCCACAATTTGCTTTCTTTTCCTCTTAGAAGAATTGAAACCCTTGAATTGCCTTTCTCTAGCCTATTTAACACTTGGTTATTCCCGATAACTTACTTTTTAGTTGCGAGAACTGATTTCCTTTTTTTTTTGGATTTATTTCCTTTCTCAATATGTTAGGTATGTGTCCTTCATATATTGCTTCAAAGGTTGTGTGGATTTCCTAGAGAATTCTCTGTTATATGAGGATTGATCAAATCTGTTACTCCAAGATCTATTTCTGGTTCTTGATGTCATGCTTGGGATGGATGCTCGACATGCCATGACATCAATAGCACATGTGCGCATTCCTCATTCACTGGGATCTTTATGGAATGAAGGCCTGAGACTTGAAGTTCAATGTGATCCAACATCATGTCAATGTCGTTGCCAATCAAGAAAAAGGAAAGCCTGGAATATCTCTAACCTCCTTCGATTATGACTCAGGTGCATCAAATTCACAAGTTTTTCTTGCTTTGAAAGAAACTATCTGAAGTTCTCGGACATTTAAGAATATTTACATTGGCTCATCATTGGCAATTACTTGTGGTGTGATAGATGCCATGTCCGACATCTCTGCATAGAATAACACTTGTGACAATTTCAACATACGATGGACAACTACCAATCCATGTGTTCAATGCCTCCCATGTGACAGATTGTGGTACACCATTTGAGAATCTGCCATTTTGTAGATTGGGCCAGTTGTTGAATATCACATATCTTTGTATTTATCTTTCATGAGGGTCTCGATCGACAATGGGGAGCTCGTTTTTCTTTATATTGGGACTTTTACCTTCAAGCTTGAAGATGGAATGGAGCCAACATGAGTTGAATCTCAAAATCGTGTCTCTTATGTAAACCACCAATGGTATACGCTAAACAATGCTTTTATGATTCGGGCATTATGTCAAACAATTGGCAGGTGTCTGTCATTACCATGTTCATGCATATTCAACTTTATTGTAAACGCCACTATTTCTTTCTTTCTTGTTTGTCTGCAAGTCGAATTCCTGAGAACAATTGCTCTTGGGCCCGCACCTCCCATGTTATCAAGACGGGTGTGACATTGATGGCATACCTCTATCTCCACCATGGGCATCCATGTTGAAGATCTCTTACTAATTTCCCTTAGACCTCCCGCTACGTACTCACCAAACTTGAGTATTTAGTCAAAGAGTTCACATGCGTTGTCGATGCTCCAACAGATTGGGTTTGATGGAAGTTGACACTTGTTATTTTATCCCTTGCAGTCAATCACGAGCCATCAATCTTCCTCAGGTTTTATAGCCATGACACAAACAAGATGTAGTTGTATTGATATTTTGCTTTGACGATTAGAAATGGCTTCATGGGATCAAGTTTCTATCTGCAGCTTAATGTGGCAACAGGGATATAAAGCATCGATGATCATGGAGAGGATAATTGATCCCGGGTCTAGCCCATCAATATCTTAACCGACAGTTTATAAGAATTAACAATTTGAATTGCTAAGGGGATAGTGCAATACGATATTTGACTTTGACCTTTTTGGTTCGAGTCAATACTCATGGAGTTGCATCTTTGTCATTTGGTATTGCAAATACGAGCATGCCCTTCTTGGAATGATGAGTGTGGTTCTTCGCATATTTTATGCATTACTGCCCAACCTCGTGGATCCCGACCACCATAGGAGTTAATACAACACTTGTTATATCTGAATGAACCAAAAATGGGTGAAGCCTCACTGATATTACTTCGGGATGTCATCTTTATTCATTGTGTTGACCATCATTGAGGTATTAAATCTTCCGCATATCAGCATTTGATTGATCTTTGGGGACTGATTAGAAGCTTAGATAGCCTCATGCTTGCCTTTTAAAGCATCAAATATGAACCCAATGTGTCTTAATGTGAAGGTGAATTAAAACAAGTGAACTCTCACCCAACACTCCGAGTCTTTGTTGCGGAATATGCTAGGTGTAATCTTAGTACCGATCCCAATCATTCAAACTATTTGTACAGTTATGTGCTCGATTGATCGGGCTATACACCATAAATAGATTGACATTCCTGTCTCTTATAACTTAATTGATAGTAATAATGTGATCATGAGCATTGGCATATGTTGTCCGAACTTGAAATCTGGACCATTGAATTTGCATTTTGAAACACTGAATTCGAATCGCAACACTATGTCAAACCTTGAACTTTGAACCTCATGCTGATGGATCTAATAATGGCACTTGAATTTGTACGTTAGGAATTTGAACCTTAATCTGAACCTTGACACTTCGAATCTACAACACAAGATTTGAATTTTGAACTTTTGATCTTCAAATCACTGGACTTCGGTACTGAACCTACAAGATGAAACATTTCGAACCACTTCAAACCACTTTGAACCATTGTTCGAAGGAGTTCAAGACCATAAATTGAAAATTTAAATTTCTGAGTGTATTATGGGTACCAATAGATGGTTTTAGCCAATTCTCTTATTCTCTCACTATGCTTCTAGGAGTTGATAGATGCTATTGTGGAGGGAGAGACAAAGTAAAATCAAAGCATATATTGGTGTCAAGCGCCCTACAACAAGTAAACCCACACTCTCCTTAGGATAGGTGTAAGAGGGAAGGAAGGAATCAAAGTTAAACCATGCTAATTACTAGAAGAATTACAAGATATAAATGTCATTACTCAAAATCAATTAAATTGTTTACTTAGTAATGATTGCTAAACCTTGATTATTGTTAGCCTATGAGTAGGGGCCATTATTCAAAATTCTTTCTGTTTAAATTCATAGTGGGTAGGGAGTGTGCATAGGGGGAGGGGTAAATTGCTCACTTTGGGGTAAGAGAATCTCGAGGTGATTGTGTCCAAACTTGAGTAACAATAAATCTACCATCCACTATAGAATCAAGCACATACTGAATGGATAGGGAGTTTGCACAAAGGGAGAAGTAAATGGCTCACTTTGGGGCAAGAGAATCCCAAGTAGATCATCTCCAAATTTGAGTAGCAGTAAATCTACCATCCACTATAAAATTAAGCACGTACTGAGTGGGTAGGGAATGTGCACATGAGGAGTAAATTGCTCACTCAGGGGCAAGAGAATCACAATATGGCTAAAGATCTAAGGGAGCCCCAAGTAGATCATGTCGAAACTTGAGCAACAGTAAATCTAGCATCCACTACAGAAATAGGCATGTGAGAAAAAGTCTGCAGTGAGGGGATAACTACTAAGACACCCTATTGTAGTGCTAGCTCAAGGAAAGTTGCTAAAAGACACATTGTAATGTCCCCATTTTTAAAAGGTTCCTGCAGTTGGCTTGGTCAGTTGACCATTGCGACCCTGGTGGGCTGACAGTGGGATTTGAGAGTTTCAGTTGTGGGGTCATAGACTTTCCAACAACCTATGGTGTGTTTTGGCTCTATTTGAGGGACTTATTATTTATAGTAAGTCAAGCAGTTGGTTTTGATGAGCTCAGTTGAGCTAGAGGAGTTGAGTGATGCACTCAGTTTTTATTTTGGGCTTTTGGTTTGGGCTCCAAGAATCTTGGAGGGAGTGTCTATTTATAGTAAGTCACCCCACCAAGTTCATTCATCATCTTTCTTCATTAGGATCACTTTGGTGTTGTCAGATTTGAATTCTGATGCTTCTTTAGTTGTTTTTGCAAGATGGTTGAATTATTATTATTATTCATCTAAATATGTTGAGGTTGCTATTTTTGTTGGTGTTTAATGTTGGTCACCTTAGTATCATAGTTCGTTGGAACCGGGTTGAAAAGTTTTAAATTGTGGGCACAAGAAACAGTGGCCTTTGTTAGACTATTATGTTATGGTGGAAAAGGTCATTTTTGGAGCCAAAAGCTAATAAATTATTTTATAATGGCACTTTATTATATTTTAATGTTGTGTGGAGGAAGCTTCTTAAGTGAAGTTCATTTGGGAAACTTGTGCCATTTGGAGATTATAAATATGAAAGGCCATTTGATGGGAAAGGCATCCAATTGATTATTTTGCTTTTGTCGATTTGGTGAGTTTATCTGAGGTTGATGATGTATGTGCCCTTGCTGAAGTATAAGGGTTTGAAGCTGATTGTTCTTTCCACAGCTGAGGTATTGTGGTTAAGTCTGAGAATTATTTTAGTTGAATTGAAAGTCTCTTTTCTGTGATTGCTGTGGTTAAGGAGACTAATCTGACTGAGTGTGATTTTTGCAAATAAGTTGAGGTTGATTATATTCTGCACTTAAAGACAAGTATATTGGTAGCTATTGACCTACCTGGGCACTTAGTTTAACAGTTTCAGCTTTGATTTATTATCTGCTACCAAACTCCAAGTTTCATGTGCCTGGGTGTCCACATTTGTGCCATTTGTGGGGGGTCCGATCTCTTCTTGAGTGGCTGCTATATCATTACAAGGCAGCGTTACATATTCAGAGGGTTGTGTATAACCTCTAGGGGCCTGCAACAAAGTTTAGAGAGGCCAGCATTTGCTTCAGGCCCTGCTATCTGATCAAGAAGGACTGCGATTGAAAATTATGTCCTGTGATTTCAGTAAGGAGGCCTGAGATTGGTTTATAGAGGTCTGCGGGTGCTAGAAGGGACCTGCAATTCATTACTTTGGGCCAGTGTTGGTGACTGTAGAAGCCACATTGGCTGTTGTAGCTTGGATAATAAATTCTAAAGGCTGTGATCTGTTTGGTGTAAAATTGTTTTGCTCAAGAGTTGTATGGACTTGCAGGGATCACTATTGTGTCTTAAATCAGGTTCTTCATATCTCCATATTTCAATCAATTGTAATACAGTTTGCAGCTATTTAATTTTTATAAAATCAGAACTAGTGAATATAATATTTGCAATTGCTACTAAGTCTATTTGGCATTGTCATTTACATTTGGATTTACATTCTTGCGAAAATTGAATAAAAAAAAAAAAAACATTCCAAACAACATATGAACAGTAATACTAATAATGTGTTTGCACACAATGTCAAACCACTAATTAGCAAAGGAAATTGGAGTTATTAAGTTATAACCAGGCAGGGTTTATTACACACATCTTCAAGAACTTTTGATTTCCAGACAGAGGAGAGGAGTGCAACAATTATGGTCAAAGTCGGTAAAATATTCCTTACCCTTTGCTTATTTCAAATTGTAAAAATAATCTAACAGAGTTTTAATCATTTATACTCTTTGTATACATCATGTCTTCATGCATTAATGTGTTTTCTTCATGTCTTCTTTGCGTCTTCATGCATTCATATCTCTACCTCGTGTTTGCATTGTGTTTTCATGCATTGATGTGTCTACTTCATGTATGCTTAGTGTTTTCATTCATATGCTCTTACATAGGCCATCATATATTAACACACCTAATTTTGCAAGTGCTTAACACATAGGTATGCGAGACAATGAACAAGATTGCAGCCAAAGCCTCTCACATCAATTGCTTGAGGACAAGCAAATTTGTGAGGTGTGGACTTGTCATGAGCCCTAATTAGTGTGTATGTTATAAATATACCCTAAACATATACACTCTATTTAAATACCTTCTTACATTTGTTTATTAATAAATATGATATTAAGCATTATTATTAATCTTGATATCAATCATGGCAACATTAATGATTAATATTAGTCTATAAATATTAAATACTAATAAAATAAGATACAATCTATTATTATTAAATTAACTATACTATAACATGATATCATATAAATTGTATTACATTTATAAATTCATAAATACTAAAATAAAATGAGATATATAAAATAAATCTTATTTAAAATATTAAATGAAATTAATTAGCATTCTTATATGAAGTGAGATGTCCTTAAAAATCAAAAGATGCAACCTTTCAAACTAAAGGTTATATAATTTAAAAGTAAGAAAATGGGAGGGACATTATTACAGACTTTTAATGAAAAGGACAACTGAAGAGAGGTTGCCAATGTAAGGATCATCACAGATTATCATCCATCATCTTATCTCAAAGCAAATATACCAATGTACAAATGACGATAAACAAGGCTAACAATAAAACAGTGAATCAATCTAGTGAATATGACAGTCCACATCTGATTCATCCCACTGCAACTAAATAGGCCATACACACCTACAAGTTGCATAACCTATAGATTACAAACATCAAAATATGCAAACTTATCATCGCATTAGTAATTCTCAAACTGAAATATCAAAGAGTATAATCTTGTAGACACCAAAGACATGACAATAAACAAGGCCAACAATAAAACAGTGAATCAATCTAGTGAATATGACAGTCCACATCCAATTCATCCCACTGCAACTAAATAGGCCATATACACCTACAAGTTGCATAACCTATAGATTACAAACATCAAAATATGCAAACTCATCATAACATTAGTAATTCACAAACTGAAATATCAAAGAGTATAATCTTGTAGACACCAAAGACTTAAACACCGATCAACCAAAAATCTGATTTGTGAAACATGTGCACAAATGAGTAACCATGGTCAAGGAATCAAACAAGCATCCAAGATATAAGAACAACCTCCTAATATCAAACCAAATCATTGCCAAACCAACACAAACCTAATCATGTCATGTCAATGCAAAATGTACCTAGATTGCCATGACCCCATAATCACCACCAATGCTGTACCTACAGTCAACGATTACCAACATGAGACTCCAAGCCTCCAATCAAGTCCAAAAATGTTCTCAAAACTGAAGACAGCTTGTATACCTATCACCATCAAAGTCCAACTTTGCAAAACACCTGTAAACCTGGACAAAGAAGTACCAAATCTGAACATCAGCTGTTTCATGATGAATATCACAAAAACATGTACTCCTCAAGGTTTTACCTGTCAACTTGTCCCAATGCTCACATAATCACACCTCGAATCTCAAACACCTACAAGTGATCAAACAAGTATTTAGCTCTTTTTGCACCAAATCCATAAGCACCACCATGCAGTACACTGTACAAAATTGGAATGATGTGAAAAGAGGTGGGGATATCTCAATTAGGTCTTCAAACGGGGGACATGAGAACGTCATTCTACATTGCAAAGATAGACATACACTCCTTGATACCACATGTAAGTCTATGAGAGAAAGTAAGCAGTAAATACGATTCATATACTCTTCTAATCAGTAGGTCACAAGATAGGTAAGTAGTACATCAATGTGCTATACAGCCTATTCTCCGTAACTTGAAATGGAAGAGAGAGAGCATCATCAAAGTGATATTCACCTTGTCATGAAGCATTACACTTTCGTGTGCTACTCCATTGAAGGAGCCCATCCATCAGAAAGGATCCAGGAAGACTTGGGCAACATGCATGATAGAATCTAAATCACTCGGAATCATTGTTAAGGTAAACATATCTATAAGCTAATGCAATGTGTATCTAATGCACTTGTCTATTGGTAAATATAGTGTGGAAGAGTGTCAAACAATCTTAAGCAATGCATCTATGGATGTATTAAATGACAATGACTGTTTACGACACAAAAATGTTCCGATCATCTCACTTCCATATTTTGGCATTCTACGTGAAAGAAAATAAATATCTAGAAGACAAAGCCCACAGTGACATTTTTCCAAACCATATATTCCCAATGCAATCACATTTATCAATAGTCTGCCAAGGAAACAATTTCATGTTCTAACCATAATTCCTAAATCCTATTTCAGACAATGATACAAGGGACAAATGATCTTACATCCTCATTTGGTAACTTTCCAAATCTACAACTCTTTATAGGATTCAGTGGAAGGGATTCAATTATTTAATAATACATTTATACATTGCATATCTTCATGATTTAATCTCCTAACAATTTTCAATATGGTGATTTTCAGTGAAACGGGCAGTGTTTAAATGGTCATAACTTTTACTTTATTGGACATAATTCAAAACTTCTATGTGTGTTTTGAAAGGTGAAAGAACGAAGAACAAAATGCAAAAAGACTGTAGCACAATTCTTAGGCATGTGTAAGCAGTTCTCTGTGCAACTCAGCTCATTATTTATACCCAGAACAGCACTTGACAACAGGGCAACCTTAATTCTAGCTATTTATAACTCATGCCTTATATAATAAATCAGTTGTCTAACACAAGTTGTTTGACATTCAGGACTGCCTTGGATGAAATATGCTTTTCATAAGTAATAAATATACATTAGAAGTGAATTCACTAAATGATTACACTAGCATAAGTTCAATAGTGAACATTAGAGAACTCACTATCATTTATTTACGAGAATTAGTGGTTGACCTGTGTAACCTTGGTGTTCAGGTAATTAAATATTTCAGGACCAATTATTTTCTTCTTCAATCTTTAGTTTTTGGGTTTTCTTTTTGTACCAATGTTTATTTACTTTGGCTTCCTTTTAATTTTTAGAGAGCTCTGTTCTGCTTATGTTTCTTGACATGTTTTAACATTGTTAATCAATAAATCCAAGGTAAATGCACTGTAGACATCCAAAGGAGTCAAATGAATTGAGAATGGAATGCTAGAGAAGATTTTTGGAATTATTTGCATGCTAGACAATGCATCATCATTCCAGGAGCCTTTCATAAACATGCTCAGAATTCTTTTCACTGAAATTCCATGTTCTCACACTCATCTGGAAAAACCTTATCAGATTGTGAAATTCATCCAATAAGGGTACCTGGCACCAATAATGGTAGTTTTGATTCATATTGTATCAGGTATAGAAGTTTGGAAATTTATCTTACCAGCAATATTTATACATTGATTGCTTAGTTTCCACCATTAATTTTATAAACAATTCTGGCTACTAGAGTTATCCTTTGTGGACTGTGTATCCCTGTTCACATTTGGATGAAAATTAGATGTATAACTAAACATCAACTAATTCAATGCACAGTAGGATACTAATGTCGGAAATTCATAGAGAATTGTGAGTTATACATATCCCAACTATTCAAGATGCAAATAAGATAGCAAGAAGAATTTGAAGATAACAATTCATAAACAAAGAAAAGCTCTATGTTTTATCCGAACAATGATTTTATAAGAGCATATAAACATGAATCAATTAGATATAAGCCCATGTTATATATCTGATTAAGCATTGTTAGTTATCAATGGCTTCTCTCCACAGGTGAGAAGTGACTAAGTATGGTTTATTTAAATACCACTTGATATATACTAAATGTATAATTTTGTCAATTGCATAGCCTTGTTATCAAGTTAGTTCCAAATTTCCAATAGCATGAGATATAACAGAACTACTTGACATTTTGATAAGAAACTCTCAACAGTATAATAGTTGAGTAAAAGCCACCCCTTTAGCCATTTTTCCATTGGAGCTCAACATCTCTATAATGCTTTCATTAAGCAGTTTTCAAAGCTCAATGTTCAGCTATTCTCTGGTGCTTTCTTGCAGCCATGGAGCTTGTAACTTTAGCAACAATGCTCCCCTCAGGAAACAATACATTTTCTGCCATGTATAAATTTCCTCCATAATGTAACCAGTCTATTTCCTTTCATACATCAGGTAGAGGATCCTAACACCCCTCTCCCCCCCACCCCCCCGAAAAAAAATAAAATTATGTGTTGTACATATAAATTTTTGCCTTCACTCAATCTGAAATGTAATGCCACAAGACGTACATGCAAATGTGAAAGCATTGCTAGGGCATGTAGGATGTAGAAAGTATTACAATAATGGATAAACGTCTATTATTAGTTAATGGTAATCTATTGGTAATCTATTGTATATATTAGAATGTTTTTAATATTTAGTTAGCTGTAGTTATCTGTTAGCTTTCTTTTGTAGGAAATATCACTTTATTCTTTTGTATATATAGACCTCTCGGTCTCTGTTAATAACACGCAAATATTTTACCAATTACTTCGTAATAGGAAGATTGGTATCTTTATTTAATGTTTTGATTTTTTTCTGCTTCTAAATATATTTTAACCCTTCTCCATTTAAATAAAATAAAATATAACAAAGTTGTATTAACATATATCAATTTTATAAATAATAATATTTATTTTATTTCTTATTATATACTATTATTTGTCAACATTAAAATATAATGTTATTAGTATTATTTCTACTTTCTCTATATAATAGCAACACATTCTTATGCTATTTTATCTTATGACCTGATGTTGATCTAAGCTCTCCAAATTACAAAATTTGTCTAGATTTATACTAGCACTTGCACCAAAAGGAGGTGCAAGGGTAGCCGATAGAAGTTTTATTTGAAGATACATATAATAGAAGGAAGCATATAAAATTGACATTATACAAATATTTGTTACACCATTAATAAATAAATAGTAGATTAATATTGTATAGCTTTTGTGTTTCTAGAGATTTTAGAATGGATTATACATCATTAATATGTCAATATTTGAATCTTTTGAAAATTTAAAAAAAAAAACATTTTTTATGTCTGATTAAGATTTTTATAAGATTTTTTATTTTTATATTAATTATATATTAAAAAGTACTACACGAACTCATTTTCATTTGTAACATATATTTAAAAGAATAGTAAAATACAATTTTTTTTTTTTATAAATATATAATATGATATTATATATTTTATTTTATTTATATTATATATTAGTTATGCATTGATAAATATTATCATTTTCACACAATATTATAGAATTAAATGTTATTTTATCAACAATTTGATATAAGTTATTAAAGTTAAATTATGTATAGATATTTTTAAATTCATTAAGGGAAGTAGTAAGTCATTATGTGGCACTTGTTTCCAATTTTATTTCAATATTGTACAAGGTCATTTCATTGAGGTTCTTTGCCACATCATGGAGTAATCTCCTCATCCAGGCTCTATTATATATTTTCCTTATCATTTTAAAAATTAATGACATTACAACTGCATTCTTTCTTTATTGCAATAATGCAAGTATTACCTCCTAGTGATTATAATTGCAGTCATAAAATTACATTCAATCAATGATTTTAGCTTTTTATTTCTAAACTTTTATTAGTTAATCATGGAAGCTTGAACCACTAGAAATGTACGGAGTGGGAAGGAGAAGCATGAGTTTAGTATGGTTGAAAAGACTTGTGTACTATTTAGTAAGTCATCTATGTGTAAGTGTACTACGATATCATAATATTTTATCTTTTGAAAGATCTCTGATGGATCTCTGCTGCAAATCTGCTGTAGATTTATTTTATTTTTGTTTTTTCCTGTTTATTAATGTTTTCTTGTAGAACTAGACGGAAATGTAGAAGAGTTTGTTTGTTTTTGTGTTTTTGATGATTATGCCGCATAGAAATGAGAAGTAACAAATGGCAAGAAAAGAGTCTGAAAATAAATAACAATATGCAGTAAAGTCAGAGTTGATACAAATCGTACCAGGCAGATCTCTGAATTAAAGAGCCAAATAAAAGATCCAGTACATTTCCTCTAACAATGACGCCACAACTGGCTGATGAAAACGGGCTGATAAGATGCAAGATTCTGCTGCTGAGTAACCGATTTTTCTATGTATCCAAGTGCTGCAAATGATAGAGTACAGCTGCAAGAAATGATAGTGTACGGCTGCTAGAATTCACCTCCCATACGCCAAAGAACATGCCCAACAAAACAAACTGTAGGCCCAAGCTGAAGTGGCGTCTACCTTCCTCTTGAATACTGTTGAAACTATTGACAAACCAATACCCAATGCTGCTGAGGGTTACGTCCCAGCCAGCAATTACCCTGGGGTTTGCGTCCCAGAATGCAAATCGCTCAAGCAGAGCAAATCTGAAAAGAAGTGTTTGAACAATATGCATAATCATGAGAAATGGCGCCCATCTCCTTATAACCCCTTGCAAAGCAATTCGAACCCTAAAGTGACCCCCAATTGGCGTTGGCTATAAAAATGAATTAAATCTTATTTTAAAGTGACCATGTCACTAGAAAATGACCTTTTCCACCATAGTAATAAATCCGCTCACCGAATTGCCCTGAGACCAAAGAGGAAGATTTAGAGAATTTCAAGACCTTTCCAACGAGCTATCATAACATGGGATACGCATCCAGATGAGGCCAAAATTCCCTTATTACTCCAAAATGGCTATTAACTTAGCCTTATTTAAATATTAAACGCTAACTTAGGAAATATTAAAAATATAACCCAAATAGCCATAAACTGCCCAACTGACATCACAAACCATAAAATCATCCTGTCACCTGTCTGTGACTGAAGTCGGAAATCAAGGATCCACTGGCAGTCTCATCCCTAAAATCTAGGGATGCTCCTAAAATTTAGGAAACAAGCCCTATCCCTCTGAAACTGAACCCAAAGAGTCATCTCATGGAAACCCAGCCCTGGGCATGATCATACCTCCTAAAAAGTAGGAATGAACCCCATAAATGTAGGAACTGCCTCCTAAAAACAAGGAACGTCACCCAATTGATCAATACCCACCAGAAAACCAAGTCCCCAACACTGAATAACCATACTGGGTCTCTATCCAACCCTGCCAGCCTACAAGACCCCATAATAAGCTGACTCACATGTCTCTGTTAGACTGAGCTAGAGTGGGGACATGACATCTTTCTTATGATATTTTTCTCTACAACCACAAATTTATTCTCTATGAAAGAGGGTTTGCTTCAATGGTGGAGAAAAGCCTCTCAAAAGTTTTGGTGTATTTCTAACCTTATTGATAGTAGACTATGTATGAAAGATGAGACTTTGGATCTCACAATATATTTTAAAATTTTCTACATTCTATCTATTGTATACCATAGAATGAGCATAGAAGCCATGGAAAGTTTAACAAAAGCCCCCAAATCTCTAAAAGCTGAAATGGACAACCTCTCTAGGAATTTGAGCATGGGCCGCATGCTACATATATCAACTGCTCCAATGTTATTATCCACCATGATATGTTCAGCCCCATTATTGCTCCCGCTAACCCCCATCCCAATTTTACTATGCATCTCCAACAAAGAAAAATGTGGAGGATCAAGCCAATTAGAAAGATCTATGCCAGGGTCATCACTTTGCTCTATGCTTGAAGAAACTTCTGGACTAGGAAATAAATTGCAAATGCGAGGAGTTGGGGAAGCATCCAAATGCAATTTTTTTGGGTAACTTGAGAAATATCTTTAGATTGTCCAAATGCCTTGAGTATTGGCCCAACAAATATGTAAAGAGGACTAAGTGCAATTGCTGTGGTTATGGGAATAATCCAAGATCTTTGCATATACACACTCAGCATATGAATATCTCCTGTTCCAAAAGCCTGCCCGCATAATGTCTCCAATGCACTGCTCATTCCCATGTACAAGGGGAAAGAAAAACACATAAGAAACAATAGATGCAACAGCTTCAACAATGGCTGCCCAAATCAGAAATATTGGCTTCAACATTTTTTCAACTTGATTATTGACCAAGTTAATGAAAACTTTATGATGATTCCCATTGCAAGACCTCCAATAATTGCATCATTGATGGTAACTGTAGCGAGTTCAAAGTTGCCAATGTGCCCAAAAAATGTCTGGGTTACAACACATACATATTAATCATTTGGAAATTTGGTATGCAGAACTCGCAAGGACAAGAAATAGTTTGTAATTGGATGGTTGGAATGAACAATGAATAGTAGAATGTAACTGCAATAATTGCGACTGATAACATGATTTTCCATGGGTTGGGAGATGGTTTTAGCATTCTTGGAATTTATTTGTCTTTATCTTCAATGAATAATATTAGCAAATGGTATTATGATGCAATTATTTCAGTAGAATCCAGTGCAAAGAAGAGAAATCAGTGATATCATTGGTCTTTTTTTAGCAGAGTCTTGTCTTGTTGTCTTCTCTTTCTCAAAAGCTGGGACTGGTTGAGCATGATGGGAAGAAAAAGGATGATGAGGAGAAGGTAAAGGAGAAGGCTCTTCAATCTCATATTTTGATGCTTCATAGTCTGAATGGTAAAGTTTATGAGAAACATCTCGACTTTCAATGTCTCCCATTGATCTGTATTTGTGGAGCATGTGTATTGGTGATGATCCATGGCTTGGAGTTGTATCACCACTTTGAAATCCACTTCCAGAGAATTCAGACCCCCTAGTTTTCTTCCTCTTTTGCTTTGCATTGTGCTGCTATTTCTTTAGCGCATTAGTTGTCCATTCTTCGAATATAGCCTCTCTCATGTGAGACCCCATCTGCATAAACCATTGTTCTGATCTTTGGAGAATAATTATCTACATTTCTACTATCTATTTCTAATATAATTTTGTTTTTGGATTTGATTGTTTGTATTTTTTTACCATTAATATTTCAGATCACATTCCATTATCCATCATCAGAATGAGAGTGAAGTATAGTAAAGAAAAAAAGAATTGAATCACAGAGTGTGATCAGAAATGGTGATGCTAAAAAATATATACAATCGAATCCAAAAACAAAATTATATTAATTGTCCAGTTGTGGCTAAAATGTTAAGCACAATAAATTCCACATTTCTTTAGTAATGAATTTGAATAGGCTTCTAGCACTATAACTACATTGGATTTTTCTTATGGGATTCAACACAAATGCTACTCAATTCAATTTGCATTAAGAGAATACACGGGTGCATAAAAAGAAATACTTGTCACAAGTGCATAGAGAGGAAGTGTGACATAGCTGCATAAAAATTGCACAGCGATCCTAGAAACATGCACAAGAAATAAAGATTAGTTTACATTCGTCTCTAAACCAGAGATCTATTATTCTTAAAAGATTTATACGACAATTAGGAAGGGGAATGGAAATCAAAACCCCAGTTCAAAGGATTCCATGTCCGTCTTGAGTCTATTAGGGAAAAACACCAACTGAAAATGTGGATGAAAATCATTTTGTATGCTCACCCCATTGCAACTTTGGTCAAGATAAATGTGAAATTTTGATGGAAATGGGATCTTGGGCCAAACTCATACTGCACTTTGCAAAAAATGAAGTCTAAATTAGCTGCATTTATTCTGGAAGATGTAAACTATTCAACTCTATTACAGAAAATTTGCTTGAGAGTATTTATGTAACTACTTATTCTTGACCAAATAATATTGTTCTTAGTACTTACCCATATCCATAAAAAGAAAGCAAGCTGTAAAGCATTCTGCACAAAATAAGGTTGAACTCATCAGTGAGTCTATTATCTTCCACAGAGTAATAGGAAGTGACATTTACATTGAGACTTCAAGCTCTACAAAATTTTAATACTTGGAAGAGAATAAAATGTATCAGAAAGAGAACCAACTTTGGGTGATCGAACCAAAAATTAACACATAAAAAAGTCCAAGGGAGTTTTAAAAAGTGCACTCTATAGTACATAAGTTGATAATTGATTTTTTGTGTTTTTTTTTTTGTCATTTCAGGTACCAATAGTTGTCCACCTGCAAATGTAAAATGATCAAATATATACTTTTGGTCCATTTATATAAGTCTATAAATGCAAACAAATAATTTTTTTTTTTTTTTACAAAGTTAATTGACTTTTTATGTGCAACTATATTTGTATATGCTTTTACTTATAATTGACACTGATTATTGTGCGCCTGTCTCCAACACTCTTTTTCCTCCCAAGAAAAGTACGAAACATTGTAACAGAAAAAATGAAAGGGAAAAATAGATGCCAATGTAAGCAGCCAATAAGATTACTAACCAATATGTTACTGCCTTACCAACTCATTCCACAAAGGGGCTCTAGAAAAATATTTCCCGATCGAAGCATCTATGGTCACCCAATTATCTGTTTTGGAACCCTATCAACCAAACATTCCAAATTGCCTGTGTATAGATTGACAGTGTTTTTCCAAGATCCTGAAACAGAAAAATTAAGAGCATTGCATCCTTCCCTCAAATGGATCATATAGTCCAGCTACCTATCGAAGCACCCTGCCTGAATTACGGTAACATAATAAGTGCAAGGTTTAGCTCAAGACCTAAGTTTTAACACCTCAAAATCTGTATACCAAGAGCCGTTTATAATCAAAAGAAATAATTCCATGCTCTTCATTTGTTCCGTGGTACTTAAGATGCTACAGCATTGAATTTTACTATGTGAGAGAATTTGTAAGGCACTTATTGAATTTAGAATTAATGTGAATTGATTACAGAGTGCAATTCCTCGCCCATCAAATTACATGCATGATCTGACAAGCTTATGCCGTGAGATACATGTTGACCACCATTTAAGTGGTCACCTTTCTTCACAACTCTGGTTGCAATATCCACTTATGAAGTCACCTGTGAAACTATCAGGTTCCACCCACTCTACAAAGTCTAATATGCTCAAAGCTTAGTCCAGTTGCCACCTGGTTGTGAAACCACTCTCTCTTACTTGTGGAATTATGCACCAACGTGTATCCTATGAAACCTTTTCTGCTTCTTGTGTGGTTTATCTTCTGCTTTTGTCTTCCCGTCTATCTTAATAGAAAGGCGAGCATGAATATCCATAAGCTTTGATGTCACATTCTTAAATGGGGCATCAGACCTTTCTGCCATTAATTGCTGCAAACAAGAACAAGGAGGATTATATTTGAATTTTATGGAACAATGAAAAGTAGCTGAGTAAAACCAAAAATCTTAATTTGATAGTTTTTACTGAACTCCCAAACCATGAATAAATTAGCCGGCAAGGTGAGAAAACCATTAAAAACCTTGAGGTGATCCATTGCTGCAAGATTGAAACCTAGTACATCTTTACAGCCCTGCAAAATGACATGATGGAAATTCTTAAAGAAAAATAAAAAGACCAACGAGAAAAAAAAGACACAAAAAGCTCACTGTACCTTAACCCTGCTGCGAGGAATTCCTTGTAGAGTGGTCAAGACAGATCTAGCTGCAGGAGCGGAAAAAAGTTGCTGGTGATGTATTTGAAGCAGCAATGTAGCAATGCGACAAACAAGCTCAACCTGAGATGCATCATAACTTAGGGCAGTTCTGTTGAACTTCATTAAGTACAAAAAAATTACATGTCCAATGTAAAGGTCCAATTTTTCACATAGCAAATATATATCTCTACATAATATATCCAGTAACCCTACAGAGTGTAAGCAATTCAGGAAACAAAAGAAACTAACTTGATACATGACATCATAGTAATTTTAAAGAATTCTATTACCTTATCTCCGTCAGATATCCATTGCTCCATGTATGAGAAGAGTTTCAAAGCATCTGTAAAGGGTAAAGCCTGCACATCAAGGACACACCAACCATCACTGTTTCTGAATAATAGAAATGAAATTATTTGAAAGTGGGGAAGCAATACTAAATTAGTAACATATAGATACAAAAATCATTCCTGCCAAAATACTAATGCATTGAATGGTATTATCAGATTGGGACTCCTGTTCTCAACATGCAATGATGTCAGCTTTGGGGCTTCAAAAATGCACATTGTGAGCTGGAGATATTCAGGAAAGGGTTTAGCCCTGGTGAATGCTTATAGATTTGGTTCCAATGGTGACTAAGATACTATTTAGGGGATAACACACAAGTGTATCTTGATTTGATTTGATAGTTTTTAAAGAGGAGTTTAAGTATGAATTGACCCCTTCTTTCCCTCTCCTCTCGTAAGAGCTTGTCTTCTAAATTGAGCTTTGAGTTCTACGAGTCTCGATCGCCGCATCTCTCGACGATCACTGAGTCGTCAGCGAGAAACAAATCTCGGTGCAGTGTCCGGTGTAGCGTCACGCGTAGGAGCAAGTTTTCGTCTTGCAGCCTCTCGCCTGCAAATGTTTGTCCGAACGGTGTGAGAACCCACTCAGCCTGCATTCAAGCATTCAGTTGATTGAAATTAGTTGTTGATGACTGAATATGGAATTCAAGGAAAGTGGACAATGTTGTGCATGAGTTGAGTTAAATGGTGTGTTGGACAGGCTATCAATGGTGATGATCTTATGATACCCGCATATTGTAGATAAGATTTCTCAAAGATTTTCTCCGCCTTTAATGACTGTAGGATCACAAAATCATGCCTTTTATGATTGTTGAAAGATATGCTTCCTGGTATTTTATCTTTTATCTGTGGTCGTGATTCAAAATCCGGCAAATTCCAGCCAGTGTGCGACAAATTCCAAACGATGTGAGAGAAAATCCAATTGGAGTGAACTCCACAAGGAAAGCCTATCGGCTAATAAAGATATTTATTCTTATATTTGTCTAGATTTATATAAAGATATTTATTCTTATACAAATATATTTTAAGTATCCTTCATAAATAACATATTATACAAATATCGAAACCCAAAATATCTATTCTTCTTCACACACTTGCAACCTAATACATGAGTCTTGATGAGTGTGTTTGTTGATTCAATTATATCTAGTTACCTCCACTTGTTAGAATCTTTTCCCCAGTGATACTCTTTCACTCTCCAATCTCAGTGTAAGTCAACGATTCCTATCACACCTGCATACTTAGTTGTCAACAATGAGCATAATCATTTTCCAAAAAATACTAAAACATCTTATTGCAGGATGCATACCTTGCCCTTGCACATTCACTCTGGATGTGTTTCAGTTTGGATGCATCATCTAGATGTGCCCAGGACGTGCATCTTGGGCTATATATTTCTTTAATATTTTTGTATACACACACACATACAACAATTTTTTCTATATTGTTTATTTCTTTAAATTTTTTTGTATATTTAGCATTTGGCATTGATCATGATGAAGTATCATAGTATCAAATGATTTAGTTTTACTAATCTGTATATTACTTTTTATTTTAATTTTTCATAGACACATGTACCCAAATGCATTCAAACCCCCTAAACAAATTTCCATGCATTCATGTACTGGGTTCTCATACTTGCATCCAAGCCAGTAATTAAGTAGAACATAATCAAATTGCCTACCTAATTGTTTTCATTTAAACAATTAGTACAATAATCTAGTAATTATTCTAGGCTAATTAAAATGGAAGTGATAGGAAACACATCAAATTTTTAATGATTAGTGGAAGAAATGTTTGTATATTTGATTTGGTGAGATTTTTGATATATCTTGCAAAAATCGTTAGTTTTGGTGCATTTTGGATATTTTTTCATGTAAAAAATGCCCTGAGTTTTACGTAAACCCTAAGTTACCATATTTGTCCATGCAACCCCAAAGTCAGAAGTCAATTTGTCCCAAATTCGAATTCGATGCAAATTCATCTGTAGTTTGATAAGTTCGATCGACATTCTTTTGAAAGGACCCTGGGTGACTTCATGGTGATTTTCAGCGAAGGAGGAAAAAAAATAAAATTTCTGGATCATTTATTAGTTAAATTTTATACAGTAAGTATTTTAGCTTTTTATGGAATTTCAACTTGATATCATAGTGGAATTTCAACTCGAGAGTAAACAAAGTGCTACCAAAAACCCTCCTTCCAACCCACATTGTGAACAAATACATTCAAGAACAAAAGCAAACAAATGAATTTTGGGAGGGCATATTCTTCTCATCCATTGTAAAGTGGTAGGCCTTCAAAGAAAGGAAAAATATCTTCTATGTCTTCAACTACTAGTCCCAATGATAGAGAACCATCCATTCTTGCATTCTCGTCAACAATAGGTTGTATGTAAGAGAGCAATGGGACTCTTGGAAACATCATTTCAAAATGAAGCTAGAGACATTGCCGATCAAGCCATAGCGAGATGCATCGATGCAAATGGATTGTCATTTAATGTTCACTCACCGTATTGGCAATACATGGTGAGAGCAATTAATGAGGCTCCAAAGGGGTTCAAGGGCCCTAGTTATGAGAAGATACACACCACTTTATTGGATAATGAGGTAGCCTGTTTAGAGGCTGCCATGCTGCCCATCAAGGATTCATGAATCAAAATAGCTATTGGATGGAAAGATGTGAGAAATCGTCTTGTAGTGTCTACAAGAGGTGTAATGTTTTTGAAAGTTATAGATTGTGAAGGAGAGGTGAAGGACGATCCTTTCCTTGCAAACATTCTCATCTAAGCGATTGAGGAATTTGGCCCTCAGAATGTTGTTCAAGTAGTAACCGACAATGCAAAGAATTGTAGGGCTGTTGACTTATTGGTTGAGGAGTAGTACGAACAAATTTTTTGGACACCTTGTGCTATGCACTCACTCAAGCTAATGCTGCAAAAAATTGACACTAAGGTTGAGTGGATAAAAAAAATGTATGAGAGGTAGAGGATATCCAAAAGTTTATCACGAACCACCATGTGATGCAAGCTATATTTAGACAATTCTCAAAATTGGAACTCTTGAAGGTAAGTTCAATTGTTTAAAATTTAAATATGTTTTAGAAATCTAGTCACTTTAGTTTTGTTATCTTTTTATGTTTTTAAATTTAAAATTTAGTCTTGATTTTAAATTTTTTAGATTATTATTGTTTTGATCTTAAATAGGTCGCTGAGACCTGCTTTGCCTCCAACACTATTGTTTGAGGCATTTTGTCAAGGTCAAAGAGGCACTATCTAGAATGGTTATCAGTGCTAATTGGAGCATATGGAGGCAATCTAATAGTGCTAAGGCAACTGCCGTTAAGTGATTGATAGTAGATGACTCTTGGCGAGATCATGTTCAGTACCTTCTAAAGTTCACTGAGCCTATATTGAGCATAATCCGATACACTGACATGGATAGGCCTTGCTTGGGTGAGTTATATGATGACATTGACTCCATGATTGAGGATATTAGAAATATCATAAATGAGAGAGGAAGATCCTGATGAAAATTTCTTCCAGGAGCTACAAGTAATCATGGTAGAGAGATGGAACAAAATGATCACCCCTTTGCATTGAGCCCCAAGTTCTATAGCCAATCAGTCCTCAAGGGGAACACTACTAGAGTTGCCCCATACAAAGATCCTAAAGTTGGTCAAGGGTACAAGATAGCCCTTCGAAGACTCTTTCTTGGGCACCTATAACCTACAATAAAGTTTGAATTTATGAGTTTCGCAAGCACCAATGATTGTGATCTTGAAGCTCTTGAAGACAAGAATAATGCCGATTCTCATAATTGGTGGTACTTCCATGGACAAATGTACCAGCACTTGCAACCCATTGCCATCAAAATTTTATCATAGGTAAGTTCTTTAATCTTAAGATTCTAAGTTCTAATTTCTTGTTGATAAATTTTCAAAACTCTTCATTCTATAATTTCAAATTTGTAAATCTTGATAGGTTACTATCATTTAATTTAGTTGCTTGTATGTAGTATCATGAATGGGAGGAGAATCAAATTTGGCCCATCTCAAAAATCTTCATTTTCTCTAAATAGTAAAAACCTGAGTCCCAAACTTTATTAGAGCCTCTGTGTTTCCTGAGTGAAAACACAACCAACTAGGGTGGTCTCTCACCATTGAAACCAGCAGATTGAAGAGGGTTCTCATTCTCAACAACACCCATCAAAAATTCATCTATTCATTCTATCAGCTATGTGTGCAGACTCTATATTCCAAATGAGAGCCGCAATCTTCCTTTTATAACTTTTGACAACTATTGTAGGAAAAAATGTTTTTCTTTTTTTATTTCTTTATCAAAAAATTGTCCTTTTTTGGGTCGTTTCATTGCTTTTTTGAAAACTTTTTTATTTTTCGCTATTCTTTGAAAAAAACAATTTTTACTTTTCAGTTACTTTTTTGAGAAAGCTTCTTTTGCATTTTGTTTCTTTTTTTGAAAATGTGTATTTTTTTCATTTTTTGAAAAAACAATTTTCCATTCAAAAAGACCTCTTTGAAACATAAATAGCAATGCATGTGCAAACAAATTCATCTATTCATTCTAACAACATTTTTCTATGTGTGCAAAGTCTACAATCTCTATATTCCAAATGAGAGCGCCAATCCTCTCCTTATATTACTTTTGACAACTATTTTAGGAAAAAAAAATTGCTTCTGTATCAAAATTTTGTTTTTTGTTTTTTAGTGCTTTTTTGGAAAAACACTTTTTCATTTTTTGCTGTTTTTGAAAAAGAAAACAATTTTTACTGTTTAGTTACTTTTTTGGAAAAGCTCCTTTGCGTTTCATTGATTTTTTGAAAATGCGTTTTTTTCCACATTTTTTGAAAAAAAATAATTTTCCATTCAAAAAGACCTTTTTAAAATATAAATAGCAATACATGTGCGAATCCCCCCACATCTCTTGAATCCATCCACTTTTGAGTAGCATAACTACACAATATTTAACACTAAAATTAATATTAAAACATAACTTTATAATTTAGTGCAAAAATTAGAATAATTCTAAGCACATTGCAAAAGACCCCTTGAAGCGTCAAAAACTAAAATTGAACATGCTGAGACATTACTCAGGCCGTAAATTGATGCTTGGTGGGTGAACAAGCATAAAGTACAAATAGTAATGTTCTCTGAGAACCAAAGAGAACAAACCCAGAAAGATTGATGCTTTACAAGCACTTGTCATACATGGCAACTACTGTTAAAACCCTTCAAAACCTTCTCAAGGCATCTGGAAACCTACAAAAAAGACTAAGAACTGGCCAACACTCGCAGAGCAAGATGGTGTAAAAAAATAAAAAAATTGGACATTACAAAATCTTTGTTGGGTGGATATTTTGCAACCGACAGTTTTGGGTAAAAATTCAGTCACAAAATAGGATGACTAGCCACAGCGTGTGAAACAGTCTCTCTTATCTTAAAGGGAAGGCTCCCCCTTCTCACCGTTTCTTGGATCAACTCAAGGTAAGCAAGAAATTGAGAGATTTATAAAGAGGGTGTTACTATTATCCTTTCTTCTTAACTTTCAAGAAAAGATCCACTTATTCGTAAGACGAATAATGGGCAAGGTGAATCTCTAATTACACTTCTATCACGAGCTGGAAACAATGATACTGATAAATTTCAACTAACTCAAAGGCTAGCCAAAATGTACCAATTTGGCTCTAAGTCCTGTTGCATTTCTATGTGGTAAAATGTTTACAATTAGGGCACAAAGACTCCTAAAAGTAACAACAATCTAACTATTTTGCATTCAAGATGAAAATACAAGCTACAGACAAAGCTTCTAGCTATGGATTTTCACATTTTTTCCTGGTCAAAGCTTGGGATTCAATTGTTTCTTAACTCTTTTCTATCAATCACAAGATACAATATCAATGACAAAAAATAGTACGAATCAAAGGTAACTTGAATGAATTATAGACAAAGCTTACAATTCACACAAATAACAATCTCACTTAATCAAAGTTAAGTCTCAAATGCTCCTTTGTATTCACTTTCTCTCAAAATAGTGCTACACAAACAAAGTTCTGCTGGCGCAATTTCTCCAGAGCTCTCTTGTATAAAGATAATGATGATTTTACAATGAGGGGGGCACTCCTTTATATAGGCAAAGAAGTTGAGAAAAAGGGGGAGGAAAAAATGGGAGCAACTCAACCAACTTTGACCAAGTCTAACTACAGAAACTAAAAGGATTACATGCAACTGCACGTGCAACTCGCATTACATTGTTTACATACACATGTAACTCGCATTACAGATAATTACACTTTTTCATGTAATGCATCTAAAACAACTTTTTCATGTAATGCATCTAAAACAACTATGAAGTAGAAATTACATAACAATCTTAAAGATTGCTTCTTAATGCTTTGAATTTCACAATGACGTCACGCACTGTAGGAAGATCAGCAATCTCCATTGTCTTTGATATGGCTTCGATCCTCATTGCATTCTCATATGCTAATTTAACAACTTTAGAATTTGCTATTGTATTATCCAACAAGTGTTTTGTCAAGGATTTGTACAAAACGAACTTGTTCATTGTGTGCGAACCAAATTCTTCAGAATCTACATCAGCATTGATTCTAATTGTATATTCTGAATTCACTCTCTCTGCTGCCAAAAGATTACCAAGATTATCAGTAACATGGCATCCCAATTGCTCCAAATCACAAGTAAGGCTTGTTTCAACTGCTTGACAATCTTCAAGAGCCACTTGCAATTTTGTGATCAACTTTCTTAAGGTCTCTTCCTTGTAACCAATGAGTCCTTGAAATCTGAAGAACATTTCACATGACGGAAGAACGTCACATAAGACCATAGCATTTAGATCAAATTTTATCATTTCATCCCAATCCTCAAGGATTTCCTTCAGGTTATCTGCTTCTTGAGTCAAAGAAGAAATTAAGCTTAGTTCCATTTTGTTCATCTCTTTGATACGCTTCAGAAGTGCAAGTGTTTCTGTGATAGCTCGAACTCCTTCAACAATGATTTCCTGTATCCAAGACTCAGCAGCTTCAATCAACCTTCTTTCTTTAGATGTTTGTGATGTAACAACATTCTGAGAAGATTGCTTTTGAATGATCTCATTCAAACGAGCTATTTCCTGTTTCAATTGATTCTTCTTTTCCCAAAGCTCATGACTGCTTTTTGATACATTTGCCAATGCATCATGAGCATCTTGCAAAGAACTCAAACGAGATTGCCTTCCAACTTCAACCTTAGTAAATTTATAATCAGAGCTAGTGAGTTCTTCAACAGGTTTATCTACTAAAGGCTCAGCAACCTCAACATACTTGGTTTTGTCAGAATCAACCAAAATTCTAGAAACAATCTTGTCCTTCAGAGATTTGGATTTAGTCTTCTTCACAGGAAGATTGTCAAGAGGAACAACCACCTTCCTTCTCTTCGTTGTTATTCTACTCAACCATGCAGGTAGGCTGAAACTTTCATCTGTAGAAGCAAGCATAGTGGAGACCATTGGCATTGATCCAAATTGTATATCTGTAGTGACTGAACAAGATTCAGTTTGCACTGTTGTAGGCATAGGAACATGTTGTGAAGATTCTGCCATGAAAAGTTCAAATCCTGTCAAAGATGTATCAAGTTGGGAAACTTGACCACTAGTAAGAGTCGGAAAATCTTCAAACACATTTGCTAAGTGTTCAAATTGATCATGTGTAGGAACACGAGGAGCAGCAGATGAAATTGGAAGAGCCATGGTATTAACTTCTGAGACGGGAATAGAGTGAGTGAAAATAGTACAAAATGAATCTACATCATCATCAACCTCATGCAAAAAGGGCTCTTCATGTGGAGAAGATGTACAAGCTTGTGTAGGCTTAGGAGGAGATATGATTCTTATTTCTCCTTCTTCATCTGAATCTTCTTTTTCGAATTCTGTTTCCAATTCTTCTTCTGATTCTGTCACTGATTCTTGAATTGGTTTAGGAACTTGGGATGATTTAGTCCCTTTTCCGCTCTTTAATTTGATTTTGAGAGTATTCTTGACATTTGAAGATGAAGCACCATCTTTCC
This sequence comes from Cupressus sempervirens, assembly GCA_028749045.1. NCBI lineage: Eukaryota > Viridiplantae > Streptophyta > Pinopsida > Cupressales > Cupressaceae > Cupressus > Cupressus sempervirens. Next base: position 427,850,319 of record CM053784.1, on the reverse strand, counting down.
TTGTAATTTCTAGTTGTGACTTCCTGCCAGGAGGACCAAAGCTTCCACAATCCAAACCCATTTTAGGATTTACTCTTTTTAGGCCTTTACTTTTCAACCACTTGTTAGTGTTTGCTAAGATGGATTGAAACCTGTCCATAATAGATGTACCTTCTTTTTGTTGCCATTGAATAGGAAAATGACACATTTTATCAAAACCGGCTTGATGAAATTCCGGATCAAGGATGTTGCCGTCATCTTCAACTTGGAAATCTGGAGGGATTTCCAACATATGAAGATCGATTATTTGTTGCAAGGTTAACCTGCAATAATCCATCTTCACAATATCAAGCTCTGTTCTTATGTCAATCCAAATGTCTTCAATGTGATGAACATGAGTATAAGCCCTCTTTATCTGAGAGTTCATCTCTCTATAATCAAAGTCAAATCTAGCCTTGAACCTCTTCAATGTAATCAATTGCAACTCTGCTTCCATATTCTTCGCTTTAGGCACAGAAACAATTGAATAATTGCCAATAGATAAAGGCCTAGCTGAGGTGATGCCAAATCCAGGCCTATGTGATGCATGCTGATCATTCTGCACGTCCATGAGTTGTCTTGCTAACTCCATTAGAATAATTTGATCTGTAGCATACCTAGGTAAGGTATACGGCTCTCCTTTGAAATACCCAACTCTCAAGTATGTGAAAGTGAGAAATTGAAGAAAAATGCAGCCGTACCGGGTTTACCTTTTCCCATGCTGCATTAGATACTCTTTTGATACACAATTGTTTGTCGAACAGACACCTGTAATGTCCAAAGAAAGCATCTTGGACTCTTCTGTAATGATACTGTTAGCCAAAGTAATTTGGTCATAGTATTCCCAAACAGTTACTTGAAGACGATCACCTTTGGTGGATAGCCTCGAAAAAGACCCCATAGTAGCAGCAATGTAAACTAAAAATGAATTCATGTAAAAAGGTACTGATGTTCCTACATTGCATATCTGCTGACAGAGTGCAGTACTAATAAGCTCTCCCCAAAAGATATGTTCTTTGCTCTCTATGATTTGAAACATAAATTTGTACATCCATGGCTCAAAGTCGGAAGAATCCTTAAGACCGCAGATTCTGCTGAGAAGGATGATGAGGTCTTTGTATTCCTATTTAAAATTGGACCGATGAAGAGTCTTTGGCCACCTGGAAAAATTACTTTTGTTGTCCAACCAGTAAAGGTTGACATACTTCTGATAGTTGCTTTTTGTTCATTCCAACAAGCCAATGAGGAATCTTTGGTCAAATCAATACATTCTGATTTATGAGGAACTTTGAAGACTTGTTCAATCACTTCAGGGTCAAAGCTAATAATAACCTTGCCGTCAACATCTTTGATATTCTTTGTCTTCGAAGTGAAGGGCCGAGCACATCCGTAGACAAAATCAGGTTCTATGGCCGCCATGGGAAATGTAGAAACCAAATGGATGTTGCTTCTTTTAATACGTTTCATCTCATGCGTAGCTAGAGCTTCAATCTTTTGTAGAAAATCGGCTACATCTACGTGACCAATCTTGGTGTCTAGTATGTTATCCAGAATAGACGTAACTGAAGAAGGAACTGCATGAGCCAATTCTTTGTCATATTGGTATTTCATCTTGCCCTTGGATTTGGAAGGTGAGGACATTTCTTGTGCTTGTACTGTAACACAAAAATTCCAAAACACAAATACATCATCACAAGGAATCTCCATGTAAGTGAATTCCAGAGCAGCAGTGAAGATTCGAAAATGAGTGACTTTTGAAGAGGAAGCGTATGCATATGCAATGGAATGTGAAGTGAAATGGAATGGAATGAAAATGCGTGAAGGTGAAACGTATGGGAATGCGTGCAAAGTGAAAGTTGCTGATTTCAAAAGCGACTTAAATGTTTTCAAAGCTTTATTGAATGAAGCATGCATATATGTAAATGCAATATGTAACGGAAGGTGAAAAAATGAAAAGAGGTGTAAGTGCGAATGTGTATACTTTACATGTATATGCGGATGCAAATGGAGGGTAACATGTAAAATATGGTATGAGGTGGAAACATGTATTTATTCATGTAAGTGCAAATGCGTATATGAAGATGGAAATGAAACAATGGAGGTGAGATAATGAATTATATAGTCACTTTTGGAGAAAGAAAGAAATCATAATTCATGGAAAGTGAAAATAACATCTTTTTTGTCTTTTCAAAATATGACTTTTGATCAAAATCGGACCTTTTAGATGCAATTACACGTAAAGCATTTCATGTAATCGTGTCGTGCGAATGAAAGCGAAAAATGAGATGGATGAAAATGAAAACAGAAAATGGGATTACATGCATGTGCGGATGGCGAATGAAGTGAAAAACATGTAATCGCATTTGTCGGATGAAATGTGAGATGTAATGACATGGAAACGGAATGTGAAATGAAATGATAATGCTTTCGCATGTAGTGAAAGAAAAACAAGTTTTTGGGAAAAAACTTGCAACTTCTCAAAAATGGAGAAAAACCGGCAACAAGCACACAAAAACAAAACAAGAGAAAAACATACCTTTGAAAATAACTCAAAACATGCCAAGATGTAATGCATTCCCAAAGATGAAATTCGAATTTGGAACTTGGGGAAGAACCAAAGACATCAAAATGAAGAAAAATTTCATATTTAAAGAAAAAATGCACATTCTAAGGCAAAGATTTTCACAAATGGCATCCATCCAACGATTTCAAGCATCAAATCAGCAAGGATAAGCATGAATTAAAACATAAGAAAGAAGAAGTCCACTTACTTGATGAATATGTGCCAAAAATGAAGGAAAAGATGCTCTTTCTTTGAAATTTTCTTCAAAAATGATGAGAATTTGTCAAATCTCCAAAATCCGAATGATAGAGGGCAGCAAACAAGGAGATTATTATGCAAGATCACAAAATGTGCCATAAATTAGCTCCTCATTGCCACATTTTAAAGATTTAAAAGTTTTTGAGCCGTTTTTATCAAAACAAGCAAAAAACGTGATCTTCAAAGTAAAGTATTTTGATGATTTAACACCAAAATAATGATCCTCAACCAATGTAATCACCTAAAAAGGTAAAAACGACTTGATCTCATGCAAAAACGTGATCAAACTTGGCAGATTTATGGATTTTTATGCAAAAAACGTGCCCTAGCTTGAAGTTTCAAACATGTTTTTGGGTACAATAACTTGATTTTTGATGAGGGCAAAATGATCACCTCTCCAAAACATGATGAATGCAATTGATTTCATTCAAATCCATGAAGAGAATCAAAAGTTATAATCAAAATAGGAGGTTTTTGGAGCAAGAACATGTTTTCTTCACATAATAGGACATTTTTGTGTTCATTGCATATTTTAAAACATGTAATAAGATAAAATAGAACCTTTTTGATGCAATTGCATGTTTTAAAATATGTCTTTGGTTATAATATCACTTTTTGAAGCCCATTACATATTTTAAAATGTGCAAATCTCCAAAATCTCACTTTTTGGAGTCACTTACATATTTTATAAACATATCTCACCTTTTTCATGCACAAGCATGAAAACTCAACTTTTCATATCATTGCATCAAAAAGGTCCACTTTAAGAAGCTTTTGATGTAATGACTTGAAAAAGGTCCTCAAAATGAATTTGTATATGCATTAGCATGAAAACTCAACTTTTCATAGTTTTTTTTACATGCATATGCATATAAAATGTCCACTTTTAGACTTTTAAGTTATGCATTTCACTTATTTTTATAAAAATGTCAACAATATGGGTCAAAAATAACATTTCTGTATTATATTAATCAATATAAGTCATAAACATTAAGTTAAAGTGACATTTATGTAAGTATTTGATTTAAAAATAAAAAATTTAATAAGTAACTATATAGTTCTATAGTCACTTTAAGTAAAAAATTTAAAAGTAACTCAACTTAAAATTATAACATAAAGTGCACTATAGTCACTTTAAGTTATAAATTTAAATGAAAAGTAACTTAAAAACATAACAAAAAGTGAGTAAAAATGTTATATTTTCAAAAAGTAAATGTCAAAATGAAAATATAACATCATATTTTTAATTTGTGCTGTTGCACCTAAAATGTCTACTTTTGAGGCACTAAAATGACCATATCTCTTGACTGACAACTCCGATTGACCTCTAAGTTAGACCGAATCGAAGGGGAAAACGAAAGGCATAAGATGAGCGAATTCAAAGGACCAAAAACAAGCAAACACAAACTCAAAAGCAAAGAACGGACTCTGAAGGCTTCAAAAATCAAGCAAAGGCTCGACGGAAAGAAAAATAAAAACGACTTGACGAAGGCCTTCAGTAAAACAATTTGATATTCGAATTGAAATGGATCAATCGATCAACATTAAGCAATTGAATATCAAATTCAAGCTTAGAGAGACACGAAACTAGCTTGGAAAAGTTTCGTGTTGTTACCAACATTTTGTGGTGACAAAATGCAGGACAACAATCTTAATAACTATCATTAACAAGGTATATAAAGAGGATTGAAGACAAGCAATCAGCTAGATGTGTTAAAAATGAGAGTTTAGGAATTGTCAACTAAACATGCATTAAGATGGCTAAAGGCTTCACAATTTTAATCCATTCAGTTTGAAACCTGTGTTACTTGAGGATGCATCCCCGACCTAAAAACCCTCGTCCCCATACCGAAAACATTTCGAGGACTTGGGAACAGCTAGGGAACGTCCTCACCCCGTCCCCTTTTTCTAAAAATTCCCATGAAACATCCCAAAAACTTGGGAACTTCAACAAATTGTTTTTGAGGCGTCCGTACATCTCGAAGACAAGGATGCCTTGGAAGTCCCCGAGATGGATAGTTGTCCCTGATTTTATAGACAACATCAGCCCTTATAAAATATTTTTCTTTTATAAAATGTTTTTTTTTAAAATTTTTTTTTAAAGTGGGCCCTTCCTTCCAATTTCACCCTAACATGCTTATTATTGTTTGGTAGTTAATTCCTACTAGTTGGAGCCCTCTTATTAGTATTTGACAACATTACATTCAGAATCATGGAATTAATATTGTTATTAGTCACGCTACATGCTTAGCATTATATAGTAGATTGTTTGCAAGGTGTTGGGAAAGTCTGAAAAGTGCATTATAGGCCTAGAACATGCATCCTTATGTCATTTTCTGGCAATACATTAGTACTTAATTGGTCTTGGGTTGATTTGGGTCCTTTGTGGAGGATATGGTGAATATTGGAAGTTGCATCAAGATACCGTCTTACTGTAACAAACCTATATCATGATCCGAACTATATAGAGGACCCTTTTGTATTAATATCAGTCCACTTACAATGAATTGGAAGTGTAGTTTCAGAATTAAATAGTAGTAGTGTGTTTCAATTTGGAAGGTAGGTTATTGTTCGTCTTGCTATTGAAAATGAATTCTAAATTATGTTCTTTGGTATATTTCAAATTTTTATATTAATATTTTAATATTACATGCACATTGACAATAATTCCAAATTATGAACACATTATAACATATTGAGCATTGAGTTTGATTATTGAAATGTTGTATGTTAAGGTTCTATGATGTTTAAGTGCTATGGTTTATCCATGTCTACATACGAATGTAAAGTATATATGCAAATTTCCCTATATATTTTATATTTTCCCTATATTTATATAGCTGTCCATGTTTCCTGTCACCTAGAGTACTGTTGATATTTCCTTATTTTTGTTCTATGCATCAGGTAACCAACCAGACCAAAACATAATATTTCCAAAAGTTTTTCCATATTCTAGGTTACAGGGACCATAGTTGTAAAGCTCTACAATTACTTGAGCATCAGAGTCGGCAATTCGGCATCTTTGATTTAGGGAATCAAACAATGTTTATGTTAGTCTTTTGATATGACTGATCTTGGGCTCATGCATTATTGCCTAGGTGTTGAGGTTTGGCAATAGTCTTCTAATATATTCATCTCTCAGTCCAAATATGTCAGGGCTCTGTTAGACAAATTTTGTATGCAGGATTGCAAGCTTGCATCTACACCCATGGAGAAAGGCCTCAAGTTATCAACCAAATTTGATTCTCCTTCCATTCATGATACTACATACAAGCAACTAGTAGGCAGCCTCATCTACCTCTCTGCTATTAAGCTTGATATATCTCACGTTTTATGACAATCCCTAAGGCTGATCATTGGATGGCAGCAAAGCGTGTGCTTCGTTATGTGAAGGGAACTACAGATTATGGACTTCTTTACTCTCAAAGTTATAATCCTAGACTCAGTGGTTTCACTGATTCAAATTGGGCAGGCTTGGTTGACGATAAAAAGTCAACTTCTAGATATGTGTTCAGTTTGGGATCAAGTGTCGTCACATGGACTGCAACAAGCAATTTCTCTCCTCCACAGAGGCTGAATATAGAGGGACTGTTACGGCAGGATGTGAAGTTGTTTGGCTTCATCAGATGCTTGGGGATATGCAGATGTCACTAGCAAGATCGACCACTTTGTTTGTTGATAACGAAGGCGTTATCTAATCAGTACGGAATCCAGTCTTCCATGAACGAACCAAGCATGTGGATGTTCACTGTCACTACATACGACTGCTGGTTGAAGAGAGGACAATAGGCTTGCAGTATGTTCCTACAACGGATCAAACTACAGACATTCTCACCAAGCCTCTTGGTCCTAATAAGTTTGTCAAATTCAAAGGATAGCGTGGTGTTGTGAAAAGACTAACTATTAAGGGAGGGTATTACGACAATAAGATTCTATTATTAGTTAATGGTTATCTATTTGTAATCTATTGTTAATATTAGAATGTTTCTAATATTTAGTTAGGTTGTAGATAATTAATTGTTTTCTTTCAGCTAGAATACGAAGTTTATATTCTTTAGGATCGTTTCCTAAGGAAACATTGTTTCATTCTTTTGTATATATTGACCTCTCTGTCTCTATAAAATATCAAGCAAATATTTACCAATTGTCTTTCTTTCTTATTCAATGATAAGTCATGATCGCACAAGAATTTTCAAATGTCTGCATATTTGGATGACAGATAAGTTTTATTTTACAAGTTATTTGCATATAAGGATTGCATTTTCTAGTTATAGTATTATATGCTATCAAAGATTTTAATGATTTCTTTCTTTTGGTTTGAAAAAGAATTGATGGCGGTTTTCAAAGATAAGATTCCCTTCATTTGATATCTCTTATTAAAAGAATTCAAAGAGTACTGTAACGACCCATTCCTGTGTTGAGAGTTCTTAGTGAAATGTGTACTAGTGCTACAAGGCTTAATTTATTTTTGAGTTGGTGTGAGCTTTAGTAGTCATCATTTGCATGAGCTTTGGTAGTCATCATTTGCGTGAGCTTTAGTATGTCTCTTACCAATTGATGGTTACTTTTCGGAAGAGAATTGGCTAAGGAGAGAAAAAGTCAAGTATTGTTTTGAGCGGGAGTCTCTGATCATTTGAATTTCTAATGAAAACTGTGATTGTATGTCAATCTAGTAACGATAGTCATCCATCGGGTATGGTTGTCTCTCTCTCTCTCTCAATAGTTCTTCCATTGGCAAGATTTCGATATGGTCAGGCATCTCAAAGAAATCGAAAGGAGCATGTTTTGGCATATGAAGTGGAAGCATTTTTATAAAAGGACAATCGTATGTGTCTATAGTGGTGCTTGCCAAGATTGATTTCCAATTTTAAGCTCTATGGCATAGTCGGTTCTTGATTCTTGCTGGAAGATTGCATATTTTTTAAGCAGGAAGCGGAGTTGTTAATATTTGCATATTGTGAGGCGATTTGCACGTCCCATTTTACAAATGGCATCGACATCCCTGGGTAGTCCTTGTATGCCATTGGAGTCCTATGCAGTTTCGACACTCATTAAGGATCTGTTGTGTTGGTAACCGTTTTCCTTTATGCTTGCATGCTCAAAGAAAAGATGCCACTATTGTTGCAATGTCATTCATTAGCTATTGTTGTATTTTATGTGGTGAATTTTTATTTGTCTTGTGATTTGAAGCCTGATAGTAATAGCCTGTCATAGAGGAGATATAAAATTTGGGAAGAGAATTTCAAAAGTGGGCCATCAAATTGTGTATTCACATATAAAATGCGATTTTTTATTCAGGTCTTTGTTTTACTAGGATGGCCTTTTCACCTTTGCACAAGAGTTGAAGCATTCAAGAGATTATGAGGCAATCCATGCTAGATTCAACGGGTCATCACATCAATCTAGCGCAAAACTCGTTGTTCTCGTCAGTTATGATCATCCAATAAGGATTAGTGACATGGACGTACATCCTAAATGTTGAGAGATAAATGAATATGAGAATGTTGATTACAATCTTGAGGAAATCTTTTTGTGTTCAAAGGGAGCTTGTAACTCAGAGGGAGATGTTCAGCCTTAGAGGAAGGTTACATCTTATCTTTTGTGTTGATCAAAGTCATCTCTGTTGAGAGGGAGTCTTTGGGAGATTAACCACAACAATGGAGGCATGTGGTGTTCCTTTAGAAGCTTACAGAGGTGTTGTGAATAAGCCAACGACAGGTGGATTGTGAGGAGGATTAGATAATAAGTAGATAAGTACTATTGTTCCAATTTTATGATCAGATTTTTAATGCGATGAGCATTGCATTGGGTGTAGAGGCACAATACAGAATCTCTTCTATATGTATATTTGTGTGCATGTTGAGATTAGATCTCAAAGAGATAAGTATTTATGATTATCTCCTGAATATTGACTATAGTGATTGTTTTTTAGCATTAATAGTTATGAGTTATTAATATTTCTCATGGTTGCGGGATGAAATGGAATGGTAAGAGATTATGCAATGTTATTAATTCAACTAATCTGAGAACCTGATGTTCTTTACCGACAACCTTGAAACCAAGAGGTTACGCCATGTAGACCTCTTCTTGTAGCTCACCATTCAAGAAAGCACTCTTGACGTCCATCTGATGGACCTTCCAACCAAACTGTGCTGCTATGGCCAGGACTAATATGATTGTGCTCATCTTTGCAGTAGGAGCAAAGGTCTCCTCATAATCAATGCCTTGACGCTGAGAAAAGCCCTTTCCAACTAAACAAGCTTTGTACTTATCCAAAGTACCATCAGATTTGTATTTGATTTTGTAAAATCATTTGTAGTCAATAGGTTTTTTCCCTGGTGGAAGATCAGAAAGGACCCAAGTGTTATTCTTCAGCAGGCTCTGGGGTTTAGATGTCATTGGCTGTTGCCACTCTGGAATCCCTTTAGCTTCGGAATATGTTTGAGGTTCAAACACATTGTGAATGTTGGCCATAAGAGCAAAATTAACCGACTTTGTAGGTTTTTTTTTTTTTTTTTTTTTGAGCAGTTCTTCCATCAATGAGCTCATCATTGCAAAGATCAGCAAGTGTCTTAGCCCACCACTTAGGCTGGAGAGGAGAATGACCAACACGAGTATCAGGAGATGCTCTATGATCAGGTTCCTCATCTTGGTGATCTTGCAGGAGAAGCTGGAGGGGTCTATATAGGGATCACTGGTGTAACCAGAGTTGCAAAAGTTACTGAAGCCCTCCCATTAGGTGGACCTAATTGGAAGCCTAACTCCAAAATCATGAGTCTTCATAGGCTGGTTTGCTAGATTAGGAATAGGAGAAACAGGCATGAATGGTCCTCACTGCTCATCACAGACTACATCACGACTGTACAGGAGATGAGATGTCTTAGTGTCGATCAAGCGGTAGGCTTTGTAAAGACTACTGCATCCAACAAGTATGAGTTTCTAACTCTTGGTATCAAACTTGGTGCGTGATGCATTAGGGATCCAAACAAAAGCAAGACAGCCAAAAACTTTCAGGTGGTTGATTCTAGGCTTGTGACCTGACTAGGCCTCTTTTGGAGTCTTACCTTTAACCGCCACAGTGGGTGATCGGTTCAAAAGATAAAATGCAATGTTAATTGCTAATGCCCAAAACATCTTTGAAACATGTCTGTGTTTGAGCATGGATTGAGCCATTTCGGTGATTGTTCTGTTTCGACATTCAATTACACTATTTTTTTGTTGTGTGTGGGGTGTGGTTAACTAATGTTTGATGCCACGAGTATCCAAGAAGCTAGAGAATTCATTAGAACAAAATTCCCCCCATTGTCTGACCTAAGAGTAATAAGAGATTTCCCAAACTCTTTTTCAACTAAAGGTTTAAACTTTTGAAATACAGTAAATGCATCTAATTTTTTTAAAGAAAATATACCCACATTTTACTACTGAAATCATCCACTAACAACAGAAAATACTTGGACCCAAGAACAAAAAGAGTGGCCATAGGGCTGTAGATATCGACATGAACAAGCTGAAGTACCTGAGAAGCTCGCCAGGAATCACCATTGGTAAAAGGTGTGCGATGTTGCTTTGCGGCCTGATATGCATCACAAACTCCAAGCTGCTGAGTTTGAATCTCTGGCAAATCGAGGACAAGCTCTTCCCGAGTAAGCTGAGAGAGATAATGCACATTTAAGTGCCCATACAGAGGATGCCAAAGTGTTGTAATTGAAGACCGTCGAGCAGCCATAGCTAAGTCCCTAGAATAACCAGAATCACTAAGTCTAAAAAGACCGTGATCCTCAAGACCCATTGTAACAATAGGTTGAGTCACCCTATCAATGGTGGTACATTGATGTGAACTGAAGGTGACATCCAACTGTGGAGAGTGTCTCAACAACTGACTGATTGAGAGTAGATTTAGTTCCATCCTTGAAACATAATACACATCAAGGAAAATGAGATTCCCCCTAGCAGACTGAATTTGTATGTTGCCTTTACCGACAACAATGTACTCTTCTCCACCACCAAAAATAACAGAGTATGAATAAGGTTGGTAGTCAGTGAACCGGTCTTTGCGGTAGGTGAAATGACGAGAGGCACCTGAATCAATATACCAGGCAGACAACTTCACATGATTTGTAGGTCTTTTAGCCATGAAGGCGTAAAAGGCAGCTTCCGTCTGCTCAGCGTGCTCTGCACTATTCGCTTTGGGCTGCGAACCTGATTGCTTAGATTGGGCAGCTAAGCATTTCTAACATTCAACCTTCATGTGACCAAACTTGTGGCAATAGTTGCATTGAGTGTTCTTCCGGGAGCCTTCTGAAGCTGGAGCAGAGGACTTTTGTCGAGAAGATTGTTGAGACTTGCCTTTATCCTTTTGAAAGGATTTAACAACAAAGGCTTGCTCTGTGGAGGTGGAGCTGGAATTGCTACCGAACTATTGTTTTCACCGATCTTACTGAAGCAAAAATGTGCAGACATTTATGAACTTCATATCAACACCAGTAAAAGTGATGTCAAGAGTCCCAATAAAATGCTTGTAGGACTTGGGCAAACTTTTGAGGGTTATGACCACAATTTCCTCTTCCTCCATCTTGCGTCCAATAGCAAGCAACTGATCACGGATTTCCTGAATCCTATTCAAGTGTTCCTGGATTGGTTTCCGCTCATCCATGACTATAGAAAACAAAGTGCTCTTGAGAAAGAAGGCTTTTCTTTTGTCCGAAGTCTCATGAATTTTCTTGAGATGCTCTCATATCTCGGTAGCTGTCTTGCTTGATGGAATCTGAGGGAGTTGATCATTAGCTACGTATAATTTGAGAAGCATAACTGCCTCCCGATTATTGAGATCCCATGTATCCTAATCAGTACCAGTTGCAGTCAGACGCTTTGTAACACCTAGAGCAATCTGATCAATATTTCGATATTCAAAGATTGATAGTATCTGCTGCTTCCATGTGCTATAATTCCGACCATTGAATTTTGAATTGCCCTCGAGTAGAGTATTTTTCAAATATGCCATAGCACGTTTTTCAGTGAAAAACATGAAAATCTGTGAACGTTTTTCAGTGAAAAACATGAAAATCTGTGAATGCACGTACTTCGAGGCAAGATTGTCGAAGACCCAAAAAAATTGAAGGGGTACCCATAAGAGCATAAAAAACCCAAAAAGAATATATTGTCGATTTTTGGATCTGCTAGCTCAAAAATTGCGGCACAAAAAACAAGGTTCTTAGAAGAATATGAAGACAACCCAGTTGAGCTCTTGAAAAACCCACCAAGAATCTATGATCAGAAAAAAAAAATTGAGTCCAAAAATTAGGGTTTTCAAACAAAAACCCTAGCCAGCCAATAATGGCAAATTTAGGCAAAAAAATTGCAGAATTTGGATTAAAAAATGGCGGATTGCAGAGATTTGATGTCGAAATAGGAGTTGGACAGAAATGGGGCTGTCCAGACTTTTTCAGCGCCAAAAAAAGCTCAATACACTAGTCGTGAGTACTGAACCCAAAAAAAAACCGCTTCGGAGAATGCGCAGGAGAATGAAGGACACTGCAATTTGCAGGGAAATCAACTAGAGAAATCATGAACTTCCAAAAGATATCAGACACGAGCAAACATCAAATGCGTTTTTCCAGTGACATGAAAATCGCAAGCTGCCAGAGGCTAAGTCACAATTTTTGCAGATATTCGTCTCTGAAACCCTAGCCGAAACTAGGTGTTAGGAAGTAGGTAAAATACAAAAAATGATTTCGAAAATAAGGTTCAGATAATTTCAACAAGAAATTATTATTATCGAAAAGTTTCAGCCATGTTCTGATACCATATTACAAAGTAGTTGGTAAATATTTGCTTGATATTAATTGAATTTGAGAGGACAATATATACAAAAGAATGAAACAATGTTTCCTTAGGAAACAATCGTAAAGAATAGAAACTTTCTATTCTAGTTGAAAGAATACAAACAGTTATCTACGGTCTAACTAAATATTAGAAACATTCTAATATTTACAATAGATTACAAATAGATAACCATTAACTAATAATAGAAGCTATCTATTATCATGATAATACGGTTGGCAAATCCATACACGACGTTGTTAATGATTTGGAAGCCCATCATGGAAAAGTACCGCCGTATCAAACAAAAGATAATCTTTTATTGCCGATCTACCCAAAGTTATGAAATAATAAAGACATGCGGGAAGCGTAGATCCATGCAGAAATAACATGAGTCATAGAGAGAATTATCTGCCACAATAGAAAAATAATTGTGTTGGAAAACACACGATGCAGAGTCTCCATATATATCTTCACATCATCGCAATCTGAAATCTCCTTCAATTGTGTGAAATTGTCACTCAGTTCTTCAGTCACTGAAAACCATTATCTTCCTCCCACAAGATTAAGATTTACACATAGTGCAAGAAGGATCACGATACACATAATATTAAACAGGTGTTCAACAACAAACATCCATTATGCTCCAATGAATTTCATTGCATAAACAAGAGAACTTTTCTTACTATTGTTATCTAACTAGGCTCTGATACCATGTTAAGTTTTATGCCCAATGATTAGATAAGTAGCATAACAAAACTAAATAAAAATTGCGCAGAAAAGACAAAAGATTCATCCTAGGAAAACCCTTTGACTTGAAGGGAAAAACCCAGCCACACCAGCAAAAATATCTCTTCTATTGATCAATAAAAATAAATGAGTACAAGATTTTTCACTTGATTGATTTACAATATACCAAGCAATCATATAAATAGCATAAGACTCTTCATCTTACACACAAAGGTCACTTTGAGTCCTAAAAGTAAGACCCTTAATATTTCCACATATTCAACCTTTCACATTTCCATACGCATGCCTCTCTGCATGACGTATGACACGTCTTTCTGCATAATATTAACACAAGTATCTCTTTCAGCTGAAGGTGACCATAATGGTCATAACAAACATACTTCCATTTTAAAAGAGCAGAGATAAAGATCTCTATCGCAGCTACAAAATTCAACCCTCGATCTAAGCACATATGAAGAGTTTTGGCAAGTTTGAAGAGTCTCAAAGACATTATCAACTGCTCTTGGGAGGTCTACAGAAAGACAATGAAAATTCCATTTTATCTCTGCTGTTGACTGTTATCGTGTGGATTGCTGCAACAGTTCTGAAGACCGATTATAATGTTTCCTATCGAGGTATTTGATGTATATGATTGTTAGCCTCATAAAAAAAATTCCTTAAGCTTTGTTTATATTAACAACTTTCATGAAAAAATTTAAACATTCTGAGTTGAATATTGAAACTTGCTAAGTTACCAGATTCTCTCCAGCAACCCTCAAAGTCTGGTTCTTGTCAAATTCTCCCCAAATTTGCCCACACGACCACATATGTCCTGCGAATCTGTTAGAGGAACCTGGGCAGAATTTGGAGTGAATTTTGAAGAATCTGCTGCCCAATGGTCGAACCCAGGCCGAATTAACTTTTTTAATGTGCTTTTTTTTTTTGTGCCTAATTTGATATTTTTGATCCTCCCAACCTCAAAAGTGACCACTAAAAAGGCCAAAAAAGATGGTTTATATGTCATTTATGCATTTGTGAATGAAAATGAAAACTTGACAATAGGTGAAATCCAAATTGATGATTATAGAGGAGTTTCTTTAAAAAAGCAACGATCTCTTTGAATCCAGGGCTTTAAATTTGAATTTGAATCTCAACTTTTGATCTAGACTGATTAGAAATCCTCTAAACAATATAAGCAAAAATTCAGAAACTGTACTTATCTTTTTATGATTCCTTTCATTCTCATATTGTTCCCTTGATATGGAAATATTTCCCATGCATGTGACCAAACAAGTTTATCATGTTGTATGTATGGTTAAATGATGCAATTAATATCCTATTGAATTGAAACATAGATATGGTGCTGTATTTTGCTATGTTGGTTTACTATTAGCAGAGTGGTGTATGGACTTACTTGTTTCATAAATACACACACATTTTTTTAAAAACATATGTTTTTGTATGGACAAACCCAAGACGAATCCGAACTGAACCCCCAAACAAATTGGACTAATTTTGAACCTGAATCTTGAACCCACATCTGTACCGGAATCCAAACTGGCAACTTAAATTGAAAGGATTCAATACTGAAAATGCATGTAAGCAAAAGACTCTATTTTCCAATGTTATGTTAACCTTGAAATTGGATTATCTTCTCAATTTACGAGCAGAGAGTTTATTGAGCAATTATCTGTAGTTGCAGACCTTTACGACAGCCATTCATTTATTTTGCTATTGAAATGTTGTTTGAAATTCAAATTTCCACATGAACATCGCAAACAATTGAACTTCAAATCAGAAATATTACAGCAGCCATGGACATCAATTTGCACAGTTGAATCAAACAACAGTTGCTAATTGCAGTGACCTGTCATTTTCCATATTTACTGTAACTAAGCAAATTGACAATTCTTTCACAAATTTTATTTAGGGGTGTTTGTCACAGTTTTGGTCCGACATTTTTCAGGATGTGATTCAAACTGAACAGCTTAAAGTCAGAAGTATGAAGCTTCTAGCCAATCTAAGACTTTTTAATCTGACAATTTTCTGAATAACACATCTAGCTGATTGCTTCTGTCTTTAATCCACTTTTATGTACATTGTTGATGGCAGTTAAGTTTTTGACATCTTTGACATTTCCCATCATGTGATTTAAAGTGAACGGCTTAAACGTGTAAACCTCCTCGATGGCTTATTTAATTGTAGAAACCAATATCTCAGGTGATGTGCAGAGAACAAGAAATTATGTAATAACAAAGTATTTGTCTGTTTTTAAGGTATTGGCTTCCTTAGTAGCTAGAGGGACTATCAATCAGTTGTTCATTTGTAAACAGTTGTGCCTGAAAGTTGTTTTGGCAAACTAACTTGTGGATGCATACAACTCGTAGCTTAGAATTAGATAATAATAACATAATAAATTCCATAGAAGAAAAATCTCAAAGTTTATTTGCTGATCCTTGATGTGTAATGCTTCCAGGGATAAGAACAGGCATTATCAATGTTGAAGTACCCTTGCTATGAATATTTTCCTATAATTGACTAAACATGCACATGAGGATAAAACCTATTATTGATTTTCTGAACTCAATATTCCCTTTGTTGTTGTTCAGTGGGCGGGCTTATGGGCTATCTGAAAAGTGGGAGCACTATGTCGCTTATATCTGGAGGATTGTCAGCATCGGTGCTTTGCTATGTACAAACTCAACTGCCTACAAACCCTATATTTGCATCGTCAGTTGGGCTTGGTAAGTATTGCCATGATATTGCTTTGTTTTCCTGTGTTTTTGTTAGTTTTTATCTTGGACTTCGCCATCCTTCCAAATTGGCTTTTATAGCCCCTTGTGTTTATGCAAGGCCACATCTCTCTCAATACCCCCCTACCCATGCACACATACATATATAAAAGTTGTCATTTAATTGCTTTTAGCATTGACATGCTAATCCGAACTGAGGTTTTATAGAGATTTAATAGTTTGTTATTTTTGGCTTGGAGTTACTAGGATAGTAAGTGAGGAGAAAACAAATTCTCCAGAAATTTCCTGGGAGACTATCTAATATAAGTGTTTTATTTACAGGGATTTCAGGTGTTCTTTTGATTGCAATGGGGGCACGTTTTAAGAAATCTGGGAAGATTTTTCCTGCAGGCATCGTATCTTTGGTCTCGTTGATCATGGCTGGTGGTTACCTTCATGGAATTCTACGCAGTTCCCATGCGTAGAGTAGTTACAGTCGTAGAATCTTCAAGAATGAATGCTATGATACTTTTGAGATTTTGATCATATATAATAACATGTTTATCTTTTGTATTTTCTCCTCGAAATTCTTGGTTGAGGCACGCGTTTGAACCTTTCATGCAGTCTAGTGGTGTCCAAACATACGGAAGAATTGAGGTTACCATATTCAATACTTGTTGGCTATTAAATTGCGTTTGTTCAGGGTTAATTATCTGTTAATAAATCATTGGTTTTGATGTGTAATGTTATGTCTTTCTTTAGTTTATAATGTGGTGCTCTTAGTGGTAAATTGGTATTATTCTTTCTCATTTCGAGCTGAGACTAGAGTGACCGTACAATTTTCTAATGCCATTTTTGTGATTTCACCATGCTGAATAACTAAAATTTTATTTGTTTTCTCCACTGTCACTGCGAGATGTGTCTCCACCCCTCGGAGACATGTCTCAGCAACGGAGACACATCTCTGAGACTTTACAGTACCAAAGACCTCAGAAATGAGTGGAAATAATTAACTTTTATTGAAAAAAAGTGTCGTCTCCAAGTACCCGCGTCTCCCATTTTTGAAATTAGTTGTACCACTACTAGTACTAGTCTCCAAGTCTCTGCGTCTCTTGGTGACCTTGGTTTTCTCTCATTTGTTTCATGTTCTGAATAGCATAGATTGAAGTGTGATATTTCAAGTGATCACAAGAAGTTTTCATGGCTGATAAAACCTGTCAAGTTCGCGCCGATAAGTGTAACATATTGCGTCGAGAACTTGGGAAAATCTCGACATTTCTTGCGATATCTTGGCAACTTATCACACGCAAGTGCCAGTAAATTCAGACACCCAACAAAAGGGCAATTCATAATTTTTTGTTTGAAAGAGCACATATGAAGACGAGAAAGGTTTTGGAGGAGAAAAAAGGTCATTTGCAACCTAGTAGGATGATTTCTTGTGGAGTTGAAGTGGGTTCAAAGAGGATTTTCGAGCAAACTCAGATTTACTAGTAAAATTTCAATTTTGTTTAAAAATAAATGATTTTGTCTAGCCTCAGTTGCATCTAAGTTTATACAAACTCTATAATATCATTTATAATGTACTTTAACTCATTTTAGAGCGTAGTGAATAAGGACTAATACTAGTTTTAGCAACTTTTGCAAAACATTTCATAGTTTTCTCAATAATTCACATTTTAAAAATAAATTCATAACCTAACATTTTTTTTTCAAAGTTTCAGCTATGCTTAAATGTATTTAAAGCTTTAAACTAATTTAATTTGTTTCTAAATTTGTTTATTGATTTCTAATTGTGCCTTCAATTTGTATGTGGGGGTTGTTTCTTCAATAAATGACAAGGGATACCTCTACAGCTAGGTCAACTACAAGGTTTGCCACCATCTAGATATGTAGGCATATGCACTAAAGGCACTAGAGACAAGGGATGTGTATATGCTTTTGAAGGATTTGAATATAATACTATGATATGTATAATATGTGAAAAACTAATTAGTGGAGACATATCTCATTTGAAATGCCACCTTGGAGGGATTAAAAAGCATGATGAGTTTGTGAGTTCACCATAGATGAGAAAAAGAGAGATGAATGCCTCTTTCTCCTTGCTCTAGAAGTGAAAAAGTTGTAAAGGGAAAGGGTAGAAATGGTTGTGAGATTACAATTTGGAGTGGCAACTATGGAGAAGGTGGATTCACAAGGGGATTGGATGACATTCACGAGGAGGATGAGGGCATTGAGAGTGAGGAGGATACAAATGATGAGTCATTGCCAACTTCAGCACCATCTACATCAAGGATGAAGGTCGAGTCATAGTCACAACCATAGTCATAGCCACAACCACAACCACAATCACAATCACAGTAGACTTCTAGGACTAGACCCACTCCCATTCCAATAGTTTTTACTAGAGCTGTAGGAAAGAGGAAGATGTAGACTATTTTGATGTTGTAGGTGACACTTGTATTTGCTTATATCTTTACAAAGACAGTTTTTATTTTTATTTTTCAAAGTTTAGACTATTAGACTATGGTTTACGAGCCATCAACATTTCACATGAGGTTGCAGTTCTGTATCCTATTTGAATATATATATATATATATATAGTTCAGCTTGTTTGGTTAGTTTACTCATTTACTGACTCATTAGATATATCTCCTTATTGAATATTGCAAAATGCATTTTCAATTAAATTTAAGTAAATTTTTAAGTTTTTGATATTTTTCCAAGAAGTTCCCATCTTATCTTTGATATTTGCTGATATTTTTTTTTGCCCATAGTGATAAGTTGCTGATTACAATATTTTGAACTATGGTCAATAGTATGTTGGCTAACTTGTGTATTCAACGAGCATAAAGTATGTGCATATGTAATGTCCTCACATTTTGGTGCTTATTTATGTATTATTCAACTCAATGTCTTATTTATTTGTGGTGTGCCCTTCAGAGATTGTTGCTATTTACTTGGATGTTTTACTCATAGTTACTATTCATAGTAAACCATTGGGGCAACCACTTGACATCTTATCTATATTTGGAAAGCAAGTGAATTATTTCGATGAGTTGATATTGACAATTATCAAGGGTTTAATGGTTCAAATTAGATTCTCAAGTTAAAACAGGAGCTCTAGTTGAGCTAGAGTCCTTGCTTTTTGTGAAAAGTACAAAATAGGTTGAGGAAATGTATTGTTTTGCTAGGAAGAGTCATTCAAAAAATGGCATTCCTTAAGCTCACTACCAAAACGTAGTTGAAAACTACAAAAGAGTAACATCCTCCTATTGTAATAGATATCTTGATGCTTTGCAGCTTTGCAAAGGTTAACAATAAGAAATTTTTATTTATTTATGTATATATTTTCTGAAGAGAATTGCAATATTGTAAAACTTTGACTTCAGCTATACCTATATTTCAAACAAGGATATAGTATTTAAAAATCTTTAAATTCAGCCATTACATTTTACCAATGATTCAATAGATTTAATCTTGGTAAAACAGTAAATTCAATCATTACATCATATAATAATTCCTAATAAACAATATAGCGATTTCTGTCTTGGAATTTTACCTCCCTTACCCACTATTTTTGTATATATAGTAGCAAACAAAAGTACATTATGACTATTGAAAATATTGATTTTAAGAGAAACAATTCAATTACCAATAAAATTAAAGTTCATAGCCATTTAAACTAATTAAATACTTTAAATTAGATTTATAAAACAAATATATTAATTTTCTTATTTTTTTTTATATGTATATATGAACTAATTTTTGAACTTGGGTTAATATTGAAATTTCAAATATTTATTTTCTAAATTGAGGTTCAAAATATTTGGACAATATAATTTAATAAAAATTTATATATATATATATATATATATATATATATATATATATATATATATATATATATATATATATATATATATATATGTTCAAAATTGATACATAATTTTGATAAAACAATATAGGTGTGCTAATAAAATTTAGACATCATTTTTAGTATTTGATTAGAATTTAGAATCAAATTATAGTATTATTTAAATTTTGCTTTCTAATTGTCCTCTTAAAAATCTTTCATAGAATATAGTGTGAATAATTTTGATGACATAATTCACTATGACATTTTATTTAAGTTTAAATATAAAAAAAGAATAAATACAAATTCTTTGAATAAACACTTCTTATAATCATTATTTGTAATATTTTTAGATTAGTAAACTTCCATTTTATTATTAGTCATGCTTAGTTTTAATTTGTTTCTATGCTTATTGCTATCTCTCAAAATTGTGAACACAAATTCATTCACATTAAAATGGCTCTCCTACACTTCTTGTGTATAGTGTCCCCCGAGTGTGATTTTACTGGTGGGGGACTGATATTTTTGGCAACAAAGGAGCCCTCAACGAGGGACACCGACAAGCACGACACACAAATTGAATCTATGTCTATTGGCGGGTTTGTAAGAATCGCGAGCAACATTTTTTGGGTAAGAAAGGGGGATCTACAGCTTCGTGTATACCTGACAACACAATAAATACATAGTTATCCTCATTTTTTTCTATATTGAAAAGAAACCCCAACAAAATTGTTTCCAACCAATGAGAAACAAGAAATTATGTTTCAAAAATAGATTTTAAAAATAATATTACAGAAACATTAGAAATTTAAAACTTGTTTATTATGCAAATTAATTCAATACATCGAACAAAAATATTTATAGGCAGGAACTAATAAATTTAACTTTAACAATATTAAATATTTTAAATGACTTTATTATATGATGGCATAAAGAGGGTTAATGTGAATTTTAAGTTGTTTTCATAAAGTTACTTTATTTTGTCATCTAGAGAGTTACAAGGTTTTAAATAATTTAATAAAGTATTTTATGGAGATAGGTGCTAATATTGGAAGATATGAGGTGGATATATAACTCATTTATAAAGTGAGTTTGAGTTTATTCAAATTATAGAAGAGGTCATTTTATCATTATTTACAATTACAAGTTAATATGAATATTAAAGGGAAATTTTCAAAAAGGCTTTTTAAAAACGTAATGAGATGATTGTAAAAGGAGATTTGAAAAGGCCATTTATTATATATGGTTTTGTTTAATTTCTATTTAGGAAGCTTGAGAGGTTTTACCTTCATTTTCTAGGAAATATGATGATAAAAACTCTTGGAGTTCTTTAGTGGTGTGGACGAAAACTGATTCAACCTATTAGGTGGATTCATTCTAGAATTCTCATTGAGCTTATTGTAGATTGAAGGCGGCATATTTCAATTTGGGACACCTTTGGACATACTTTATCATCCAAGTTGTAGGTAGGCATGTGGGAGTTGTTGGTATAGGCTTTAAGGCTTTTTATAGCGAAACTCTCACCATAAGTGATGTAGAGTTACCTGAAGAAACCAAAATTTTCTTATCTCCCTTTAATCACCTTATTTATTTCTTTAGCAATAGACCTACTATCCCCCCTCCTTGTTGCAATTTCTTTCTGTGTCTCCAAGAGCTACTTGTAGACTCCAAGGGTTCCTATATGTCCCCTTTAACAACTCACTATCCCAATAGCACCATTCCTTAGTTCCATGCACCTTCAATCTTTCATTTGCCTTACATAATAAATCATTTGACAACTTTATTTCTTCCTCTTAATCCTCAAGAGAGTGAGTTAGGTTCTCCCTTCAACATGTTTTGGCACAGGAACATTAGATTGACCAAACTTCACCATCCAATTGGCCTTATCAACTTGTTAGGATGTCATGTCCTAGTTAGGCTTAGTTCTCAATTAGGCACCCTTTTCCACTTTTGACCTAAAAATTTGAGATTTCCCCAAACAACCCTGATAAAAAATCACAGTTTGGAATACCCTTTTGGGCCCTTGACAACATATGCCAAAATGGGTTTTTGCTTCCACAAACTTGTCACTTGAATGAGACTACTTGATTAGACCTAATAGGACTATTTTGGTTTGTTTTATAAAGAAAATCCCTTCTAATGAATTGAACCAATATTATTAATCATTGAAACATCTTTGCCCCTTTGCCAAGTCACCAAATCCATCCTTAAACCTCAACCAACTCCCTCTCTAGTCTTTCAACAATACTCATTTGCACTAGTCTGTGAACTACTCACATAAAGATGTTTGGTTAGGGCCTCATCTTTCTCCCAAATTCCTTCATCTCCTAATCTAGGCCTAGTTGAGTCTTATAATACATCTATGGGCCTCACTTTCCACCAAGGGTTGTAATTGTCCAATGGTGGAAAGTGGAGTTATTTACATTTGAATCTCAAACCCTAGGAAACTAAGGGTTTTACGACCTCTCTTCAGAGGATCACCTATAACTTTTGACAGAGATGAGATCTCAACCTTAAACCACCTACAAATAAAAGTGAAGACATTACTCTATCCAAATGTGTATAGCAATTGCCACTACAAATCCGTACAGGGTCATACAATTCCATGAGATACAAAAAAACCCAAGAAAATGAATTATTTTTATTGCTCCAAAACTTGCCAAACCTTCAACAAAGTTTTCCTTTGATCTCTGAAGGCTTGAGAAGTGTTTTGCATCCCCTGTAATGATTTTCAACTACCATTTGAATTGTTATGACCATATGGAACAAAAGTGCAAAATGTTACACAGTTGTTGTTAATGTTGTCATGACGACATTACTAACTTTTGATATTCCTGTTCAATGTTTGTTTGTACACACAAAGGAATCAACCTAAAGACCAAAAGTGGTCCAAAAGAACATACCAACCCTTCTCCACCCTTTCCTAGAGCTTTGATGAGTTGTTGACCATAATAGACCATGAGGGCTTATAAATACCTATTAGGCCAATGGTCTTACAAATGGGCCTTGGCGATTCCCAAATTCCCCCATATGGTCCTTAAAACATTATTATATTCAACGATGATCCTATGAACCTTCAAGAGGTTCATTACATAACATGGGTGCCTTGCACCATACTTATAGGTCAAATAGATCTCACACTTCTCTTTAGATGAGTTCCCATGGTGTAGTGCCATGGTTCTTGATGTCGTGTTCATCCATCCATATGACTTCAAAGGTAGGCAACCCCTTTCATTTCACTAGGTATTTCTTGTATTCATTCCTTCTAGTCTTCTTGACAACTTTAGTGTCCAACATGCATTCCAACTCCACAAGTTGGCTAGGAGGTAGGTCTTTTTCCCATTCCTCGTCTCCAAATGCTCCCTGATCACTTTGAATACCTACAATGACATCACCTTTAAATGACATAAGATCATTCACGCTAAAAATTAGAGAAATAGCTCTGTTAGGAGGTAGCTTAATCTCATAGGCATTAGGTGAAAATTTCTTAAGGATTTTGCAAGGCCCTATCTTTTTCATCATAAGCTTGTTGTGTTTCCCATTTGACAACCCCGCCACCCCACCCGCCTCTTTAAGCATTCCCATACTAGATCCCTACTTGGTATTGCACATATCTCCTCTTATTTGTTTATTTATTATCTCTGATGACATTTTTTTGTAGTGTCTCCTTGACCTAATCATGTATCTTCTTTATAGCTGCTACAAAATTTTCCCCTGGAGCACTAAACTTCTATTCATGAGGTAACTCTCTAAGCTCTAGGGGATCCCACTTGGATCCATCCCATATATAGTTTGAAAATGACTCTTGTTTATATTCTTATGGACTAAGTCATGATAGGAAAATTCTTTCTGAGGAAGAATATCATCTCAAGTTTGATTGTGTTGTTTTGTTAAGCATCTCGATAGATTCCCTAGTTACTTGTTAACCACACTAGTCTGCCCATTGGTTTGAGGGTGATAAGAGGAATTGGAAGTTAAATGAGTTCCCAGTTTCCTCCATAAGCTCCTCCAAAAATGACCTATCAAATTCACATCCCTATCTGATAGAATGTTGGAAGGAAGTTCATGAGTCCTTACCACCTCTCTGAAGAAAACATGTTCTATATGAGATGCATTAGTATTTCTTTAACATAACAAGATATGAGCCATCTTTATGAACCTATGCATCTGTTGGCTAAAATTTTTGTAAGTCATAGCTTATAAATTTGTGATTTTATGCAGTAGTGTAATAAGATAAATGTCTCCTCTTAGTAATAGGGGAGGTTCCCCTCTTATCATATGTGGCTACAATAGAGATCTAATTAAAATTAACAAAAGGGTGCTTGTTCTTAATCACTTACTCTTTTTTTAGGAATAATTCATATACAATTATAAATTTCAACTTAACAAACGGCATATATTGCTATGATAATACTGATGGCTCTAGAGTTGACATTAGAACAACAATAGAAATAAAAGTTTAATGATATATTCTATGGATTAACAAAATGGGCTCAAAGTCTCTCACGATTAATCCCTTTTGGTGAAGAATCAAAATAGATAGAAAAGCACAAAGTATCTTGCTAACTATCCAAATAGAAATAAGATAGTCCAAACTAAAATACAAAGTCTTTAACTTAGAGTATTTGGGGCCACTGTGTAACTATAAAATTCTTATTTCTAGAAGCTCAAAGTCTTTAAGAAACCAAACCCAATGCTCAAATGATCCACACAAAAAAACCAAAAATTGAATGAAAGATAAACTGATCAATGCAACATAAGAACACAATGATCAATTTCAAGCTTAACAACACAAAATTTGGGAACACTTGCTTCTTCTATTTAATTCAGAAATTTGTATCAAAAAACACAAAGTTTTCAAGTTATGTATGCAACTTTAGCATAGTCTCTTTTTATAAAACAAAAGATGATTATTTACAATGAACTTTCTCCTTTATATATAAAAAGAAGAGAGAGAAAAGTGGAGAGGAAAGGGGAAACACTCAATGACCTTGACTTACCCTTTATGAAGTCCTAACTAATTTTGACTTATTCAAAGTTGCATGCCTAACATGCACCATAAACTACTTCTACTCCTAAAAAGAACGATAAATAAATGTCCAAGGTACTCAGAAGAGATTTTCACGTGCCCATGAATTCTTTGAATTTTTGCAATAATTTCTGTAGAACTGTTGCATTTGGTTCTCCTCAACTTTGTGCGATGACTAACAACTTACATATAACATTTGCATTTTTTAATTAACGTTACCAAACTCTTTCATTTTGCATGTTAGCTACTAAAAATTATCATTGATAATGCACTTGTGTTCTCATAATTGTTATATCATTGCTTCACCTTTAGTCACCATGCCTTTCAAGCTTTTTCCCCCTATTGATCATTAAATGCGTGTAATTGTAGTACATCTCTACTAAAGAGACAATCTCACATTTTCACAAATCATCTAAGTCATCAACCATATTCATGTCCTCCATACATTTAGGTTCATCCTGAGGGATTTGAGTTGTTGATGGAAAGAAGAAAGAAGCTCCCTCAACTTGACTGGAGTATTTCTTTCACACCTTAGAATTCTAAAACTATCTTGATCACATATACTCCTTGAGATTCTAGACAAGCACATCAATTATCCAAAGCCTTATCTTTCCTCTCAATTTGAACTACATGCTCTTAAGACTCAATTTTTATAGAAGAGGTCTTCATCTTCTCAATGATATCATGCAGCTCGACATTCTCCTCTTTGAGCCTAATTTTATTTTCCACAACTTGTCATTCTCTTGGTTGAGAAAAATAATCATATCACACACATCATGTTGACAAGCCAATCAATAATGTTTACCAAGTTAAATTATGGTGAACTTTCAATAATTGATTTGCATCTCTTCCATTGGATTTTCAATGAGAGACTCAACTACCTTTGCATACTTGGTGTTACCATCATCAATATCCTTGACACTACTTTTTCCTTTTTAGTCTTAAGAACCTTAGTCTTTGTAACCATGTTGGAATCATGGTCCTTGGGTGGAAGTTCTTCCTTTTTCCTCTTTTGAATAATCACAATGAGCTAAAGAGGAATTTTGAGGGAAGAGAACCATGCAACAGTAGTGGTAACCAACAAAGTTGGTCACAGAGTCTTTTTGAAGATAGATCATGTAATGCCCACCTGTATGTTTCTTTTTTGTTTAGTTTGCCAAACTCTTTTAGGCCTAACTCATGTATTTGTTAGTTTTAGAGATATCTAATTTAGAGTTATATGATATTGTTTCATAACTTGGATTGCATCTATATTAGAGATGATTACTTAGTTGATTATATTTTATGCATTGATTTATAATTAGGATTAGTCATGCATTAAAGATGTTAGAATGATTCTTAGCTAGTGAATGCGATTTCTTTCATAATGACATTAGATGATATGTCTTTAATGATAATAATTTTATATTCATAGTGAGGTATTGTTATATTTGAGCATTCGATGATTTGACTTGTGATTTATTATGGTACTTACCCCATACTTGCATGTGTATGGTGTGTGTGTTTGTTTTACTTTTCTATCAGACATCTCTGATGTGGTTAAGGGAGGGAGTCATAATCACTTACTAGTTGAGATATGCACACACGCACGCACACACATGCATGCACATGCACACACACACACACACACACACACACACACACACATGCATGCACATGCGCGCGCGCGCACACACACACACACACACGCGCGCGCGCGTGTGCATACATGCTCATCTTTTATGCAGAATTCTGGTACTGGGCATCAACTTCCTTGAATTACTAGGATGATCGTGCCCTATCGCAATAACTCAATGGTAAGAATGGGAAGATAATGATCAGATCCAATCCCAACCATAGCCTAAATACTTGTCTTGTAAGGAGGACTCGTAATTGACTATCTACTCTTTTAAAACTAGTGAGTCTGTATGCGTGTCTGTTGTTTGACTTTCTCTTTGGTTGATTTCCTTATGCATTTCATGTGATTTGACTTTGTGGTTTGCTTGGTAGAATGCTTACTATGATTTTTGGATTAATTGTTGATTTTTGAATCATTAAGTGTTATTTAATTAAAGAAGGAAAAATATTAAATAAGACGATATCTAATTGTTGGGATTATTTGAATATTTGGCTAAATTAATTTATTCAACTCGAAGTCCTAATTTAGGAAATTTAAATTAAAAAAATTAAAAAAAGAATTAAATAATAAATATTAAACGTTAAATTTTATTTAGTGCGATTATTTATTTAATATGGATTTAAATTGAATTGCATTTAAATAATGCACTTTAGTTATTTTTATTAATTAAATAATAAATACTTGCTTTTAATGTGTTTGCATTAAATAAATGAAGTGTGAAAATAAAAATAAGAGTATTTTAATTTAAAAAGTGAGTTAAATGTGCATGAAAAGAATAATTAAATAAAATAATAATATTTTAAGGCTTTTAGAGACAAACCCTAAAATAGTGTTAGGGCTCTATATTAGAGGTTTTTGGGTCATTATTTCACACAGTTTTTTAGAGAGCAATTTTTGGATTTTGGGCAAGAGGAATTTTGGAGGCTTTGAGGGTTTCATCAGAGTGTCAGTCGCTAGCATCAATGTGAGGTAGGGTTTAAAAATGCACACTATTACATTTCATTGGAAACAATATGTTTGTTTCGTGTCTTCTGTGTTAAATAACATGAACTATTTCTGCAAATGTTATTATATTGCCATTGATATAGATATTTTCCAAATGTAGATTTGAGGACTCATAAATATGAGAGGAGGAGACACTTCCAATGAAGAGACATGTCTTTATAGTTAATCATCATTAGTTAGAATATTAATAATATAAATAACCATATATATATATATATATATATATATATATATATATATATATATATATATATATATATATATATATATATATATATATATATAATGTGAGTAAAATAAGTACTATTAAAGAATAAATCAAAAATGTCAAATCATGCAAAAAAAGCAGTATTTTCAAAATAGGCAGAAATCAAGAAAAGCGTTAAACACCATCCCCAGGCGAACAATATCAATCATCCTAATTTCCCTAAGCTAGTCTTGAAACCACAAACATAGAACACAGAGATATCCTACTTATTCAACACTACAAACATTTTTGAAGTAATATCTTCAAAAAAAGAAGAAAGGCGATTCATCAAACCAGAAGAAAATCAAATAGTTTTGAAACCCTAGTTTGGCTACATGAAATTCAAATTACAACAATTGCCATTAACCAGAAGAACATAGAAGATCAAAATGAAGGCGATTGGCAACATGTAACAAATGAAAAAATCAAGAGACCAAGCTCTATCCAATTTACATCAAAGTCAAGCACAATCAAAGGAAAAGAATCATAGTGCTTTAAGAACCAAAAAGCTTTTTTCAGACAGCCAAGTATACTAAAAGTGGAGTAAACCAGGTAAAAACTACTCCACTAGGAAACATCCATAGGTCACTTCCAATTTCTTGCAATATTCTATGACTTACAAATGTTTCAGTTGTAAATAGTGTCCCATTAGGCATTCCAAAAACCTAATCCCCCCCAGATTGTGGATCTAATTAAAGGGCTAAATAAATTACCTTCTAGCTCCACCAAACCCCCAGTCTATATTCCACCACATAGGAAAAGGTAGTTAAACCTATGCAAGCAGGTAGACACCCGAATCTTCCATCCCAAAGAAATTAACCCTGATGATAGTAGAGATGTTATTATCAGTAGCAATGAATCTAGTGAGACAAAATGGCAGGAATGCTATGCTCTAGGAGTATATGCACTTTGGAATGGGCCAGAAAATCACAAAGCAAAATCGGTAAGGTATTTAGCAAAGATCTGTAATGCCCAGGTAAGTACCATCATCAGTTATGATAAGCTCTCTTTGTATATTCAATGTCAAAATTTTAGAATCAAGAATGAATTGGTAGGAACATCTTGTTGGATACAATTGATTAATTATGTGTTGTCTTTGATGTTACAAAAATTTCATATCAATTGATAGTTAGTGCATGCCAAGCTCACTTGGTCAATAAAGACAGTTTTCCTAATCTACCGAGCGTTCCTTAGTTTACTCTGTATAGAAGGCAATATCTACCGAGCTCACTTAGGCGTCAAAGGAAGTTAAGCAGAAAAGAGTGTTAACCGAGCCCACTCAGTTAACAAAGGGGAAGTTGAACAAAGTTAGTATTAACCAAGTTCACTCGGTTACCAAACAAATTTTGTAAGTTCGAAGTGTTAATCGAGCTTCTGTTGGTTAACACAAAAAATCGCTTCAGAATCAGTTTCTACCGAGCTATGTCGACTACCAAAGGATTTTCTTATTTTGGCATGTAAAGCTTAATTATTTTACCTATTGATTCTAGCTAACTGAGGTGATGAAAATTGGTTATTCTAATTTGTATTGAGCCGACTTGACAATCTAGAAGGTATAAGTAAAAGGTCAAGCTGTGATTTCAATGTGTGATATGCAAGTTGAATAAGTTGAAAGAGATAAAGAGAAAGGAAGTGAATTTGAAGGATAAGCAGGTATCCTTGTGGAGCAGAATAGTGTTATTCGATCAGGAAGGATCAAGTATGAACCAGAACAAAGATCTATAATCAACAATTCAGTTGCATCACAATCAGGTCATTTCATTGTTACTCTCTAACCATTGTAGCAGTGATTTAAAATCTCTTAACAAAGTTGGTTTAATAGCCATCTGTAAATCCTCTAACAAGGTGGCAATTCCTTTGAATTGTTTCAAGACCTCTTACAAGGCCACTCCTAATAGGGTGATTAAATCTTTTAACAGGGTCACACCTGACAGTGTGTTTTGTAACCT
Organism: Cupressus sempervirens; assembly: GCA_028749045.1. Classification (NCBI taxonomy): domain Eukaryota; kingdom Viridiplantae; phylum Streptophyta; class Pinopsida; order Cupressales; family Cupressaceae; genus Cupressus; species Cupressus sempervirens. The sequence continues at coordinate 427,820,499 of CM053784.1, read as the reverse complement.
TTAATAGGGTTGGCTCCTAACAGGGCTCACTTCAGAAGAGTGAAAAACAATAACTAGTTGCATTCAATGGGCTTTTCCAAATTGGGTTTCCACGTTAAATCTTGGTGTCATATGTGTTCATGTTATTTCATTTATGCTTGAAAGTAAATTACTAATAACATCTTAAGATCTGCTAAAGTTAAACACACTCTGCATTTGCCTAGTTACAACAATTTTTGTATGTTTATCGAGTATCAACAGTAATCAATTTTATCAGTCTAAATTTTATTTGACATCTAAGGGATCTGGGATTTATTTGAGTAGTAATTCATTCACCCCTCCCCTCTTAGTTACTCCTCTTATATTTCCAAAAATTGATATCAAAGCTTTTGGTGCTTGCAGAGAAGGTTTCAAGGACCCAAGCTAAAGATCAAGATGTCTTACAAAAGAGAGATTCTAAAGCTGAACAAAGACAACTTTGCAGCATGGCAAGGAATTATGAGGCACAATCTGGCTACCATCACTCACTTAGGATGCAAATACCTTGATGAAGAATATAAAATTCCACTAGAACATTGTCAGTTAAAGATATTGTTGATAAGAAGAACCATAACATCATGATGATTGATATTGCATCTGCTCTTAGTTATGCTGAATTTGATGAGATCAAAGATTGTAAAACCGCTTTTGATATGTGGAACAAACTAAAAGAAATCTATGGAGGAGATGACAATGTAAGAAGAGCCAAAGTAGAAAGCCTTAGAGGACAATTTGATCAGATGAGAATGAGAGAAGATGAAAACGTTAGAAAATATGTGGAAAGAATTAAGGCCAGTATTAGTGCTGTTAGGATAAAACATGGACAAAAATAAAAACTACATGCAAATATAACCAATAACAAAAAAATAACAGATCACACAGAAATGAACACAAGGCACCAAGACTTAACGTGGTTCACCCAATCCCTGGGCTACGTCCACCAAACTGCAAGTCCAATATTATTACAATCCAGTGATTACAACCTGATTACAATCCGTAATCCCTTACAACTCAATACCACCACAAGAAGCAATTTCACATCACAACATAATGAAAATACCTAACCCTAAACCCTTTTATACAAGTATTTTATGCCATTTTAGGGTTACAACATGTCGGCCATATGTCGGCCATATGTCGGCCATATGTCAGCTACAATATCGGCCACGGCCCAAACCCCACTAATTATGAAGTATGTACAATACTTTTCTGACCAGTCACCATAATCTCACAAGTGCAATCAGAGCATTTAGAGGAAATATCAAAGAAGAAACTGTTGCAAGTAAAATACTCAGAACTTTGCTTCCCATCTATGCAATTACAGTGTCTACTATTCAAGAAAAGAGATGTGATCCAAATAACAAGATAGGCTTGGATGCCCTAGTAGGAAGATTGACAGCTTTTGAACTAGACAACTTTGACAACTATGTTCTTGCTTCCAAGAATATTGCGTCTGCATTCGAAGCTAAACTCTCACTCAAAGAAAAGGGCAAGAAAATAAAAGATAATCAATCAGAAAGTGAGGAAGAAATAGAAGAAAGTTCTGATAGTGATCTTGAAATTGTTGATGCTCTACTTACAAAGAAAAATTCTAGGAGCAGAGGAAAGTACAAAGGTGAGATTCCTTTAATCTATTTCTCTTGTGAAGAAATTGGTCATATTGCTGCTAGGTGTCCAAACAAAGAAGGCAAGGAAGAGAAGAAAAGCCACAAGTACAAAGGCAAGAAGGAACTCAAAGGTTAAAAATGCCACAAAGACAAAGGTAAGAAAACTTGTTTTATGGGTAAAGATTCTGATAACAGTGAAAATGAAATAGTGTATATTATTGTAAAAGATGAATCTGACGATGAAGGAGATAAGATCACACTTGTCTCTCATATTAGTAAAAATGACACATGGATCATAGATAGTGGATGTTCTCACCATATGACTGGAGATAAAACTAAGTTTGAACATTTTGAACACTATGATGGAGGTTGTAGTGCCTCTCATGTTTGCATTCTATACCTTGTTGTTTATTTTGATTCGAGAGATACTTATTACTCTTATTGTTATTTGTATTTTGAGATGACCTGAGGGTTAGATGTATACTTGATTCGGTATCATAGATTTTTCACTTCTATATTGTTCAGTTTATCATATTTGCATGTTGATGCTATTTTGAGATGATAGTAGATCTACGATGATATTTGGTTTTATGGTTTATTGGACATAGTTTTTGATTATGTTATGTGATGGATTTTATGGTATGGTGATTTACTTCATTGATGTATCTTTATGCTTTCTACGAACATGAGTGGTGTAAATGGATCAATTAATTATTTAAAGCATTAATTGCTGCGACTATGTAGTGCCTCTCGTGGTTGTAGTCTGTACCTTGTCTATTTTGATTCGAGAGATACTTGATACTCTTATTTTGTACCTTATGATGACCCGAGGGTCAGATGTTATACTTTGACTCAGTACCATAGATGCTATACTGCTATGTTGTTCAATTTATCATTTTTCATGTTGATGCTATTTTGAGATGATAGTAGATCTATGATGTTATCTGGTTTTATAGTTTATTGGACATATTTGTTGAGTATGTTATGAGATGGATTCTATGTTATGGTTATTTACTTCATTCTTGTTCTTTATGCTTTCTGTGAATATGAGTGATGTAAATGGATTAATTAGTTAATTAATGTTTTAATTGCTTTGGCTATTATATTATATGCAATTGCACTTGATCGTGTATTTTAGTGTGCAGGATTTATATCCTTGGCAGTGGCACATGGAGTGAGTGATTCAGCTATTCATATTTTGCCAATGTCATCCCTATATGGTCGATGTATCCTTATTTTAAGTTGTTTTAATTAAAACCTTTAGGTGATTAGTAAATTCGAACTCATCTACATTATGTGATTAAACCAGTGAACATGTCTGTGCATTTAGAAGTTTGCATTTGCCGCGAAAGTGTTAATTGATTTATGTGATTTTAGGTTTTCGGATTTTAAATCTTTTTGGATTTAATTTCTAGCAGCTTTGCCTTAGGTGAATTTTCGTTACGGATAATAACCTATTTTTGTTTACGTCGATTCAGAGTTTAGCTACTCCAGCTGGCTAATTTCTAGAATCGACTATTCACTCAAAAAGTGAATAAGGATTGGAAAAGTGAATTGATTATTTACTTCTCACTTTTTAGAATTTGAAATTAGAGTGCCATTTTGGAAATCCTCTTCTAAAGGATTCTTGTTTTGTTCATTCTGGGAGTTGTGAGCATGGGATCTTCGCAAGGTTGGTCTTGTTGGATTCGGCTCGGGGAGTTTATGCTTTGCTGTCATTTTCAGTAGATTTGGTGGGTGGTTTATTTTACTGTGCACATTTCAGTTTCAGCCCCTTTTGCTGTCAGGCAGGGCTTTCTCGTTTTATTGTTTTTGCTCTGTTTCAGCTTCTGATTCTTGTAGCAATTTGTTAGGAGGTTGAGAACTAGTGTTCCCCTCCATTTCTGTTTGCTAGTTCTGCTAGGTTGGTCGGGTATGAACATTTTCCCTATTTTTGAAATGGGAGTTCGGAAATTTGAGCTATTATGTTGGCCATTTTTGCATACGGTGCTCAATTTCATTTATTTTTGGATTTTTGGGGTTTTTACACCTAGAGGCCAAATGGGTTTTAATTTCAAAATTTTTACAAAATTTGGGATTTTTGCCTCGTTTTGTGTGCCACCCTATTTTCTCAAGTTTTCTTGGAATAATGTGGGTCGTGGACTTGGATGATCCATTTGGATATCTGTCAGACCACTTTTGCACTTTATGTTGCATTGGGATGTGTGTAGCATCCGTTATCCAGATTATATTTTTGGTTGATTGACTTTCTGTTTGCATTCTTATCCAGTCCTTTTGGTCTAATCTTTGTGATGGTGGTGCAACACACACGAGTACATTTGTTAGGTGACCTGCGGGGCCTGATCTTTCGCGGTACTTTCAAAAGTTATGATCTTTGGGGTTGGGTTGAGAATTTGCATGCCTACGGGCACTCATCACTGGATGAGCATGGGTAGGGTAGGGTAGCATATGGAGGGGGCTTCTATCTTGCATCTTGGTGACCTTGTCCCATAGGGTTGGCATGAAGAAGTTTGAGTAAGTGATAATTAAATAAAATATTGGGTGGTAAATAAACCTTAAGATAATACAACGTGTGTGCGGGGCCCTCCGTTGAGGAGTTGAAATGCATGATCTGAGCTTGGGCTTGTCAATGCCAAGCGACTCTCCATTTTGTTAGTCCCTACATAGTAGCCCATTGAGATGTCTAACCAAGACCTGTAGTTTATGCATTGTCTCTATCTTGGATTCAGTCATCATATTGCTTGGCATGTGTGTTAGCCATGGATGTTGTTTTGCATGTTTGTGGTTGGATCTTTATCTCCATCAACACAGTGGGTGTGGACCTATGGGTACCACGTGGTTGGGAGGCATAACTACCTTCACCACTGCTAGGGACTGGCATATAAAGTTGACCTTGTATCTTAGTGCGACTATTGCTAGATGTGTTCATTTGATACTTCAGCTTATAGAGTATGACTCTTGTGATTTATGTTTTCATTGGGATGCTGTTTTTCATGTTTAGATGATCTTAGTTTCAACGCATTCCTTATTATGATGATTAGCATGTGATAGGTGATGTTATCTACTTGCAGGTTTATCTTATGCTTTACTTCTAGCATGTTAGATTTCTTTATGCTTTTGTTTTTAGCATGTTTTAGTAGTGATGTCCCTATTACGACAGTACTGACGATTTGATTGGTGGCTAGGGATGTTACACACGGGGGATGGCTATGGCCCACGATGGTCTGATGACACCATTGACGGTTGGGAGGAACCACGTACTTACTTGGTTATTCTGTACATTACGATGTTATTTCAGTTATTGCAATGTTGCTTTAGTTTATTGCGATGTTCCTTCTACACTTTTACTCTTATCTGTTAGATGGTTAGATGTTGTTCTTTCTATATTTCCATTTTCGATTCATAGGTTCTTGCCTTGAAATGTGGATCTGGTACTCCTCAGTGTGGAGGTTCTGAACTCAATTTTAGTCTTTTGTTTGTCCTTAAGTGTTTTTCTTTAGTTTCTTGGGCGACCACTTATCAGCATGGTACGACACAAAAATGTACCGCACGCCCATTGAAATTGTATCATTCATCCCCTGATTCTATTGCATGCCTCTTGGATAATTATCACATGATACTTTCCAGTATCATACCTCCTTATAAGAAATATCATACGATACCCTTAAAGTATTTCACACCTTTGGGAGAAGTATTGCCCAGTCCTTGAAAATGTCACCCTCCTTCTTTAGAAATGTCGTGCGATACTTTTTTGTGCTATATTATAGTATCATGTGGGTTTTGTAAAAACCTATGCAGGTGGGTAGTGGGCACTTTTTGGTTTGGTCCGAACTTTTTGAGAGATGATTCAGATACCCTCTTCAGTGTTCTTCAACCCTATGGTGTCACTTTTTAGATCTAGGTTGTTTTTATTCTAATCTAGTTTTGCATCTTTCTGTTGTAGTCCTTTGGGGTTTAAAATGTATCATTTAAGTATAAGGAATTAAAACATATGTTGACATATATTTTAATTCCTTATACTTAAGATATATGTTAATATATGCGACGATTCATTTGAGATGGGTTTCAGACCTCTATGGGCTAAGATAAAGATTCTAGGAAATTTCAGGGCTTCAAAATTTAGACTTAGCCAATTTTCAGGAGTTAGCTTTTATCTTTTAGCTTGGTTGATCTCTGATGTTTTCATGTTTGTGTTTTTGGTTAGTAGTGGCGTTTGGAGATTCGTTGGTGTTGGATGATTGTTAGTCTTCCATTGCAATCTTGTGATCCATGTATATTGTTATCATGTACAAAGTACACTTGTTTAAAAAAAAAAAAACTTTATCTTGCTTGCTTTTCATCCTTGTTTCCAAGGATCTCCGGGCGGGGCATTACATCTGGTATCAGAGCCCATGTTGCAACATTGGGATCTCTATGTATACTTCGACTATGGTTTTGATTTCCATTGTGTACTATTATATTATGTTGTTATTTTGATATCTCTTGGGTTCATGTTCTAACTCTTATGCTTATGATCCTTATCTCTAATTTTGCCTTGTTGATTCCATAGGGATGCCTCCTGCATGTAAGTCTAGTTGGGGTGGTAACTGATGGGTTGTTCAAGAGGAGGAACACCATGAAGAAGAACGTCAGGATGGAGAGCGAGAATGAAATAATAAAGCTAATCAGGATGGTGTGGGGGTATTGATGCCAGTACTCCAAGAGATTCTTGCTTAGTTGGGCCCTCATGTTAAGGAGCGCCAATAGGATCATGATCAGGAAGAGGGGTCTCACCATGGATATTCCCATCATTCTGAACATAGAGAGGAGGAATGTGAATGTGAGCATTCTCTTACTCCACCAGGTGGTAGAGGGCATCGTCGGGGTGGTCGAGACCACAACAGTGAAGATTCCATCAGATTGGATATCATGAAGTCACTTTAGAGTTCTAGATCGCCACCATATGATGGCAAGGGGAGTGTCCTTAAGGTTGAGACTTGGTTGTTGGACATGGAGCATTGCTTCACCATGTATCCATATTCAACCAACATGAGGGCCTGTTGTGCAATTATACAATTGAGGGACCACACATCCATTTGGTGGAATATTGAGAGTTAGAAGATTTAGGTTAGTGTTGCAGATCTCACCTGGGAGATCTTTGAGGAGAGGTTCCATGAGAGATTCTTATCTCCTCAGTTCAGAGAGGTCCATGCTGATGAGTTCCATGCGATCTGGCAAGGAAACATGATAGTGGATTAGTACAAAATTTGATTCTTTGAACTTAGGTAGTATTCATGCTACAACAATGATGATTTTCTCTTAGCTCATCATTTCATCCATGGCCTTAAGGATTCCATCATTGGAGAAGTCCACATGCATCAGCCTAGGACTCTTGTTCTCACTGTTGAGAAGACACATATTGCTGAGGAAAATTTGGCTAGAGGTTTTAGTAGTAGAGCTAGTTCTCAAAACCCAAGTGCAAAGAATTTAGTTCAGGATGCACAATATTCTCAGTCTGTAGGGAAGGGACAGATCCAATCAACACCCCCTCAAGGTGGTTCTCGTCGTAACTAACAGAAGGGTTATTGGACCAAAGGTGGTCAATCTTCTAGTACCTCAAGAAAAAAAGGAGATAATCAAAATTGAGGATATAAATCTCAGCAGGATCATCCTCCTTAGAATAGTTAGCAGAATTCCAATGGAGGTAGTGCACCATATCCTAGTACTGTTCAAGGTGGTCATGGGACAAGCCCCAAATTTATTGGGAATTATTATTCTTTTTGTCAACCTAGCCATAAATCTTATGATTGTTCAATCAAACCATCCACAGGACTTGGTAAGGGCATAGCTATATCTGAGCCTACTATAGGAGATGCGGGTCAGAATCACAGAATATTTGCGACAGTTGACAATCGTCAAGTTGAGCATCAAGGTAATGAAGTTGAGGCCATAGGTATGTTACATGGCATTTTAGCTTTAGTTTTGTTTGACTCTGGTGCTTCAGATTCTTTTATTTCACCATCTCTTATTCAATGATGTGGGCTAGTGGCAATGTGTCAGGTTGATAGGTGGCAAGTAGAGTTAGCCACAGGTTCTAAGGTGGTTGTTGACTTGTTGGTTAGGAGTTGTTGTTTGAATTTGGGAACCTTCACCACCATAGTGGATCTACATATTCTACCTCTAGGATTGTATGACATTGTGTTGGGCATGGATTGGTTAGTTGCCCATCAGGCGAATATCAATTGCCATCATAAGGTGGTACAATGTGTTGATGACACAGATGGGTAGGTGGAACTATTGGGAGTCCAGAGACCAATCTCACTTTGTATGATTCCAACTAATCAGCTAAAGTGGAGTGTGTGGAAGGGTTGCCAGTTGTTTCTTGTGTCTCTCAGTGATCTCGAGGAAGCTGAGAGTCATACAGTGACTCTTCACGATCACCCACTCCTTCATGAGTATGTCGATGTGTTTCCTAATGAGATTCCAAGTATGCCACTGTAGCATGACATTGATTTTTAGATCAATATGATACCAAGAGCAGAGCCAATTTCATGAGTTCCTTACTGCATGACTACTTAGGAGTTGAGTGAGTTCAAATTGTAGTTGGAGGAACTGTTGGCCAAGGGCCATATTCATCCTAGTGTATCCCCATGGGGTGCACCAGTCATCTTCATGAAGAAGAAGAATGGTTCATTGAATTTGTGCATGGATTACTAACAATTGAATAAGGTGATGGTGAAGAATCATTAGCCTTTGCCGAGGATAGATGACTTGTTCAATCAGATGAATGAAGCACGAGTGTTCTCAAAGATTGATTTGAAGTCAGGATACCACTAGCTTCATATCCAGGAGGTTGATATTCATTGAACAAATTTTTGTACACGGTATGGGGATTATGAGTTCACGGTTGTACCGTTTGGGTTAACCAATGAGCCATCAATATTTATGAGTTTGATGAATGGTATATTTCACACTTACCTCAATCAGTGTGTCATTGTATTCCTGGATGACATATTGATCTATTCGAAGACTGAGGAGGAGCATGAAGTCTATTTACGTAAGGTTTTGTAGTGTTTGAGAGACCATCAGTTGTATGGCAACTTGAGTAAATGTGGGTTCTTCTAGTCTGAGGTGAAGTATTTGGGACACATCATCACTGTTGATGGAATTGCAATGGATCCAGAGAAGATTCATGCTATCATGGATTGGCTGGCACTCACTAATGTCTCCGAAGTTCATAGTTTCATGGGATTGGCAGGTTATTTCTGTCATTTCATGAAGGATTTCTCACAAGTATCCCCTCCCATCACTTCTCTTCAAAGGAAAGGGAAGAAGTTTGTTTGGTTAGACCGGTGTGAGATAACATTTAATGCTTTTAAGGAGTGTTTGACTAGTGCACCAGTCCTTGTAGTGCCTAATCCTGTAGGTGACTTCATGGTTTGCATAGATGCTTCATTAGAAGGCGTGGTTGTGGTGTTAATGTAGGATGGTCGAGTGATTGCATTTGAGTCTAGAAAACTCAAGGACCATGAGCTTAACTACCTCACTCATGATTTGGAACTTGCGGCCATAGTGCATGCCCTTGTCTATTGGAGGCATTTTCTTTTGGGACACAAGTTTGAGTTGTATAGTGATCATAGGAGCTTGCAGTATCTCTTTACTTAGCCAAACCTGAATGCATGATAGTGTCATTGGATGGAGTTCTTGTGTGAATATGACTTTGATGTTCATTACATTAAAGGGAAGGAGAATGTCGTTGCAGATGCTTTGAGAAAAAGGCGACATGAGGTATCAGTGTTATCATTGGGAGTGGATTTGTGAGGCTGTATCTTGGAGGCTTTGCCCAATGACACTTAGTATTAGGAGGTGAGGGCAGAGATTGAGTCTGGACATACCCTTCAGGGGAGATTTTTTGGTTATGTTCTAGAGTCTGATGGACTACTGCGACACTTGGGGTGTATCTATGTACTCATGTTGGGTGATCTTCATGCCTTGGTTTTGTCTAAAGTGCATTGTGCACCATATTCCACACATCCTGGTGTTAAGAAGATGCATGCTGATCTCAAATAGCAATACTTTTGGGTAGGGATGAGATGCGATGTTGTTGATTTTGTTGCTAGATGTCTTGAGTGCTAGAGAGTGAAGGCAGAGCATCAACATCCAACAGGTCTTTTGTAGCCACATACCATTCCAGAGTGGAAGTGGGATATGATATCTATTGATTTTATCATAGGGTTTCCTATGTCATCATGAAGACATGATTGTATCATGTTGACAGTGGACAAGTTGTCCAAGGTAGCACATTTTTCACCCATGAGAGCATCCTACACAACTTCATCAGTAGTGCATGTTTTCTTGGCAGATATTATTCATTTGCATGGGATTCCTTGTCAGATCATTTTGGATAGAGATTCAATGTTTACTTCTACACTGTGGACATCTCTCCAGCATGCTTTGAGCATGCAGCTCAATTTTAGTTTAGCATACCACCTAGAGACCAATGGTCAGACTGAGAGAGTAAATTAGGTTTTGGAGGATAAAAATTGCATGTATGTTATGGATAGGTAGGTGAAGTGGGAGGACTATTTATACCTTGTTGATTTTGCATACAACAATGAGTATCATAGTTCTCTTAGCATGTCCCCTTTTCAAGCCTTATGTGGTAGACCATGCCGTACCCCTTTGAGTTGGGATTGTTTAGAGGACCGAGTTCTTTTGGGTCTAGACATGCTTTAGGATATGGAGTAGTAGGTTGTTCACATTAGGGAGCATTTGGTTACTACTCAGGATAGGTAGAAGAAGTATGTAGATGCCCATAGGTTGGATCGTCACTTTTCTGTTGGTGATAGGGTGTTTTTGAGAGTGCCTCCAAGGAAGAGCGCCATCCATTATGGAAAAGGCTCTAAGTTGGTGCCACGTTTTATCGAAACTTTTGAGATCCTCGAGAGGATTGGTCTTGTTGCTTATCATCTAGCATTTCCACCTAGCCTATCATGCATCCACGATGTTTTTCATGTTTCTGTGTTGAGATAGTATATTTTGGATGTAACCCATGTTCTTGATTGGGATGCTTTGTAGGTAGTGGACAGGCAGCTTACTTTGGAGCCCATTCATATCTTACAGCACCAAAGGCTAACCTTGTGAGGTCGAGACATAGAGTAGGTAAGGGTCGAATGGGACCTGAGCGATGAGACCTCTACAACTTGGGAGGATGCTTCATGACTAAGGGGATTGTACCCTTATCTTTTTTCTAGCTTCTAGGAGTAAGCCTATGCTAATGGGGGAGGATGTAGTGCCTCTCATAGTTGCAGTCTGTACCTTGTCTATTTTGATTCGAGAGATACTTGATACCTTATGATGACCCGAGGGTCAGATGTTATACTTTGACTCAGTACCATAGATGCTATAATTCTATGTTGTTTAGTTTATCATTTTGCATGTTGATGCTATTTTGAGATGAAAATAGATCTATGATGTTATATGGTTTTATGTTTTATTGGACATGATTGTTGAGTATGTTATGAGATGGATTCTATGTTATGGTTATTTACTTCATTCTTGTTCTTTACGCTTTCTGCAAATGTGAGTGATGTAAATGGATTAATTAGTTAATTAATATTTTAATTGCTTTGGCTATTATATTATATGCAATTGCACTTGATCGTGTATTTTAGTGTGCAGGATTTATATGCCTAGCAGTGACACATGGAGTGAGTGATTCAGCTGTTCATATTTTGCCAATGTCGTCCCTTAATGGTTGACGTATCCTTATTTTAAGTTGTTTTAATTAAAACCTTTTGGTGATTAGTAAATCCAAACTCATCTCCATTATGTGATTAGACTAGTGAGTGTGTCTGTGCATTTAGAAGTTTGCATTTGCCACGAAAGTGTTAAGTGATTTTCTATGATTTTGGGCTTTTGAGTTTTAAATATTTTCGGATTTAATTTTTGGTAGCTTTGCCTTAGATGAATTTCTATTATGGATAATAACCTATTTTCATTTGGGTCGATTCAGAGTTTAGCTACTCCAGCTGGCTAATTTCTAGAATTGACTGTTCACTCGAAAAGTGAATAAGTATTGGAAAAGTGAATTGATTATTTACTTCTCACTTTGTAGAATTTGAAATTGGAGTGCCATTTTGGAAATCCTCTTTTGAAGGATTCTTTTTTTGTTCATTCTGGGAGCTATGAGCATGGGATCTTTGCGAGGTTGGTCTCGTTGGATTTAGCTCGGGGAGTTTATGCTTTGCTATCATTTTTAGCAGATTTTACAGGTGGTTTATTTTATTGTGCAAGTTTTAGTTTCTGCCCCTTTTGTTTTCAAGTAGGGCTTTCTCGTTTTATTGTTTTCACTCCGTTTCAGCTTTTGATTCTTGTGGCAATTTTTTAGGAGGCTAAGAACTGTTGGAAATATTCAAGATAAGATAGGTTAATGAGAGGGGAGGGGTGAATCAGTAACTTCAAAACTTTAAACAATTCAACACTTTAAAATATTCACCATTCATTCATCTAATCTACTGCATATATGAGAAATCAAATATCCATAATACATGTACACAATGATTTGGTGACCTAGAAACCTTCCAAAGAGAAAGTAAAACTGGGGTGGGGATGATACCCATAAAACTTTGTTATTGGAGCATGAAGTTGGCCTGTTAAGGCTTACATTGTTTCCTTGTTAGGAGTATAAAGGACTACTAGGTCCACTTTATTAGATGATTTACAAACATACATTGAAGTATGCACTTTGTTAGGAGATTTATACAAAGACTGTTAAGTCTACCCTGTTAAAGGATTTACAAAACTGATTCACTTGTTAGGATGAAACAATGGATCTACTTACAAACTTGATTTTCTGATTAGATCCTTGAAGTATATATCACCTCTTGTGACTGATGAATCATTACTGCTCCTTGTAGACCTTGCTGCTTACTTTGCTCTTCTACTAATTCACATTTAAACTTCTCAAACATTACATGTCTCTCTTGATACTCTAATCCACATACTTCTTGAAAATGATATAATACATTACATATATATACCATTCCAATAATTGCAATTGTAAGGTCGGCTAAAACACAAGTGAACAAAATATTATTGAGTCGGCCAAATAGTAAATAACTCGGGTTCACTGAACTGACTCAGTGACCTTCTGATACTCGACGTCCACTGCATTACTCGGCATCGTCATGCACTTGGTAGAAGTCAAGGCTCAGTCCATACTAATCACCTGACGTAGTTCTAAACTCGGTAACCATTGGAGACTCAATGGATATAGTATCACTCGGTAAAAATTGAACCCTTCATTCACCTTGGTTTCACTTGGTAAACATTATACTTTCATTACTCAGTAAACATTGCACTTCCATCACTCAGTACACACTGTGCTTCCATCACTTGGTAGGCACTGTGCTTCCATCACTCGGTAGGCATTGTGCTTCCTTCACTCAGTAAACACTGCAAAGGTAGGTGAACATAAACTTGGTAGACACTGCTGGATTGCACATTCACTCGGTAGCTATACTCAGATTGGTTAACACTAGAATGCTCGACGTGAACTTCAAAGCTCGATGTAAACTGCTTAAGTGATGAATGTACAAGGTTACCACTGAATGCTTGGTATACGTTGTAGATTGAGTGATGAGCTCGATAGCTATACAGATATAGATAAGTGTTGTCACTAATGGCAATAATAACTTAATGCCAATAGAGAACTAGTGTTCCCCTCCGTTTTTGTTTGTTGGTTCTGCTTGGTTGGTCGGGTATGAACATTTTTCCTATTTTTGAAATGGAGGTTTGGGAATTTGAGCCATTATGCTGGTTGTTTTTGCATATGGTGCTCGATTTCATTTATTTTTGGGTTTTTGGGATTTTTGCACCCAGAGGCCAAATGGGTTTTAATTTCAAAATTTTTCCAAAATTTGGGATTTTTGCCTCATTTTGCATGCCACCTTATTTTCTCAAGTTTTCTTGACACAATGTTGGTCATGGACTTGGATGATCTATTTGGATATCTATCAGACCACTTTTGCACTTTATGTTGTATTGGGATGTGTGTATCATCTGTCATCCTGATTATATTTTTGGTTGATAGACTTTCTATTTTTGTTCTCATCCAGTCCTTTTGGTTTGATCTTCATGATGGTGGTGCGCCATACAAGAGTACATTTTTTAGGTGACTTGCGAGGCCTGATCTTCTGTGGTACTTCTAGAAGTTATGATCTTTGGGGTTGGGTTGGGAATTTTCATGCCTATGGGCACTCATTGCTGGATGAACATGGGTAGGGTAGGGTAGCATATGGAGGGGGCTTCTTTCTCACAGCCTGGTGACCTTGTCCCATAGGGTTGCCGTGAAGAAGTTTAAGTAAGTGATAATTAAATAAAACATTGGGTGGTAATAAAACTTAAGATAATAAAATGTGTGTGCGGGGCCCTCCATTGAGGAGTTGAAATGCATGATCCAAGCTTGGGCTTGTCGATGTCAAGTGACTCTCCGTGATGTCAGTCCCTACATAGTAGCCCATTGAGATGTCTGACCAGGACCTATCGTTTATGCATTGTCTCTATCTTGGATTCAATCATCATACTGCTTGGTGTGTGTGGTAGCTATGGATGTTTTTTTGCGTGTTTGTGGTTGGATCTTTATCTCCATTAGCATGGGGGGTGTGGACCTATGGATACCACATGGTTGGGAGGAGTAGCTACCTTCACCACTACTAGGGACTGGCGTACAAAGTTGGCCTTGTATCCTAGTGCGACCATTGCTGGATGTGTTCACTTGGTATTTCAGTTTATGGAGTATGCCTCTTGTGATTTATGCTTTCGTTGGGATGTTTTTTTTCATGTTTAGATGATCTTATTTTTGACATATTCCTTATTATGATGATTAGCATGTGATAGGTGATGTTATCTATTTGCAGGTTTATCTTATGCTTTACTACTAACATCTTAGATTTCCTTATGCTTTTGTTTTTAGCATGTTTTAGTAGTGATGTCCCTATTATGACAGTACTGATGATTTGATTGGTGGCTAGGGATGTTACACATGGGGGATGGTTTGGGCCCACGATGGTCCTATGACGCCATTGACAATTGGGAGGAACTGCATACTTACTTGGTTATTCTGTACATTGTGACGTTATTTCAGTTATTGCAATTTTGCTTTAGTTCACTATGATGTTTCTTCTACACTTTTACTCTTATCTGTTAGATGGTTAGATGTTGTTCTTTCCATATTTTCTTATTTGATTCAAAGGTTCTTGCCTCAAAATGTGGATCTGGTACTCCCCGATGTGGAGGTTCTGAACTTAGTTTTAGTCTTTTGTTTTTCCTCAAGTGTTTTTCTTTAGTTTCCTTGGTGATCATTTATTAGCATGATGTGACACAAAAATGTATCGCATGCCTATTGAAATTGTATCATGTGTCCCCTGATTCTATCGCACACCTCTTGGAGAATTATCATGTGATACTTTCTAGTATCGTACCTCCTTATAAGAAATGTCATACGATACCCTGAAAGTATCGCATGCCTTCGGGATAAGTATTACTCAGTCCCTAAAAATGTCACCCTCATTCTTTAGAAATGTCACGCGATACTTTTCTGTGTTGTATTAAAGTATAGCCTGAGTTTTGCAAAAACTTGTGTGGTCAGGCAGTGGGCACTTTTCAGTTTGGTTTGAACTTTTTGAGAGATGATTTAGATACCCTCTTCAATGTTTTTCAACCCTATGGTGTCACTTTTTGGATCCAGGTTGTTTCTATTCTAATCCAGTTTTGTGTCTTTTCGTTGTAGTCCTTTGGGGTTTAAAATATATCATTTAAGTATAAGTTGATGTATATTTTAATTCCTTATACTTAAGATATATTTTAATACATGCGATGATTCATTTGAGATGGGTTTCAGACCTATATGGGCTAAGATAAAGATTCTAGGAAATCTCAAGGCTTTAGAATCCAGACTTAGCCAATTTTCAAGAGTCAGCTTTTGTCTTTTAGCTTGCAAGAGTTAGCTTTTGTCTTTTAGCTTGGTTGGTCTCTGATGTTTTCTTGTTTTTTTTTTGGTTAGTAGTGGCATTTGGAGATTTGTTGGTGTTGGATGATTGTTAGTCTTCCGTTGCGATCTTGTGATCCGTGTATGTTGTTATCATGTACACTTGTTAAAATTTTTTTTTTTTATCTTGCTTGCTTTTCATCCTTGTTTCCAAGGATCTTTGGGTGCGGCATTACAAGCTATTATATTATATGCAATTACGCTTGATCATGTGTTTTAGTGTGCAGGAATTATATCCTTGGGATTGGCACATGGAGTTGGTGATTCAACTATTCATATTTTACCAATGTCATCCCTATATGGTCGACATATCCTTATTTTAAGTTGTTTAAATCTTAACTTTTCGGTGATTAGTAAATCTGAACTTATTTGCATTATGTGATTAAACCAGTGAGCATGTCTGTACATTTAGAGGTTCACTCTATTGCAAAAGTGTTAGGTGATTTTCTGTGATTTTGGGTTTTCGGGCATTAAATCTTTTTAGATTTATTTTCTGTCAACTTTTCCTTAGGTGAATTTTCATTATGGATAATAACCTATTTTTGTTTGGATTGATTTGGAGTTTAGCTGCTGTAGTTGGCCATTTGTCCTAATCGAGTATTCACTCAAAAAGTGAATAAGTGTTGAAAGAGGAATTTAATTCCTCACTTTTTCTATTTTGGATTTTAGAAATTGGAGAGCTTTTTCCAAAAATCCTCTTATGAAGGATTATACTTTTGTTCATTTTGGGAGTTGTGAGTGTGGGATCTTTGCGAGGTTGGTCTCGTTGGATTCAGCTCAGGGAGTTTATGTTTTGTCATTGCTTTCAATAGATTTGGTGAGTTATTTATTTTACTGTGTGGGTTTCAGTTTCTACCCTTTTTGCTGATAGGTAGGGCCTTCCCATTTTATTGTTTTTACTCCATTTCTTGTAGCAATTTGTTAGGAGGTTGAGAACTAGTGTTCCCCTCTGTTTCTGTATGCTAGTTCTGCCCGATTGGTCGGGTATGAATGTTTTCCTTGTTTTTGAAATAAAGGTTTGGGTTTTTGAGCCGTTATGTTGGTCATTTTTGCATACGGTGTCCAATTTCATTTATTTTTTAATTTTTGGGGTTTTTGAACCCAAAGGCCAAATGGGTTTTAATTTCAATTTTTTAAAAAAAAATTTGAAGTTTTTTCCTTGTTTTGCGTACTGCCTTGTTTTCTTGAGTTTTCTTGGCACAATGTGGGTTGTGGACCTAGACAATCCATTTGGATATCCATCTGACCAATTTTTCACTTTATGTTGCATTGGGATGTGTGTTGTGTCTGTCCTCTTGAGTCTATTTTAGTTGAGTGACTTTGTGTTTGTGTTCTCATCTAGTCCTTGTCTCATTATCTTTGTGATGGTGGTGTGCCACACACAAGTACGTGCACGTACAATTGTTGGAGGACTTGCTAGTCTCAACCTTCCGTGACTTTTTTGGAAGTTATGATCATGTGGGGTTGGGTTGAGAGTTTGCATGCCTACAAGCACTCATCATTCAATGAGCATGGGTAGGGTAGGGTAGCATATGGAGGGGGCTTCTATCTTTGCATTTCAGTGCCTATTTCCTGAGGGTTGGCCTATAGAAACTTTGTAAACAAGTGATAACTAAATTTAAACATTGGGTGGTAATAAGACTTAAAGATAATAAAATGATTCGAGATGTGCTCCTTCCGTTGGGAAGTGGAGAGCTGCCAGTACTAGCTTGGGCTTGTTGATGCCAAGTTACTCTCCATGATGTCAGCCCCTACTTAGTAGCCCATTGAGGTGTTTGACTAGGACTTGTAGTATATGCATTGTCTTTGTCTTGGATTCAGTTATCATATTGCTTGCCATGTGTGTTAATCATGGATGTTGTTTTGCATGTGTTTATGGTTGGATCATTGTCTCCATCAGCACAGTAGGTGTGGACCTATGGGTGCCACATGGTTGGGAGGCGTAGCTACCTACACCATTGCTAGGGACTAGTGTACAAAGATGGTCTATTGTTCTAGCACAACCGTGGGCTGGATGTTTCACTTGGTACTACAGTTTTTAGAGTATGCTTTTTGTGATTTATGCTTTCATTGGAATGCTCTTATATCATGTTTTAGATGGTGTTAATTATTGATGCATTCCTTTACTTTGATGATTAGCATGTGATAGGTGATGTTATCTACTTTTTAGGATTATCTTATGCTTTTCGCTAGCATGTTAGATTTCCTTATGCTTTTATGTAGCATGTTTAGTAGTGATGTCTCTATTATGATAGCATCAACAATATGATCGGTGGCTTGGGATGTTATGCGTTGGGGATGGCTAGGGCCCACAATGGTCTTATGATTTCATTGAGGGTTGGGAGGAACCATGTTCTTAGTTTGATTGCACTATACATTGTGATGTTATTTCAGTTACTGCGATGTTGTTCTTTTCGTATTTCATATTCAGTTCGAGGTTTCTTGCAATGTGGATCCCAAACTCCTCGATGTAGAGGTTTTATTCTTTTTTTTTCTCCTTTTGTGTTCTCCTTAAGTGTTTCTTAAGTTTCTTGGGTGACCATTTATCTTGTATCATGCATCCCTTGATTCTATCACACGCCTCTTGGAGAAATATCTTGCGATACTTTCCAATATTGCACCTCCTTGTAAGAAATGTCATATGATACCCTTGAAGTATTACACACCTTCAAGAGAAGTATCACCCAATCCCTGAAAGTTTCACCCTCCTTCTTTAGGAATGTTGCGTGATACTTTCCAGTGATGTATTAAAGTATCGCCTGAGTTTTGTAAAAACCTGTGTGGGCAGGTAGCGGGCACTTTTCGATTTTGTCTAAACTTTTTGTAAGTTGTTCTGGATACCCTCTTTGGTGTTCTTCAACCCTATGGTGTTTCATTTTGAATTCAAAATGTGTTCAAATCAAATTTAGTTATGCATGTTTTATTTTTGGTCTTTTTGGTCAGTAGTGGTGTTTGGAGATTCGTTGTTTGCCACGATGGTGGTTTAGTCTTCCATTGTGATCTTTGTGATCTGTGTATGATCTTGAAATATGCATTTACACTTGTTTTAAAAAAAAAAAAATTCTAGCTTGTATTTAGTCCTTGTTTCCAAGGATCTCTGGGCGAGGCATTACAGAAGTAGTGTAAGGTTTGGAAACAATGAACCTTGTTGCATAAAAGGAAAAGGTCGTATCTCATTAACCAATGAACTTGTATGTGACAATGCCTATTGGGTTGAAGGAATAAAACATAATTTACTAAGTATGGCACAACTGAACAACATTGGATTCAAGGTAGAATTCATGAATGGCAAAGCAAGACTGCTAGATAACCAAGGAAATCTGATTGGATCAAGCAGACAAACAAAAGGTAACCTATTTTATCTTGATCTTGGTGATTTCTCATGTTTTATTGCTCAAGTAGAAGAAAATTGGTTATGTCATAGAAGACAATGTCATTTAAACTTTGATAATATGGTCAAGATAAGAAAACTTAGAAGAGTAAGAGGTCTTCCTAGTTTGAAGAAACCTGATGTTGGATTATGCAAAAGTTGCCAAATTGGTAAAATGGGAAAGACTAGTTTTAAGAGCAAAAACTATTAGTCAGAAGATGTCTTGGAAATTGTGCATACTAATTTATGTGGACCCATTAGAATAGAAACTTATAGTGGAGAATTTTTTTTCATTCTTTTTGTTGATGATTATTCTAGAATGATGATTGTTATGTATCTGAAAAAAAAATCAGAAGCTTTTGAGAAATTCAAATGGTATCTGGCTAGAGTAGAAAAAGAAACTGGAAAAAGATTGAAATGCTTACGATTAGATAGAGGTGGTGAATTCATCTGAAATGAATTCAATAATTTTTGCATTGAAAGAGGAATCAAAAGACAAGTATTAGCCCCCAGTACTCCTGAGCAGAATGGAATAGCTAAAAGAAGAAATAGGTCCATGATGGATTGTCAAAAATGTTCAGAAACACCAAACACAGATAGTCAAACACAACTCATAACTATCCCGACAACAAATTTAGAACATTGGATGAATGTGACCATCAAAAAAAAAATCAAAGAAAAATAGCTACAAATTCTGGTATAAACCAACTAATGGAAATGATCTAATTTTATTTTGATAAGGAAGAAGAAAATATGATGGAAAAAGATCTTAGAAAGGAACTTTTGATACCAGTGGAGATAGAAACTCTAATTAAAGAATTGGATTCGAAAGACAACCTAATATGTATCCAAAGAGAAGATCAGGATAATCAACAAGGGAGCAACCAAATATGGGAAGAGTTTGGAATTATGGAGGAGACAATCCAAACAAATGAAGAAGAAGGTAAATATCCAAAGAAAGAAGAAATGTCATTAGAAAACTAGATGATCAGAGAATTACTAAGAGAGGAAGAACATAAGGCTGAGGAGACAAGTGCATTAGTTAAAACCAAAGAGCAAATATCTTTGGACAATTTGGTCATATCCGTCAATCAGGAAGCTTTCAAAATGCTGAACTGTGGAAAATAAAAACCTAAAAAGAGGAAGGAAATCACTAAAAGAACTAAGGGAGGCTGTAGGACAAGTAAAAGAGCAAATGAAGATAAGTGAAATCTTATAGGCAAGGAAGGGAAAGATTCTTCCCAAGGAACACTGAGAATATTAACCTGGAATGCTAGGGGCCTAAATGCCCCTAGCAAAAATGCTTACTAAACACTAACCTCACAGTATTTGAATCATAAGTCATACTAATTCAAGAAACCAAACTAAAAATAGAAGAAGGGAACAAGTTAGGAATCAAGCTAGGTCTATGGAAAACAATACTAAAAGAGTCAAATGGGGCTTCAGGAGGATTGAGAATAATTTGGAATCCTTGAAAGATAGATTTAAATGTAATACCTATTAATACTAATTGTATGGGGTGTAGAGTCTCAAATCTTAGAAATAACCTCCAGATCATATTGATAAATGTCTATGATCCTACCCAAATAGTAGACAAAGCTATAGTATGGAATGAGATTAGTTCCTTCATAGAGAGTCATCATAATGAAAACATTATCATTGGAGGAGATTTTAATGCAACACTAAAAAGAGGAGAAAAATATGGGGATCTACAAGCAACTTCATGAGCAATAGTGGACTTCAGAGAATGGGTAGAAAAAACAAATTAGTAGATATTCCAACTAAAAATGGAATATTTGCATGGAACAACAAAAGGAAAGACTTCAACTACATAGTAGAGAGATTGGGTAGATTCTTCTTTGAAGGAGATCCAAGCAATATATATATGGAGATAAAAGCATATATTTTGCCACTTGCAAGCTCAAATCACTTTCTAGTAAAATTAGACATAATTGAACCTACTAAACCTATGAGAAGTCCTTTTAAATGCAAAAAAATATTATTCCTAGATAAGCATTTCATGGAAAACATTAAAAAATGGTGGCAAGATGGACAAGTCAAAGGGTCAAAAATGTTTTGCTTTGTTGCCAAATTAAAAATGGTCAAAGAAAAAATCCTAAAATGGAACAAATTGCAATTTAACAACATATTTAAAGAAAAACTTAACATAGAAGAAGAACTAAATAAGCTGAATCAAGAAGTAATTAAACATGGAATGAACAATGAGAAATATTTACAAGAAAAAGAATTGCTATCAAAACAAGAGGATATTTTAGCAAAGGAGGAAATATTCTGGAAACAAAAATGAAGGGAGAAATGGTTTGCAGAAGGAGATTGAAATACAAAATACTTTCACACAGCACAATACATAATAGAGCAATAAACAAAATTATAAATATTAAAAAGAAAGGGGGAAATATGGAAGATAACCTAGCCAAAATCTCAAAGGTATTTGTAGATTATTTTAAAGATATCCTAAATAACTTTGAATCCTCAAATTGAGTATCTCAAGAGGATATGTTGAAGGAAATCCTAAAAATTATCTCAAAAGAAGATATTAAGCCTCTCAACAAACCTTTCACACTAACCAAAATTAAAACAACTCTTTTTAATATTAATCCTAATAAATCACCAATACCAGATGGATTACATGCATTCTTTTTTCAAAAAAAAATGGGAAATCATAAGGGAAGATATACAAAAAGAAATCAAAGCCACAAGAAATGAAGGATCACTATTAACATAAATTAATCATACATTTCTAACCTTAATACCTAAAAAAATTAAAGCCGAGGAACCAGGAGACTTCAGACTAATAGCTCTTTGTAATACTATTTACTAGAATTTATCTAAAGATTTAGCAAAATGTCTAAAAGTTTATCTTCTCAAACTTATCTCGAAAGAGAAAACATGGTTCGTGCCAGGTATATCCATTTTAGATGATTTATCAATTATCCAAGAGACTATTCATTCAACACCAAAGAATAAGGAGGCAAGTATGTTGATGAAATTAGATATACAAAAAGCATACAATAAAGTGGATTGGAGATTCCTATGAAAAACTCTAGAAGCATTTGCATTCTCACATCAATGGATCAACATCATCTATCAATGTATCTCAACTCCAAAAATATCTCTACTTATCAATAGAACACCAGAAGGCTTCTTTAGTATATCTAGGGGAATTTGACAAGGAGACCCTATCTCATCATTCCTTTTCATTATTATGGTAGAAACCTTCAAGAGAACCGTCAAAATAGCTCAAACTGATGGAAATATTTAAGGGATAATGATCACAAAGTACATCTCAAACACTACCCACCAACAATTTGCAGATGACACGATCCTAGCAAGGATAAGCTCTAAAAAAGAGGTAGAAAACTTTTTTAAAATTATAAATAACTACACTAAAGCCTCGGGAAACAAAATCAATTTTGAAAAATCAGAAATCTTCTTCCTCAAGTCTCCACTAGAAAGGGAAGATTAAATTTGCAATGAATTAGGGTATAAGAAAGGAACCTTTCCATGTAAGTATTTAGGAATATATCTGGACAAAGGAGCAAAGAAGAACCAAGGTTGGGAAAAAATACTAGAAAGAATAGACAATCATACAGACACATAGAAAGGAAAATGGCAAACTAAAGCTGGTAGAACAACTAAAATCAAAGCTATTCTTTCAGCAATACCCACTTACCAATTATCACGTCTTCAATTACTGAAGAATATCATTAAAAAATACAAGCAAAACTGAGGGACTTCTTCTACAAAGGAACAAAAGATAAAAGGAAAGTAGCCTTAATCCAATGGGACAAGATCTGCAAGCCAAAAGAAGCAGGCACATTAGGAGTCAAAAACCTTGATTGGAAAAATGAAACGTTAGGAGCCAAACAAGTTTGGCAGATGTATTAAGAAAGAGATAGAAGATGGGCCAGAATACTGTATAGCAAATACCTGAATGCAACTAATAGCTCATCTCTCTTGAGAATTAGGAATCCTTTCAAAGGATCAAAGGCCTGGAAATTTATGCTAAAATTTCATCCATTGATCTTTAATAATGTAACTTGGGATATAGGAAGAGGTGATAAGGCCTTATTTTGAACAGACTCTTGGGATGGACACCCCCCTCAACCCCCCCCAGATAAATCAAATGTATCAATCAATACTAACAATCTACTAACTTTAGTATGGGGGGATAAGGTAGTTGATTATATCCAAATTAGTCCATCCAATAAAGAAATAACACGGAGATGGAAACCCCTAGACAATTTGGGACTTCAACTAGAAGAACAGGAGAAACTTGAGGCTATTCTAGGAGATTGCCCAATCCACCACTATGATAGGGAAGATAAACTTATTTGGGCAGCCTCTAAGGATGGAATATACAAGGTAAAGGAAGGATACAATCTACTAATCAATTCAAAAAGATGGGAAACTATAAATATGCCCCTGAATCTCTGCTAGGACCCAACGAGACTTCCAAAGGTAGATATATTCTTATGGGTAACCTTACAAAATTGAATCCTAACAATAGATATATTGAGGAAAGTGAGATTTGAAGGCCCCTCAAGATGTATTCTATGTAAAGAAAATTGAAAATTAGTAGAGTATCTATTTTACCAATACAAGTATGCCAAGGAGTGTTGGGATTGGCTTAAAAAGAAACTCAATTGGACTACTCTCCTTCTGGGGGGTTGGCAAGACTACTTATCTGGGTAGCCCAAAGAATCTAACTACAAAGTGTATAGAAAACTTTGGAAGATCACCCCTGCTATTCTAGTATGGGAGATTTGGAAAGAAAGAAATAGATGAATTTTAGATTCAGAAAGAAATAGACAAATTTTCAATAATTTAGAACTTAGTGCTTCCTCTCTCTTCAACAAAATAGAAGCAAACAGTATAGAAGTAATGAATAGTGACCTAAGTAAGAAAACAAAAGAAGAAGGCTCATTCTCAAAATGGGATGCATAAGTAAAAAATAATTGGCAATACTTAAGAAACAACAAAAATAAGAACAGTAAAGGTAGAAGAGAATGTAGGTGGGAACCTCCACCTATAGGATGGCTAAAACTCAATTTTGATAGAGCCTCAAGAGGAAACCTGAGGAAATTAGCAATTAGTTGTATAATCAGGGAAGATTCTAGAAATTGGATCATGAGAAGAGCTAAACCCCTAGGGATAACAACTAACAACATTGCAGAACTAGAAGCCCTCCATGAAGGATTAAAATAAGTCTCAGATTAAAAACCAATAGAATCATAATAGAAGGAGATTCTCAAATTATATTAAACACACTTAGAAAAAGGAAAGCTCCTAATTGGGTCTTGAACTCTAAACTTAATAAAATCCTCAACCTTATGGATAAGTTTGAAGAAGTAAGACTTAACCACATTTAAAGGGAAGGCAACTTAGAAGCAAATCAATTGGCTAACAAAGGAATGGATGGAGAAAATATAATTCAATTTTCATATGAAATAGTTAATATCGAAACATCCTAAATCGATTTGACTCTTCAACATATATTCCCCCTTTTTTGTAGCGATATGATGATTTCAAGATAAACTAATAAATTTTTAAAATATACAACTCAAACAATACTTATGGCATTAAGAATTAAGGTAATACCTTGCAATCATATAATATAGGTATAGATTTTCTCATGACCTGTAATGATTATTAGATGGCGATATCTCTCATACCTTTCTAGATCTTTCCAGATCCCCAAAAGAGTATTTATTACTCGGCTCTGTGTCTCCAACAATCACTTTTGCTTTTGGAAGTTTAGGCATTTTCTAGCTTGGGTGTGAGGACTAATACAAACATTTGTCTATTTCATGACTTAGAGGTTTGCACTATGGATTTTAGAGGAAATGTTAAGCCAAAAAGATGGAATAGGTTACTCCATCCTATAGATGATATGACTAGGGTAGCCATTAGTGGAGTGCTAGGTGAAGGTGTTTTTAACTATGAATGTACTTGGAGAACTAATAACAATATTGTAGGATCATTTTTTGGGTGTTTAGCTAGGGAAAAAAATTGAAAATGGGAGATTATCTAGCTCTACTACAATTTATTTGACCTAGTCTAGTTTGAGGGCTTAGAACAGGTGGTCTTCAACATAGACGAAAAGCTTAGGATCTATTGATCTTAGATTAGTTTTGACAATTGAGTGTCAACACACTTAAAACATTCACTAAGTTCATATTGAACTAAGCAATACATGCCGAGTTGCAATGAGTGTCGAGTCACTCATGTGTCGAGTCACTTATCTGCTGAGCGAACAATACATGCTGAGTGATTCAAGTTCTGAGAAAATAGTAGATGTCGAGCAATTCAGATGACGAGTCAGAGACAAAATTTTAGTATGTGTCGAGCATTAGTAACCTTAAGCACCAGGTAACACAGATTTGACATAGTTGTCTAAGATTGCACAAACAACTATGTAAACCATTTTTTAGCTGACCTAAAGATAGAATATGATCTTTTGAAGATAAGGATGAATCTGTATGCAAATTTCCTATGTAATTACATGCAGCCAATCAGAAAAAGGGAAGGATTAAGCAACAAAAAGGATGAATCTCAGCCATAGATTTATACCTAACCCTAAGTCTTCTAGTCTTGTTAAGGAGGATGAAACCCTAAACTTCATTAAGAGTGTGTGCATAAGGAATTGAAGGTAGAGAGCAAAAAAGTTTGCATGGAGACTTAGAAGTTGTAAAAGAGCAACTTGCAGAATTAGTTTGAGAAGAATAAAGGATAGAGGATACAACATTGACATATCATATTAGAGAGGATCAAGAAGGACATAGTAAAAATTTGATCTTTAATCAAGCTACCAGAGCTAATCATAAGATCTATTCTGAAACATCCTAATAGGTGATTTGAGTTCAACCTCTTGGGTGGAGTAGTCCTAATAGACTATTGTAAATTCTTTAATAGGTTGACATTCCAAGTGAATGTTTTGAAGTCCTTTAGCTAGACACACTTCTAATAGGGTGTTGAAATCCTCTAACAAGGTGAGGCTTAATAGTCCTTATAAGCTTTTAACAGGGCAAATCATGTCTCATGGTCAACTCATTGTAACCTTAATTGGTGACACTTTATTACTATAGTAGTGAAGAATTGTGGGTGTCATCCCCACCCCAATTTTACCTTCTCATTTGGATGGTTTTTGGGTAATCATATCAAGTGTCAAATGTTTGATTGCTGATGTATTTACATGTTTTAGTTGTTTATGCTTTGCATGTTATTTTAAGTTTATCTATTGAATGCATGAGATGGATGAGTGGTGAAAATTTTTATGGGTTCATGTTTTAACTACTAATTCACCCCCCACTCTTCTCAGTAGTTCACCTTTCCTACTTTTAATTCCATCAGGATCCCCCTGTTAGAATTTTATATGTCTCATCCTCCTGGGAGTTTTGACTTTGCAGTTGTGCCTAGGCATCCATCTCTGGTCATTCAGGAAAAAAATCCCTGTTTACCAAGAATGACCAAAAATGGAGGCTAGTATACACTTCCTTCTTTGGTGGAGAGGAATCGTGGTCAACCCAAAAAAGTACTAGCTTGTACATTACCTCCAAATCTTCAATGCATACATTCAATTGGGGGTTGAATTCGAAGACCTTGAAACCTTGGAGTTTTGCCTCCCAAATTTAGATAAATCTAGCAAGAAAAGGAATACATATGAGTTCCCTCCACGCTCCAAGGCCAAAGACTTGAAGGAAGCTACTGAAATCATAATGGTTTACTAGAAGAGGGAAGGAGTAAGCTAATTCAATAGCTCTCTTGAAATGACAATTTTGGTGGTATCTAGTTTGGGTTCCGGTTCTATGTGCCAAGGCTATTAGCTTGGAGATTTTTGTCATCTTATTATGGTTTTGTGTTATGGTTGTCTATACTTCTCAAGTCTTGATATTTTGCATTTATGATCTCTTTTCATAGTATTCCGTAGATTTTTCTAGGCTTGTTATTATCTAGGTCAGCTCCTATAGAAAGAAAATATAGCCCATTTTCAATTTCTAGAAGCTGGGTAGTTGTAATTTTGGTTCCCTTTGTAGTTTTGTGGATATTTTAGTCAATAGGTTTCATACTTTGGTAGTCTTCCCTATTTTCAGTGCCCTAATGCTGGTTTTGGTTTTGGTGCCCAAGGGATCGACCCATATAATTTGACAATGATTTAGTTTTGATTTCAATTTATTAATATATATATTAAAGTTTCAAAGTTACTCTATGACTATCTTTTGTATCTATTTTTTAGTTTTTCTCCAAGCCCCCTACTCTTCATTTCATTTTTCAAAGTTAGTATCTTCTATCGTCCACTATATGGATTAATAATAAAGTTGCAAAATACAAAAAAATCTCTGTAATAATAAATGTGCTCAGTAGTGTTGTTACTAGGCTTTACACCTGACCAATTTTAAAGGTGTATTTCCCTTGATAAATTTTTAATACGGATTGCAATATCCAACTATTATGCAATCTCTTATCATCTTTCCATTTTTTAACATGTTATCTTCATAGTATATAAACAATGGTGCCAACTTTCTTAGCCACTTCAACTAAGGCATAGTAAACCAATATATACAGATGACAGTTATAGACATAAAATAATCAGGCACAAGGCTTGAGTATATTTCAATATAATGATTTCACATATAGAAAATTTAATCTAATAAAGGATAAATTGTAATCAGTCTAGATCAATATTAGGCAGTAGTATCTTCAAGAATCTGGAAAATAATGCAATCAAAATTAGGGGAGACAGATTTCTAATACCAAAACAGGGGTATTCATCATTATGGCAGTATGAGGACGATAACATGTGAAATTTCAATTTATTAGGATACCCAATTATTGAACATCAGTAGAACTCATGTTATCATGATCGCTATCAATTAATAGATAAACAGAGTGAGAGATTATAAAATTATAATTAAACATTAAGGAAAACTGAAATTAAAGGAATATGAATCATAATACATTTTACAAAAATTAAAATAAACATGAATCAAAATAAAAACAATAAAAATCAATATTTAAATCTGAATATTAAGACACTAATCCCAAAATGAAAACTTTTAAAATCTTACTTTTTGGATTTAGTAGATGGAATTAAGCTAGTTAGCATATATTATAATTTAGCAGGAAGTGAAGAACTAATTAAAGGATAAATTATTAATGCATGTCAACTCAACCTCTTGTTGTTTTAGGAAATTAAGAAAAAAAATCAAAGTCTAATGTTATTTAATCAAGTTTCTAAAAAGTTTTATAGTAATATAAAGGTCAATATTTACTGACAGATAGCACTAACATTAAAAAAAGAAGTTTGAAGTGGCTTTGCGATTGTAGAGTAGCAGTATAAATACACCATCATCAAAGCTCAAATTATAAAAATGATTAAAAAGGATGATCTTGGTCGTGATCAGAGATACCAACAAACTTCTTAGAAGTGCTTCATAAAAATGAAAAGGAAGATGTTGCCTCCAAAACATCATATATAAGAGAATTAGTCATTGAAAATAGACAAAGGAGTAGGTTAGTAGAGAATGATGTAATTTTTAAATTCTAAAACTAGGGAATGCCCCTTTTATATATGTACATTGTAAAGGACCAAGGTCTTGGGAAAAATTGGAGGTTTTCTTCTTCGTTCTTTCCTACTAGTGCCCATTTGAACATAGAAATTTGTAACTTATCTTTATTAATATTAATAGAATATATAAGGCTTTAGCCATTTATTGATAAAAAATAAATAAAATAAATTATATATATATATATCTAATGATGATTTACCATCGATAATGAATCTCATGATGATATCAATATGACTATAACTACAAACTTAACACTCTTTCTTCCTTAGGAAGGATTGATATAGAACATATTATGTTCTTGAGTGTATGAAGAGATATCATCTTAGGATGATGTTCCTAGAATAGCATATTTTAGGATATCAACATTAATCCATCAACACACACACACACGCGCGCGCGCGCGCACACACACACACAGACACATATATATTAACATTTATCACATATGGAATTGGCTTTGATTCATAATGAGGGTAAATTTCTCAACACTTCCTCTTTAGAAAAGAGGGAAATTAAAGCAATTTCTATAAATTTAATATAAGTTTAAAAACAACCTTAGTGTGGTCTATAATAAATTTATGTTATGGTGTCTGGCAAGATCAGACCTGAAGAACCATAACAATTTAATTTCATGGTGTTCGACAAAATTTGGCCTAAAGAACCATGACGAGTTGGTTATCAAGGTGTCCAAAAAAACTGGCCCAAAGAACCATGATAACACTTGCTGTAACACATTTTGATGTTAGGAGATAGGTTTGCTATTAAATAGTTACCTTTTATTTGTTATCATAACTTTCGACATTGTGGGCCAACAACTTAATGTAGGTTGTTATGATAACAAGTCCAACTATTGATAACATCATCACCTTTCTATAGATCCCCTCTAAATATATACATCAATGAAATATCATCACCTTTCATGACATTATCACAACAACATCATGTAGTAGCTCACATGATATCCATCATGAACTTAGTCAGAGGTTTACCCACCATAGTTGGTACTAGAGAGTGGAACAAGGGTTTTCACCTTAAACTTCTCTCTCATAGAGGAGAATGCATTAAAAAGAATTTATCTTAAAAATTCTCCTCGTAGAGAAGATATCATCCACAAAGGATTGCATCTCAAAATTTATCCCTCCGAAAAATGATCCTAAGAAATCAGGTCCAATAGTTACTCCCTTTGAGACTCTTTACCCAAGGATGTCTCTTGGACTCCCTTTGAATTTGATATTAATCTTTCAACTTTCTAGTGATAAGTCTTTACTTCCTCATTATTCACATAGATTTAGGCCCATTAAAATCATGTAGTCATACATGTATTTTTAGACTCCCTCTGAGTATCAATATTGTGAGCTCCTATGTTTCCTTTGAAGAAGTGTCAGACTCCCTCTTAATATAGAAGGATACTCATAATCTGAGTC
The DNA here is from genome assembly GCA_028749045.1 of Cupressus sempervirens. Lineage (NCBI taxonomy): Eukaryota > Viridiplantae > Streptophyta > Pinopsida > Cupressales > Cupressaceae > Cupressus > Cupressus sempervirens. Next base: position 427,790,461 of record CM053784.1, on the reverse strand, counting down.
ATCGCAAATATTTTCTTCAAGAGTCTCACTTTATCTAGCCTGATCATCAGATGACTAATGAATTCTACATCGCAACTTCTTTAGAGCTATTGTCATAAGATTGAGTCTTCACAATATTTCATATTGTGTAATGTACCAACCTTCTTTTCTTGCAAGAACAACCTCAAAGAAAAAGGAAAAGATCAAGGCAATTAAATCTTATAGTATGTATTGAATTTACAAATAATAGAAGAATATAGATAGAAGATAAATGTAATATTCAAGGAAAAGAAATACTTATCTATACATGAATGGAACATCTCTCCTTTAAAGATGGTTCAAGTGGGAATGGAACATTGTTTATAATTGCCCCCACAATATGAAGTTCCCAATCTTTTATCATCAAACAATTTTTCATCACATTAAATATGGAAAATTTCATCCTAACAGTATCCTTTACGATGTACATGAGAGTTTGATTTGTAGTTTCTTCTAGCATTTTAATGCAAATTATAGTAGGCATATTATGAAATTCACACTTCTCCATCATGGGGATCCCAATAATCAAGTATTAGAATCTCAAGGATGCCCCTTTTACTATATCAGCTCAAAAAGAATATGAGATTCTCTAGAAGACAAATTTTGACATAATTAACCCTATTTAAACCAACTTGTAAGTATCATCACTAAATTCTATTAATAATTCTAGATCACGTCCATAAGCCACAAGTATTAGATCATGTAGTGGATGGTAAATTTAAAGTTGGCTAGTAAAGGTGGCACTTCATGTTGTTATCTTTAAATTATATGCTCCCTTTCAGGGTAAACTTTAAGAAAGCCACCTCCTAAAAAAGATATAAAATATTGGCGAATCTCTCATTAATTTGAAAAAACAAAATTATTTATATTGGCGAAACTCTCAATTTTTTATTCTAAATATGATTAATTTTGGCGATTATTTTTGAATAATAATTTCTTTTGTATAAAATATTGATGAATCTCAATAATAATAGGAAGTTCATTAATCACCATGGAATATTACAAATCAAAATTGAACATTTTTTTACCTTGTGGAATGTTATGAGAATTGTTACATATACTTGAAATCAATAGTGAAAAATAAATATTGGTGATATATCCCTAAATTAACTAATAATTATGATAATTATTGGTCAGTTCAATTTAATTTCTCCAATAATATATTATATTTAGGTAACTCAAATTTATTCATGTAATGAATATTGTGGCAAATATTTGAGTTTAAATTTTTCAATAAAATAAATTATTGAGCGATTTTAAATATTCTAGAACTGAATTTTATAAAACTATGACAATTTAGGTTGTATCAAATCTTAAATTATTAGCCAAATTACTAGCCAAAAAATTCTAAAATTAGCCAATTTACGAATATTAGCCACTAAATTATACCCTACTCCCTTTAAGTTATTTTGCCTATTATGTTGTGCTCAAACTATCTTGGACGGTCTTTTCGCGTGATTCTTATGTGTGGGTGGCAATCCAATCATGTTCTCAATCCTCTTCTACTTAGATACTGCTACTCACCCACCAATATGATTCGGTAGTAACTTTCTCAAAGTGATATTGCTAGAATATTGATTCACTAATAACATGTAAGCAATTTATATTGTCCATAGCCAAGAGCAGAATATCAAACCATGGAGGAAGCCATGGGCTATGCATGGATGAACCTAATTGACACTAGTTGGTGTGATCTTCTTGGAGGTAGTTATTGACTATAATATTCCACTCCATAATCTACACATACTTGTAAGTTGTAACTATAAAATGCATGCGATAACAAGTCCAAAGAAAAACTATACTCACAATCATTAACTCTAGACTTTTTTGTATGAACTGAACCTTTCACACAAGATCATATCAAAATATATACAATAGGGAATCATAACACCACCCAAACCCAGTTGTCCTCAACCGTGGAGATGAAACAAAGGAGCAATTCCAAGAGGCAAATGATGCATTTCCAAATACCACATAGTGATAGTCATATAATCTGCCATAATGAACCTTTTGAATCTAAACAAGCCACACAAGTTTTTTTTTTGTGTGTATATGTGTATATGTTATTCTTACATTTGCAGCCTTGATACCCTGTTAAATAACATAGGTCATTTCTCCAAATGTAATTATATTGTCATTATTATAGATATTTTCCAAATGTAGATTTGAGGACTCATAAATATGAGAGGAGGAGACATGAAGAGACATGCCTCTATAGTTAATCATCATTAGTTAGTATATTAATAATATAAATAACCATATGTATAATATATAAATATATGTAATATATATATATACATATACATATACGTATATATCTATACATACACACATACATACATACATACATATATATCTAATGATGATTTACCATCAATAATGAATCTCATGATCATATCAATCTGATTGTAACTACAAACTTAACATTCCGGTGCTTGAATTTTGATTTGTCATTCGGTTTTATTAGCTCAGATCTATGTGAACGAAATAGGAATCTTTTTTTTTTCTATAGATGACATTTACGGAGAAATGTCATGCCCAAAATATAAGAGCAAAAACACACACAATTTTTTTTTTTTGAGTAAGATTTAATAAGATAAAATGGTTGACAGAGATTTAGATGTTTAATCTATGGTGGGATTAATTGTTCGAGTAGTTAAAAAATTTAGAAAGCCATAAGTACTTTGAAGTTAGGTGCAAGTTCACAACGATATAATGAGGTTACAACTCAGTTTGATTATATCATAAAATAGATAGTTGGATGAACTAAAAGTTTCTAGTAAATCAATTAATTAATTAATTAATTATTTACCATTAAAAATGATGACTAGAACAAATTCAATAAATCTATAAGTTAAACTAAACTTTATTTAATCTATTATAAAGTTAAATTCAACATTAAAATGTCAATATTAAAGTTTATCCAAATGATCTCTCAATAATATAAGACTAATTAGTAGCATAAAATAAAATACAATAATAACAAAGGATAATGGAAATAAAACTACTAACCATAAGATTCACTAGCTAACAACATTCTAAAACTATTTACCAAAATCTACACATACTAAATATTCTTACTACTTTCTAATGTCATAAATTAATTACTGATCTACTAAATAATAAAAGACTAATCTTAAATTTAATTAAACATACATCTACAACTAACTAAACATATATTAAACTAACCTAAATCACATACACTAACCACACTCCAAACCCAAAAGAAAACAATATTAAACTACCCCTTATAACTAACCTAGACTACAACCACTCATTACCCCTAACTACCTACACCTACCTAGCCCCCCCACGGCCCCCCATGCAGCTTCACGTTGCCCCAAACCTACCACCGCAGGTTTGCCGTCCTCACCTTGTGTGAGTGAGTGGGCAACGAATCCCCAAGAGCAATATGGGGAAGGGGAATGGTGGGTGAGAGTTAAAGTTTATACATATATATTTTTAAAAACTCCACTTGCTCTCCCCCTTGTAATACAAGGTCAACGTACCCTTAGCCAAGTAAATGGCATGGCAGGTAGTTGGTGGGGTCCATGCCTGGTCTAAAAGGGAAGTGAAAATAAGAGGTAAGAGGTGGGGGGGAGGGGGGGAGAAAATTAATTTAGTGGGTAGGTTTGATATATATATATTTTTTGATTAATAAAATAAATGAAAATGATGGCCTAGGCAAGTACCCAGCCCTCTTAGCCACTAGGAGTTTAATGCAAAAATTTTATGGGTGAGATATGTCAACAAGATATCCACATAAATATTTGAATTTCAAATGTATTTGATTTATATTCTTTTGAAAAGATTTAACAATGATTTTTAGTTGCAACACAAAGAAAAATTTAGAGAATATTCTCTATGACTTAGGGGGGAATTAAAAATTTTCCCATACATTTTCCAGAGAGGTTTTTCACTCCTGGAGGTGCACATTTTTTTATTTTGAAGCCAATTTTCTAAGAGATGATATAACTTGCTTCTTTATATATATATATATATATATATATATATATATATATATATATATATATATATATATATATATATAATTTTTTTTTAATTTTTTAATTTTTAATTTTTTTTAATTTTTATTTTTTTTCAATAGTACATGCCTAATGACAACATAGATTTCCTATGAACAATATACTAATACAAGGATATGAATAAGGTTATTTCTTTCCTTTCTCCTACCATTCATGTTTTATCAATCATCATATAACAAGGTGTATGTTCCTTTTTATTTAGAATACAAGGAGATGCATAATTCTTAACCAAATTTGATTTTGTAAATTGTATAATTTAACAAGGAGAGGAATGAATATGTTGTTCACAATGTAGGATTTTTCATTTCCTCTTAATACATATAACATTGAATTGAAAACTTCAACATATTCAATTTACTCATCCTTAACATATTTGAAAACTTGAAATTCATAATTCAATAACATTATCCATTAATCTATTTTCTCACATACATATGCATAGTTTGAAAAGACATAAGAGCAATGCAAGGAGGTTTTCACAATCTTTTCCTTTCTCTATTATTTAACCTGGTTCAAGGCTCCATCGGGAAAGAACCAGTAAGAAAACCTGACGTCTTTGCCAATACATCAAAGTTTAAAATACAATTTTACAAATATTACAATTCAATTGAATTCTCTTCGAGGGCTTTCACAAGAGATCTTTACCAAAGTCTTCAATATATCAAGGAAACCATGGGGGAGACAAGAACCAACATGGAGGTAAAACAACACAATAAGATGAACAATTCAGGCATGCATTCCCAACCCAATTTTGCACAATAGGTTCAACAATGAACCAAAATAGGGGGGAGGTGGATTTTCTCAATAGGAGATGTGAATCACCATACCATAACATAGCCTTTTCAGGGCTAAAATTCAAGAACTTATGTTCTTCTACAATTTCCCTTTCAAGGCCAATATAACAAGGGTGTTCATTCCTTCTCTTCTTCAAGAATTCAATCTTTCATACAAGGTATGAGATGACAAGTAGGGGCCCATACACCCTACCCTCTTTCTCTCCTGTCACCATGAGAGGAGACTCTACACTATTGAGGTCCAACTAAGGCCCTTCCCCCATACATGGCCACTTCTTCCCTATCCAAGGGTGAGTGATGCCAAAACAATCCCCTCAAAGCAAAAAAAATCAAAGCAAGCATGAGAATAACATCAAAACAAAAACAAGTTAAGATCCCTCCAAATAAACCCCAACACACAAGCAAGCAATACAAAAACAACACAATGCCTTATGCATGATTCAAGCAAGATTTAAGCATGACAAATGAAAAAAACAATTCAAAAAAGTGAAGAACTCCTACCTTCACCAAAAGAGTTATGGCAAAATGGTGGTTTGAGAAGAGCTTTTCCTTTTCTTCCTTCAATCTTCCAACTTTCTCCAAAACTAGAGATTGGGTGACAAATCCAAAACTACTCCAAAATGCCTCTAAGTATGATCTTTAACTCAACTAGACTTCAAGTAACCTCAAGATGGGGTTTTGGGTCACCAACTCAAGTAAAGAGACAATCCATTTTCGCAATCAACCAAAAGTAGGATTTTTGAGTGACCCTAAAAGTCAACCAAGGAGGCTAAAGGGGTGGAAAGTACTCCCCACCCATACCCTTACCCCTAGGGTGCTTAAATTTAATGTTTTTAGGCCTTAAAGACTTAATAAGAACAATTAAAAGCTAGGAGAATAGTAAGACCAAATAACAACCTTCAAAGAAAGACAATGCAAAGATAGCACAAAATTAACAAGTGGTTTAGTTTCGTCTTTCCATTGGGTTTTTTCGTCTAAATTTCTTGCACACTCATTGCACACATCAGTAGATCAAGAAATCACATGCATTATATAAATTACGTATCAAAAAAATCATACAAATTAAAGCATCCATTTTTCTAATAATCAATTGTTTATCTAATTCTACTCATATTTCTGACCATTAGAATTGCAAAATCAAAGTGTTAGTTTGCATTCATTTACTTCATCATTACACATGTTCATAAAGAATTAAATGATTAAATCAAATAACTGAAGTAAAGCATCACACAATGTAAAATAGCATAATAATGTTCAGTGCATCAAACAATGTTCTGACATATTGAGTCATGAGTATCAAAATAATAATGTATCATTGATGCTAGGATGGGTCGGGGTGAGGCCTCACAAGAAAATGATTTTTGTTGAGCTAGGGTTTGATGGAAAACTATGTGGATTGAATTTACAATTTGTTTAAATTTTCTCTCCTTTTATCTTTTATTTTTTTTAACAAAAAAGGGGTTCGTTGGAAAAAGTGGTCTACCAGATCTGTACCTCAACCAAAATTTTAAAAAATATAATTAAAATATTTTTTTATTTAAAATTTAAATATAATAAATTTAAAGAAAAGGAAATGAGGGTCACAGACCCTTTGCCCCCCCCCCCCCCCCCCTTTTATTTATTTATATAATTAAAAAAAAATATTTTGAAAACATTAAATTCATTTGAAATTAAATAGTATTTTAATAAAAAATTATTATTCTTAAATCGTAATTTAAGCTTATTCATTTTTTTAGATATGTCATAATTATTATATATAATTAGTTTAAGAAATATTTAATTATGTTATTTTAAATTTATTTTGGACTTAATTTAAGATTATAAAATTATACAATTAAATTATTAGATTTGAGTAATTTATACAATTCCAAATTTTGACTTCTAAACATATTGACTTATCATGATGGCTTTAATGACTTACAACTATTGTTTGTTTCGCTGAAACATTTAGGTATAGGGACATCATTTAATTTTTGAAAAAATATGTATAACTTGATGATTAAAATTACGTCTCTATGATCAAACCAACCTTCCGAAAAAGAAAAATATTAACTATGGGAGTTAGATATCTATGTTTGTCTTGTGTTCTACTTGAAGTCTTATGTTGTATATGGTGTTGGTGTTGGTTTTTGAATGAGTGTCTTGTGATTTTGATTATTTCTTCTTCTTGAGGTAGTTTTGACTATTAGGATTCCTTGCCTAGGAAAGTTTTATGATTGATTAACTGTTTGTGGATTCTTCATTATCTTCCTTGCACAATGGGAGTGGAAGCTTGACTAGGTGACCACGCGGTCAAGAGATAGTGTCTTCTTACCTTTGGGTTCTCCTCAGATTGACAAATGTTGGAAGTTGGTGGATGCAGATGTATGATTATCATTCTTATTCTTATCTCAGAGACTTCTATTTAGTTGATGTATATATGTTATCATGTATCTTGCATTTTGATGTACTTGTATCTATTATCACATACCCTATGATATGTGTAATGGATGTTATTCATTGGAGATATTTTATTGTATTAGTTGTATTCATGTACTTTCGTACGAGATTATGTATATGTTATCTCTTTATAATCATAAACATTGTACTTGACACTTTAACTAATTACTATAAACTTCTTAAATGTGACACAACATGAAGGAACCCTTGAGGAATGAAAAACTATTATTGTAATTTCTTATGTGTACTTGATGTGTATATGTATATTGCTTCCACATTGTTGTTTCATATTGTTTAAACTTTAAAAAAAAAATTCAATAAAGATTGTAACATGTTAGGTTTATTTCTTTTGGGTTCCCGAGTGGGGCATTACAGATCCAGTTTAGTTCAAACCACCTAAGGGAATGAGTACAAAATTGGTTCGTCACCTTAATGGTCTAATTCTAAATGATTGAAAAGATTGGAAAGGTGACATACAAGCTAAAGTTACCAACCCACTTGAGATTTCACAATGTGTTTCCTATCATCCATCTCCATACCTATTATCAAGATAAGGAGGATGATAGTAGGAACATCCCAACTCGTGGATCTGCATTTTTCAAGGAAAAACTAAGTTTGGAGGTGGAAAAGGTGATTGCTGCTAGAGATTGACGATATGGTAATAGAAAGTGGCAAGATTTCTTTATTCATTGGTAGGGCTAGACTAGGACAGAAGTGACTTGGGAACGAGCTAAGAACATGTGGAAATATGAAGACAATGTTTTGGAGTTCTTGGACAGGGGCTCCACTCTACCTCTTTAAACATATAGCGTGTCACTAGGTACCTCCACAACATTGCATGGTTGTGTTTTAGGTGCTAAGGACATCACCTATTTTAGAGTGGGGTGGGGATGTAAGGGGTGTTTGATTCACATAAGGGGAAGGGCTGCTCCTGGGTATAAGAAATGGTTCTTCTTAGGGAAATGTATGAAGGACAATTACCTTCAATTGCTAAGTTAGCCTCATCCCAGAGGCTAGTACTGGTGAATAAGAGTAACCCAATTGTTCAAAGATGAATGTTCTACAATGATTTATTTTTCTCACAAGGTGAAGTGTCATGGTGGAGAAATTGAAGGAGGCACATAACAACATTCAACGAGAAGGGTGTCCAGGAGATTGTAGAGGGATGTGAAGTGAGCAGTGTAGTTTTAGCAGAAGGTGAGGGGTGCAGAGTGACTTGAAGTCCCCATTTAGCAATGGGGCCTGGGTCTTATCCATGTAAGTCAATCTTGTTCACATTGAGCTAGGGTTCCCTTGACAAGTTCCAATGACACAGGATGTTGGGAGTGTGGAATCTACATGCAGAGCTATAGAAAAGGTGGTGAGGTGCACTGGGTGTGTACCAACGTTATAAGAGTAGATGCATATCTAGGGGTGGGAACTTGTATAGAGTGTTTGGGAAGTACTTGGGTAGTGATCAACAACATAGTGTAAATTGATGTAGACCGGGCGAGGGGCCATTTGTTTAAATCAATAAAGCTACCTATTTGCCCCCAAAATATTGTGTTCATAATTTTATTCATACATTCCACTATGAAAGAATATTTTGTGAGTGTACTGACTAGGGTGTGTGTAGGTGTTGAGGTTGGAACTTTGGTGGTAGGTGTAGTCTGGGATTGTCCTAACTTGGGGAGATTTTTGATGTTGCATGGGGTAAAAACCTATCCCTGTGACAATATATACATGGACAAGCACCATTAAGTCACAAGAGGAAATTAGAGTAATTACCGCCTTATGTGCATAAGGGAGTACCTCTAATGAAAGGTATTATGAATGCAAAAGCCACCAAGATTACAAAAGCTACATATAATGGAAGTAGTCTTGAGAAAATGAAGGACACAGATTACGAACTGGGTAGTTAAGTATGCAACCATAGACATAGCATACAAAGTCTACTAAACCAACTAAGAATACTTCTTCTATTGCCACCACAATTCATGTAGCTAATAAAATGATCATTTAAAGGAAATATATTGATCTTTTAAAGGTTGTGTGATAGAATATCCAACCCCAATTAATATCACTATTAATTTAGTTTTGTGACTCAGATTATCATTTGTTTAAAAATTCTAAGCCTTTGTGGAAAAAGCTTGGGAGTCCTCTCAACTAGTAGTTGCACAAATCCTTGACCACTTATGTCAAATAAAGAACACCACCTCACACATGTGTCTATATATTAGATTTTTTCAAAGCATTTTAACTAAGGAAGTGAGAAAGAGAGAGTTTCCTATTATGTGGTCTACAAGTACATGTGCATATCACTTTTTCTATGGATAAATAATTTCCAATGTTGGAAGTTACTGAAACCCAAGCCCCTAGATCCCACAACTACCTTATGAGGTGATCAATGCATAGATAGACCTATATATGGAAACATTGCTAAGATTTCTCATATATCCTAAAGTATGGAGAAGAGCAAAGAGAAATTGTAGAAGTGGGGAATACCAAAGAAAGAATCTATGAGGAAAAGTGCAATAGTCCCCATTAGGTCTAGTGGGTTATAGGTGGGGGTGATGACTAAATCCTAAACTAAAATGTTTCCAAGGGGGACAGTTAGTTTTTTTCTCCAAATTTTGGTATCCTCCCTTGGTAGCATTTACTTTTTAGTTTAGGGTTTAGTCAATACCAATGGTGGGAAGCCCTTTCGTATAACCAAACCAAAGAGAGGAGTAAGCTCAAGAAAATAATGTTTCTTACTACATCAACAAGAAAATAACCCACATGATAAGAAGCCAAAAAAACTTCATTACAAATGAGTATAGAATGGAGAGAAGGAAAAAGTACAAAGGATAGTATCTCAACAAGCAATAGATATCAAGGAAGAACTAACGAGACTCATGCATACTTCCCTTCCTAAACAAACATTAAGCCCTCAAGTCTCCCTTATACCCAATGAGAATAAACTATATAGAAGATTGTTTAGTAGAATCTTTTGTACACAATTTAATAGTATACAAAAGTTGTGTTGGTGCAGATAAAAGATATAAATATAAGTATGGTATACCTATACGATATAGATACAATTGGATACAACATTCATTAAAAGCTAATATACATATTTAACACAATTTTCTAAGTTATTAGAAGACATGTCTACTACTTAAATAACAATTTAGACATATAATTGCTACATACATAATATTAGGGTGGTTTAAATATTTAAAATATTTTATAAATGGTACAGTTGTTTTGGAAGACAATCAAAAAATTTACTCTCTAAAGTAGAAAAAATATATTTGTCTTCCCTACTTAGCGTAAGTTTTTGTTCATACCAACTAAACAAAATTACATAATTCGAATTTGTTTTTAATTTAAAAATATTTAAGTCAAAATTTTAAAAAATTCAATCACATTGTACTTGACATTGTCAAAAAATTAAGGATTTTTAGGTACACATGGGTAGGAAATATCATATACTCATGCCATGTTTTTATCAATGGAGATACACGCACCTAAGGAGGAGGGAAGCGCGTATCTAGTCAACAAAATGCACATTTATTTAATATTATTATCTAATATTAAATTTTAATTATAATACAACTATTTTATAATTTTAAAATGATTAATAGATTATAATAAACAACCATTCTGTTGATTGAATAATCATTTCTAAGAGAACTTTGATTGTATATGAATAGTGTGGTTGCAAACAAAATGATCACTAAAAGGGCCTTGATAAAAATACACGATGGCCTCCAAATAGACATTAGAAAATTTTAGGACAACTATCTAGACTCCCTGACCACTACACAAACTATGGAGAGAGCAAACAAATAAGAAAGATAAGTTGGAAGAATTAGCAGTTGGAGAAGTAGCCCTTGCCATTACACCACCACCGAAGTATGGTAATTATAAAGAATTGAAAGAGTTAATATTATAGAAAATTCTAAAAAGATAAAAACCCTACATGTGAAGGTCAAGGAGAAAACCACTAATATGTAGTGAAACAACTCTATAAGGAAAAATAAAATAAAAAGTAGTCTCCTCAAAATTCATTCACCATCTACAAGGTCCATTGTCTCAAACAACACTCCATTACCTTCATTTTTTGCCACCTATCCTATGCAATCCATCAAGGACATTTTTGGAAAAATAAAAATAGATTCAACTAGTGATCTCTCCACAATTATTGCAAATACCTCTAATTGGATTACAAATAGACCTCAAAGTTAATTGGGATATACACTGCATCAAATAGAAAGGGATGAAATATTAATAAAACTTGCACTTTTGAAGGGTTCAAGGATTATGCCAATAGTTTTTACATATATTAAATGATGTTATTTCTCTCTCCATATCAGCCCATCTCTACATCTTTTCATATCCCTTTCTATATGATTAAATCTTTTAATACCAATATTTATTGTTTATAATAGAAAAAAATTGTACATCGTGTCTACTACAATTTACTAAAAAAATGAGGCTCTACCCACCCCTCAAACTATGAAAAATTATTATCTAATTTTTAATAGCTTCTAAATATTAATATATGTTTATATTTAAATAAGTATTAAAAAATCAACCTTTGTTTATGTATTTTATTCTATTTGAATAACTAGTTTGTATATACAATTATATTGAAATCATTTACAAATCTTGTGCTTATTCAAGCAACAACATGAGACTTACAATCTTATTCAAGCTCCTTATGAGAAACCACACTAGAAACAACAATTGGAAGACCAAGAGTTACAACTTAGAATTCCACAAAGATGTACCTCTTAGGATTTGAACCATGGTCTCCATAATGAGAACTCATTGCTTCAACCAACTAAGCTAAACCCCTTAGACTAGTTTGTATATAAATTTCAAAATTTATTACAATAAATTACTTACCTCAATATTTACATTTAACTCTCAAATTAAAATATCAAATAAATAATGTAATATAGGTTTAATTAAAAACAATTTTTTTTTTTTTTCCTTTAGAATATTTTTTTGGGATAGGTAATGGGCCAGAGCCTAGATTGATTACTATTATTATTTGTTGAAGTTAATTATTATTATATTCTAAGCTTGAGTGGAGTTGAACTTAAGACCTCCTACATAAGAGGCTCACAAGTTACCATTGTGGTGTAGGCTCTTTGTAGTGCCTCCCATGTTTGCATTTTGCACCTTGATCTATTTTGGTTTGCTAGATACTTTGATACTCTTGTTTATGTGCATTTGAGATGCTTTAATGTTTATACATTATTTTGATTGCTAGTATCATAGTTGCTAGATGTTAGATGTTACATTGGTCAATTTGATCATATCTGCATGATAAGGCTTATTGATGTGACATGATGCTTTATGATGATATTTGGTTATTTTGTATTCAGACATATACTTTGTTTATGATTATATGATGGAGTTATTGGATTCTAGATACTATGATTTGATGTTACGTATATTTACTTCATTCTTTCTTTCAAATGCGATATGATACAGTGAGTGATGTAAATAGGTTATTTAATATAATTAAATAAATGGTTAATTATATCATTTAATAAATTTATCTCTTCGGCTATATTATTATATGCAATTACACTTGATCGTGTTGTTTTAGTGTGCATGATTTATATCTCCAGCAATGGCACATGGAGTTACTGATTCAACTATTTATCCCTAGAAAATGTCGTCCCTATATGGGCAACACATCTTGTTTAATTGTTAATTAAACCCCCCGGTGATTTAATAAATCTAGATTCATTTGCATTGTGACTAGACTAGTATTTCGTCTGTGCATTTAGATGTCTGCTTGGTCATGGAAATGATGGGGACACAACCCAAGCATAGAATGGACACAACAGGAAAGGGAAAATTTTATTAACTTTGTAAATAAGCTAATACATTCAGTATAGAGAAAATAGACTTCAAAACATGCCCTATGGGCTTGCAATAGCATAAATCTGGAGATAAATTCTTCTCGCAGTGCCTTCTCTCAAACTCCACTCCGAACTATCCTTTACAATGTCAAAAATGTTTTTAAACAGACCCCAAAGGGTTAACGATTAGGAATACATTCTAGAAAGTTCTAGGAGGCATCCACTGACCAAATAGAAGGCTCTAGAAGTCACATTAGAAGTCAGCATAAAATTAGAAGAATCTAGAAACGGTAACCAAACTTTCGGGAGGCATAACTTTTGAACCATTGCTCCGATTGACGAACCGTTTACATTTTCAAAAAGCTCTCGAAGTGGTCTATAGCCCTATGAACAAGCTTCACTCATTCCCCATTTTTTGGCCCTATTCGAGGTCATTTAATGCCCCTAACTTGACTTCAAAGCATTCTTAGGAGGTCTCCAAAAATTGAAAAACTGCGATAACTTTCAAACCATGGGGCCTTTTGACTTGATTCTTTTTCTGGAATGCTCTAAATTACAATGAAAATCTTCCAACCAATTTACACCTTCTAGTTCACCAAAATGATGGCTCAATTACATACTCATATTTTTCTAGCATTTACACGTATCCCAAGGTGATTAAAAACTCTATCTTAGAACACTAATAGTGGAACTGTGAGAGTTGGAACCTTTATTTGACCCAAATGGGTATCCAGAAATGAAAACACATGAAACAAAAACTAAGTCTAAGTACTTTTTTTTTTGGATGACACAAGATTGCCCTTATACCTCTAGATGCTCCTGCATTAGACACCTAGGGTAGATTGAAAAGTGATCTTGTCACTTTATGAATGGTAGAGGAAATCCCAAATGGGAACCTCAGTTGCTGAAATCCAAGTTGAGTCCTCTATCGGCCGTCATTTCCACTTGACCAGATACTCTTCATATTGCCTATTCCTGGCACTCCTACCCACACGATGATCTAGAATGTCTTCTATCTCCTCCTTCTTAGAAGTAGGAATTGGACATGGCTCTAACATCGACTCCTCATCTACACCATCATCATGATACTTTGTTAAGTCAGCAATGTTGAAAATAGGAGAAATGTGAATACCATCTGGCAACTCCACTTCATATGCATTTCTTGAGTCATGTTTCTTCAGAATTTTACAGGGGCCAAATTTCTTCATTTTCAGCTTGTTGTAAGTATCAGCTGGAAATCTTTTTTTTCGTAAGTGTACCATGACTAGATCCCCTACTTGGAACTCCTTATGTCTTCTCCTTTGATTAGCCCTAGCTTTATACTCTTGATTCATCTTGGTAATGTGTACCTGGACCTCCCCATGTAGATGCTTGATATGTTCAGCAAATTCTTCAGCATCAACACTTGTCCTCTCCCCTTGCTCTATCTTCCTCAATTCTGGTGCAATCCTTGGGCTACTTCCATATACAATTTGGAATGGTGATCTACCAGTACTCCTATTTATAGAGTTATTGTAAGAAAACTCCACTTGTGGTAGAATCAAATCCCATCCCTTGGGCTTATCCCCAACTAAACATCTCAGCAAATTGCCCAGACTTCTGTTTACCACTTCTGTTTGGCCATCAGTCTGCGGGTGATGTGTGGAACTGAATTTCAAGTCTCAACTTTTTCCACAATGTTCTCCAGAAATACCCCACAAATTTAGTGTCTCTATCAGAAACTATACTCCTTGGGAGACCATGTAGTCTTACCACCTCTTTGAAAAACAAGTCTGCAATATGGACAACATCATGAGTTTTGTGGCATGGAATGAAATGTGCCATTTTGGAGAACCTATCAACCACCACAAATACTGAGTCAGTACCCCTTTGTGTCCTTAGCAATCCAAGAACAAAATCCATACTTATGTCCTCCCATGGCTTTGATGGAACAGGCAATGGCTGATATAGTCCAGTATTGTGGCTAAATCCCTTGGCAACTTGACAAATCTGACAACTCTGTACAAACTTCTTCACATCCTATGAAATCTGAGGCCAAAAATAATGTTCTCTAAGAATGGCAATGGTCTTATCTTGACCAAAATGTCCTGCCATCCCTCCACTATGTTTCTCCTTAATCAGATTTTCCCTCATGGAACTCCTTGGAATGCATAATTGACTACCCTTGAATAACATACCATCCTGAATCAGATAGTCTAATCACTTAGTTCTATCTATAGCAATAGGCTCTTTACAAGCTTTCTATGCTTCAACAAAATCAGGATCCTTAGGGTATAGATTCTTGAGTTCATCAAACCCAACTACTTCAACCTGCATTTCTTTAAGCAACAACTGTCTCCTATTTAATGCATCTGCAACCCTATTAGATTTTCCACTTCTATGCTTCAACACAAATGTATAGCTCTGCAAGAACTCTACCCACTTCATATGCCTTTGAATCAATTTACCTTGGCTATTTAGGTACTGTAATTCCTAATGATCAGTATACAAAACAAATTCCTTTGGCAATAAATAATGTCTCCATTTCTTTAAGGCCTGAACTATTGCATAGAACTCTTGATCATAAACAAAATACTTCTTTTTCACATCACTCAATTTTTCACTAAAATATGCAATAGGCTTACCTTCTTGACTCAATACAGCTCCAATAGCACTGCCACTAGCATCACAATCCACCTAGAACACCTTTCTGAAATCTGGAAGTGCCAACACAGGTTGTTTTGTCACCTTCTTCTTCAGCAATTCAAAACTTCTCATAGCTACTATAGTCCATTCAAACTCTTTTCTATCCCCTCTTATTGTGTCATTCAGGGGTGCACATATGCCACTGAAATTCTTAATGAACTTCTTGTAAAAACTAACCAGAACATGAAATGATCTTACCTCAGTAGCAGACCTTGGAGTAGGCCATTCCAAGATGGCTTTTACCTTTCTGGATCCATTTGGAGACCTTCAGGTGATATAAAAAACCCCAAGTAGACTAATTCCTTTTTAGCAAAGGTACACTTCTTTAGATTAATTAATAGTTTCTCTTCCCTTAACCTTTCAAGGACACTATAAATATGCAATAAATTTTCTTCCAAAGTCTTGCTGAAAATTAAAATATCATCCAAATAGACAATAAAATTTTTTCCCAAGAACTTCTTAAGTACCTCATTCATAAGCCGCATGAAGGTGCTTGGGGCGTTCGTCAATCCAAAGGGCATGACTAACCACTCATAAAGAACCTCCTTGGTCTTGAAGGCTATTTTCCACTCATCTCCTTCTTGTATCCTTATTTGATGATAGCCACTCTTGAGATCTATCTTTGTGAAGTACTGAGCTCCACTCAAGCAGTCCATAAGATCATCCATTCTTGGCAAAGGAAACTGATACTTGATGGTTATCCTATTTATAGCTTGAGAGTCTGCACACATTCTCCACTCTCCATCCTTCTTTGGTGCTAGTACTGCAGGTACTGCACATGGACTCAGGCTCTCCCGAATCAAACCCTTCCTTAATAACTCTTGAACCTATCTATTTAGCTCCTTGGTTTCAGTAGGAGTCATCCTATGAGCAGCCTTGTTAGACAAACTAGCTCCTGGGATTAAATCTATCTGATGACTGATTTGCCTTACCGGTGGCAATCCTTTTGGAACATTATCAGATATGATATCTCCAAACTCACCTAGTAAATCTAAAACTTCAAGTGGTATTTCACTACTACCTTCTTTATCTTTCCTAGGGATCAAAGCATAGCACATATGCTGATGTTTCATGCCATCTAAAAACTTGCTTCCATCAACAAGACAAGTCCTAGCACTGCTACATACCTTTTCAGCTTCCCTTTTCATGGGCTTCAGTTTGTGGTGAACTCCATCCTTTGTTAGAGAGTATGTGTTTGCATGACCATCATGTACTGCATGCCTATCAAACTGCCATGGTCTACCCAACAATAGATGGTAAACATCCATTGGAATAACATCACAAAGAATTTCATCATGGTAACTCCCAATTTTGAATTTCAATAAACATTGTTCACTTACCAGGACCTTATGATCATCTTTCACCTAAGCAATCTGATAGGGTTGGGGGTGTTTCTCCCTCTTGAGCTTCAACTTAGAGACCATCTCCTCTGATACCAAGTTATCAGTGCTACCACCATCAATGATCACATCACAACATTTATCCACACGCTTGCACTTGGTATGGAATAAACTCCTCCTTTGTCCTGGTTCAATCTCACCACTTAGTAGGACCCTTTCATTTACTAAAGTCTCTCCTCTTTCTGCATCCTATGAATGTGATGATTGTGCATCGTCATCCACATGAGCAACCCTAGCTTGACCCTCAACTCTCCTATTTGTCTTTCTTTGTCATTGAGGGCATTCAAAGGCACGATGACCTTCTTCATTGCAATGGAAATAGGTACCACGAAAGCCTCCTCTTCCTTGTCCACATCCTCTACCTCTTCCTCTTTGATTTCCAAAGTCTTGGTCATGGGAGCGGTTGAAACCCTCGTTCCTCTAGTTCTTGGTAGTACCCACATCTTCATTTTTCATTTGGGTTTCATTTCGACCTCCAGATGACCTACCACTACCCCTTCCTCCTTGACCATGCCCTCTTTGTCTCTCTTCAAACCTTTTATTTAGCTTATCTTCAACTCATAGGGAAAAGTGGTATTCCTCTTCAACGCTGGTCATTCTTACCAGACTTAATTCCTCCTGGATGCTAGGTTGCAACTCATTGATATAATGAGAAACCTTCTCCTTATTTTCTTTTGCATGCCCCGCTCTAATCAGAAGTCAGTAAAACTCCTCTATATATTCTTGGACTGATTTTCCTACTTTCTTTAACCCATGTATCTTCTTAAACAAATCAATCTCATAATCAAAAGGAATGAATTGCTTCTTCAATTTGTCCACCATACAATCCCACCTTGTGATCTTCTCCTTTCCTCTTCTATTTCTTTCCAATTGAACCTCTTGCCACCAAATTTTGGCATGTCCTTTCAATTTGGCCTTTGCAAACTTAACCCTATCTGGGTCCCTGATATCCTCATACTCAAAGTATTCTTCTAGTTCTTTGATCCAGTCGATCAACTCATCTAGTTTTAGATTTCCTGAAAATACACCCACATCAATTGTAGGTCTTTTTACAAACTTAGTAATGGCCCTAAAAAGCCTTTCCTTTGCCTGATTTAGAACTTCCCTATCAAATTTCCCTTCTGGTCCAATTTCTTCTTCTTCATTGTCATCCTCACTTTTGTCACCTGCAACAACATTTGTTCCTCTACGGAGCTCCTCCTGCAATGCTTGTACCTACCTTTGGAGGGCTCTAACCTCCTTAGGATTAATAGCTTTGGCCCTTCCACTACGCTCTCTTCATAGAGGCATCTTCTTAACTCAAACCCACAACCACATAGTCCTGGTGCAAATTGCCTCACAGTTGGCGCTCTGTCTACACACTTAGGAAAACTAGCTTTGATACCACTTGATGGGGACACAACCCAAGCACAAAATGGACACAACAGGAAAGGGAAAATTTTATTAACTTTGTAAATAAGCTAATACATTTAGTACAGAGAAAATAGACTTCAAAACATGCCCTATGGGCTTGCAATAGCATAAATCTGGAGATAAATTCTTCTCCTAGTGCCTTCTCTCAAACTCCACTCTGAACTGTCCTTTACAATGTCAGAAATGTTCTTAAATAGACCCCAGAGGGTTAAGGATTAGGAATACATTCTAGAAAGTGCTAGTAGGAATCCACCAACCAAATAGAAGGCTCTAGAAGTCACATTAGAAGTTGGTGCAAAATTAGAAGAATCTAGAAACGATAACCAAACTTCCAGGAGGCATAACTTTTGAACTGTTGCTCCGATTAACGAATCGTTTACATTTTTGAAAAGCTCTCAAAGTGGTCTATAGCCCTATGGACAAGCTTCGCTCATTCTCCATTTTTTGGCCCTATTCAAGGTCATTTAATTCCCTTAACCTAACTTCAAAGCATTCTTAAGAGGTCTCCAAAAATTGAAAAACTACGATAACTTTCAAACCGTGGGGCCTTTTGACTTGATTCCTTTTCTGGAATGCTCTAAATTACAATGAAAATATTTCAACCAATTTACACCTTCTAGTTCACCAAAATGATGGCTCAATTACATACTCCTATTTTTCCAACATTTACACATATCCCAAGGTGATTAAAAACTCTATCTTAGAACACTAATAGTGGAACTATGAGAGTTGGAACCTTTATTTGACCCAAATGGGTATCCAGAAATGAAAACACATGAAACAAAAATTAAGTCTAAGTAATTTTTTTTTGGATGACACAAGATTGCCCTTATACCTCTGGATGCTCCTGCATCAGGAAATTATTAATGAATATTGCGATTTAATGTTTTAAGGGTATTTTGCTATTTGATTTTATTATTATTTTAATTACCGACAACTTTGTCGTAGTTGAATTCCATTTAATTGGATTTGCCCATTTTTGTATGTGTTAAAAGGATTTATTTAAGTGAGCCAATGATTTTCCTAATTATATATTGTACTTTTGAAATAAGTATATATCCCAAAAAGTGAGTTATTTCTCACTTCTCACATTTTGAAAACAAGGAAATTGGAGAAAATCCTCCAAACCCCCATGTGATTTTTTGGTGTTTTCCTAGTTGAGTGAGTTTCGATCCTGGTGTTTTCACAAGGATAGGTGCATTGGATTTAGAGTGGGAAGATCTTCCCTTACTGAGATTTCTATCAACGTGGGTGCTCCAATTATTTTATAGAGTCATTCTTCGTTTTGGCCCTTTTGGCTGTGAGGTAGGGCTTTTTCATTTAAATAGTTTTAGCTCATTTCAGCTTATGTTTTCTATTGCTTTATAGTTGGAAGCTGAGAACTAGTGTTCCCCTATGTTTTCACATGTTTATTTGACCCAACTATGTGTGTGTGAGAAATTTGGGGTATATGACTTTGGGGTTTCGAAGTTTTGAGTTATTATGTTGGTTATTTTTGCATATGTGCTTGAAACTTGACTTTTATTGGATTTTTGGATGTTTGGGAACCATTTGGATAATGGGTTTTAATTTCATTGATTTTGGTCAATGTTGGATTTTGGGTGTTTGACTTTGCCTTGATTTGTATGTCGCCCAATTTTAATTGGTGTTTCTTGGCACTAATGCTAGTCATGGATTTGGATTTCCCATGAGGAATCAAACCAGTGATAGATGTATTTTTATTGCATTGGGATTCATGTCAAATTTGTACTCTTGACAATATGCTCGATTGAGTGATTTTTGTACTTATTGGTTTTTTCTCTCTCATCCAACTCTTGTTTAGTTTTGATTTCACGTAGTTGGTTGTGCCCACAAATGAGCATGTGTGCCTACATTTGATGGGATCTTGTGAGACTCAGACTCCTGGATATGGGCTGATTAAGGGATTGTTCATTTGGGGTTGGGTTGGGAACTTGCATTGGCTCTGGGCGCTCATTGTGAGATGAGCATGGGTATGTAGGGTAGATGCGTGAAGTGGCTTCTCTTGTATACCCCACTTGTATTCTAATAAGATAGCATGAAGAAGTTCTAACAAGTGATAACTAAATTAATAAATGGGTAATAAAACTTAATATCAAACAAGTGAACGCTTGTATGGTTGTTTCAAGGGCATGTTGTGATGGTTTCCTGAGGGATTCATTCTGCACTTGATATAGCTTGGGCTTTTCGATGCCAAGCAACTTACACTCCACTAGAGTCCCTACATAGTTATCCTTAGTGGATCTTACTAGTGACCTATTGTACTGCATTATCTTCTAGATCATATATACATTTTGTATCATATTCTTGATTGGCATGTGTGTTAGCCATGGGTGTTTGTATTTTGTGATTGTGGTCGGGTCATTATCTCCATGAGCACAGTGAGAGTGGGCCTATGGGTACCACATGGTTGGGACACATGTAAGAATTTGGTATAGCTTTGATACCATGTAAGAATTTTCCTTAGGGAAAAATGATGCCAAGATCAAGAAGGTCAAGAATAAGCATAATATGGATCAAATGATGTATGATCATAATAACAATATGGGAATGAATTGATGTACAAGTACACTAGAAGTGCCTGTATATAAAGACCTCTAGAATGACTAGGAGTTAGCAAAATGATAAGCCTCACAATTAAGCACATGTCCACTAAGAGTGGATTATCCTCCATAGAGCATAGGAGTTTGTACAATGATGAGAGGATAAGTTTACATGGGTGTGTCATGTAAAAAGATGTTGTAGACACCATGTGCTTAATTAGAGTGTGAACAACTATGTTGTCTACATGATAACTCAGTTGATTATGCAAACTCTAGTGTTTATATGATAAATAATAAAATAATGCATTTAACCTAAGTAAATTTAAGTAAAGTGTAATAATAATTAATTATTTATACTAACACCCCCCCTTAAGTGCAACTTAGGGGATTGCACTTAAGATTACAAAAGCTATGATGAAAATGCATGATGGGTCCCGACTGCTAGGCCATGTTAGGTATCCATGTACAAATGCAATGATTTACATACAATGTGATGCAATCTATCTAAAAATGGAGAAAGATGGAAAGCCTCATGGAAAAAACCCTCCCCCAAAAAGATATATAATTACAATAAAGAAGAGAAGAGTCATGTGACCCCCCTTGGTGAAAAATCCCACACCCCCAAAAGATCTCGCCAATGAAGATACTTGACCTCAATGAAGGGCTTGGTGAAGATGTTGGGAATTTGTTACTTTGTAGGACAATACTGTAATGCAATGACCTACTCATGAATCAAATCTTTGATGTAGTGCATATGAACCTCAATATGTTTTGTCTGCTGATGTTGGACTAGATGTTTGGATATTTCAACGGTACTCTGATTATCACAATGTACGACTGTGGGTCTAGGTAGATCAAAACCAAATTCCTTTAGAATATTCTACAACCAAATAGCTTCTGTTGTCACAGTCACATCTCCTCAATACTCAACCTCAGTTGATGAAAGAGCAATAGTTTTTTTCTTTTTACTCTGCCAACAAATGGGGCCAGAACCAAGATGAAACATGTATCCTAAAGTGCATTTGTGAGAATCAATATCTCTTACATAGTCTGAGTCTATATAACCCACTAATTGTAGTCGAGTTGTAGCTACATAAAATATCACATATGTATGTGTACCTTGGATATAGTGTAGGATGCATTTGGCTGCCTTCCAGTGAACTTCATGTGGCTCTTGCATGAAGCGAGAAACCATGCCAACTACAAATGATATGTCAGGGTGTGTATGTGTCAAGTAGATGAGACTTCCAACCAACTGTCTATACAAAGTAGCATCAACAAGTGGAGTGGAACATTTCACTTCTAGCTTAACACCTGAAAGAAATGGAGTAGATGCAACCTTGCAGTCACTCATGCAAAATTGAGCAAGTAGATCAAGAGCATATTCAGGTTTTCATAATGTGATCCCTGACGAAGATTGATGTATCTCGATACCAAGGAAATAATGAAGTAGACCCAAGTCTGTAATCAAAAATCTATCCTGCAAAGTAGCCTTGACACTTTCAATGATGGATGTTGTACATCCTATAATGATCAAGTCATCAACATAAAGCACAGGTAGCAAGTGAGAATCATCCCTCTGAAGAATGTAGACATTTGGATCAGAATGACATCTGGTGAACTTTTCTGAGAGAAGGAGAGAATCCATCTTGGCATACTAAGCTCTGGGAGCTTTTTTTAGTCCATAGATAGAATTTTTCAACTTTCAAACCCAGGTAGAATCCTAAATGAATCCCTGTGGCTGCTCCATATAATTCTCCTCATAAAGATCACCATTCAAGAATTTTTTCTTCACATCCATCTGATGAACACCCCATCTCTGAGCTACTACTATAGCTATTTTCAAACAAATGGAGTTCATTTTTGCAACTGGTGCAAAGGTCTCAGTGTAGTCAATGCCAGGTACCTGAGAGAAACCTTTTGCAACAAGTCTAGCTGTATGTTTATCAACACTTCCATTTGCTACAAACTTGATCAGATAGATCCACTTACACCGAACCAATTTTCTTCCTTTAGGAGGAGAGATTAAGTCCCATGTATCATTTCTCATAAGAGAATTATATTCTTTCTCCATTTCTTTATCCCATTCTAGAGTACCTGAAGATTCTTTGAATGATTGTGGATTAGAAGCAACTACAATATAAGCATGAGGGAGTGAGTTGTGTTGTGATCTTGTCCTTCTAGTATTTAAAGGATTCCCTGCCAATGGTCTTGCGGCATCCAATGTTTGTTGAGCCCATTTAGGTCTAGTGGAAGAAGGTGTAGAAGGGATATCCTCAACCTTAGTTGGTTGATGCCTCTATTTGGGTCATGGATGAACATCTTCCATGTCACTATCATCATTGTCACTCTCTTCAATGAAGGAGGAAGGAGGAGGAGTTGAAGAAGTAAAGTTGGGACAACTTTCTTCAAAGTGTACACTCCTCTCATAGAAAATGTCACGTGTCTCTGGATCCATCAATTTGTAGGCTTTATGAGAGTGTGGATATCCAAAAAAGATGCAAGGTTTTCTTTGAGGTTCCAATGCCTTGCATTTCTATGGAGGTATTCATGCCCATGTTGGACAACCAAAGACTCTAAAGTGCTTTACAAAAAATCTCCTACTAGTCCAAGCTTCAAAAGGAGTTACTCCATTTAAAGCTTTATGAGGACTCTTGTTTTGGATGTAGTTAGTACAATTCATTTCTTCAGCCCAAAAGACTTGATCAAGAGACTTATGTAATAGCATGCAAGTGGTCATCTCCTTGATGGTTCTATTCTTCCTTTTGGCAATACCATTCTATTGTGGTGTGTATGGTACTAAATGTTGAAGGTAAATTCCCTCTTGAGTACAAAAGTCTATAAGTCTTGAGTTCACATACTCCCCTCCATTATTTGTTCGAAGAACTTTGATGGATTTCTCTTATAGTTTTTCTACTTGAGCCTTGAAGCTGAGAAATTGGTCAAACACTTCACTCTCATGAGCCATGAAGAATACCCAAGTATAGCGAGAGTAGTTATCAATGAAGATGAGTGCATAGTGAGATTTTCCAAATAATGGCATTGGAAATGGCCCTGCCTCATCACTATGAACTAGTTCAAGAATACATTGTGCTCTACAAGACTTCCCCTTATCAAACATTTTTTCTAGATCCTTCCTAAGTGTGTAACCTGAAAAAACACCATTTGAAAACTAGACTTGAGGTAGATCATGAACCATGCTCTTTCTGCTAAGCTATTGAAGATACCTATAGTTAAGATGTCCAAACCTCTCATGCCACAGTTTTCTTTCTCTATTTGAATGCATTAACAAGGCTTGTGCATTAGATTTAGGCACAAAGGAAGAGAAAGTGTAAATCCTTGAATCATGATTAGCTTCACCTATTGCAACCATAGAGTCATCCTTGATTCTTTTCACTACGAATGAATCTGGAAGAAATTCTACCTTGTTGCCACCTCTATAGTGAGTGATTTGGTAGACTAAAAGAAGGTTGGAGGTAAGATTAGGAACATAGAGAACATCCTTGAATGCTCCAATTTCCATCTCAACTTCACCTTTTCCTTCAACTTCCACTTTAGTATCATCCCCTACAAAGATGTGAGGTACCTCTGAAGGTGTCATGGAAGAAAAATCTCTTTTTGAAGTGCCCATGTGATGTGTGGCACCTAAGTCAATAATCCATTCTCCCTAACTGAAAGTGTTTGTGAGGAAAGCTTGCCCTTTTCTCTTAAAATCTATAGATGAAGACCCTTTCTTCTTATAAGAATTAGGCAATGGAACATTGTGCTTCTTCATCATATTTTTCAATTCAAGGAGAAGACTTGCCTTGTTGTTGATTTGAATTGGGTGTTGGTTTTTTTGTGTCCCCTTGTTTGTTGTCTTTCCACTTCCTTTTGCCCTTACCTTTGTTTGAACTTTCACCACCTGAATTTTTAGAATTCTCATTGTTAGCCACCAATTCCTTAGACTTTGAAGACTTGAGGATCCCCATTTTTATCAACTTAGTTTGTTCATCCTCTAACAACTCAGCATAGTCATCAAAAGTGAGTTTCTTAGAGGAATCCCCTAAGCTAGTCTTTATGGTGTTGAAAGAAGAGACAAATGTGAAGTATTCAGATGGCAGCTTGTTATGAATGAGATCAATCAACCTATCATCTTTAATGAGACTACCACAATCATTAAGTTTTGTTCTCAACTCATTCACCTTAATGATAAAATCCTAAATAGAATCAAAGCCATTAGGATTTAGGGAGATAAGCTCATCTTCAATCTTGTACACATCTTCCTCAATCACTTTACCATGTAAGTTTCTAAGAGCATCCCAAGTTTCTTTGGATGTATTATGTTTTATGATTTGATAGAGGATCTTGTCATCAATCCCTAACCTAAGAGGACTTAGGGCTTTCCTATTTGTTGTTTCCCAAGAATTGATATCACTTTGAGATACTTGATCACCTATTGGTTTAGGAAAAAAACCATCTGCATATTGAGAAACTTCTACATTCATTAATTCACACCATTTTTAACTGACCATGTGGCATAGTTATGTGGTGTTAATTTTGGAATCTTAAGGTTTCCCATAATGCAAGGAAAGAAAAATCACAATAAGAAAAGAGGAACACAACACCAAGACGCACACCCCCTTTTCACTCAATCAAACCCCCCCAACCCCCCTGCCCTCCAAATGAATGATTTTGGCACTTTATACTTAGTGCATTTACAATAGCCACTTGCCAATTTGGGCTTTACTAGACTTCTGATTTTGCTGTTTACAACCTCCTCTTGGAGTTCCAATTTAGTACTAAGCAGTATAGCTCAAATGTACAACAATTTTGAAGTTTGATCAAAGCAATACAATGCAAAAAAGGACTTATTTCTAAAAGTGGTATTTTTGTCCACACAAGCCTATAATCTGATTGTATATCTGGAAAGCAGATAAAAAATTATGCACTTTTAAAAAAAATGGAACTTGAAAATGTGTCCAGATGAGCTCGTACGGAGTATTTGAAGTTGCAAAATGCAAGATTGGATAGGTATAGTCACCAAAAACTAAATTTTCTGAAAAATACGTGCACTAGAACTAGAAAATAATAACACCACAAAAAAATTCAAAAAATTCTAGCCAAATTTTTTTTTCACCTGATTTGGAGTTTGGATGATTGAGATATGGCCTCCTGAAGCCAAATTGTTAAATAAAAACTACATATGGTGAGGGGTCTGCTCAGAGAAATGCAAGGCTAAATTTTATGTCCAAATGGCCATCATGACAGTGTAATTTGGCTTGCTGGTGATGGTCAAATAATTGTCAAATTTAAGACAGTGTACGGATAACATCAGTGAAAAAAGAGCTCCTCGGTGACATGGTAGTATGGACTATACAGATAGATGATGTCAGTAGGTCCATACAGATGACATGGCATGTATGGATGCTAATGTGGTTGTTAGCTATGCATAAAAGTGTGCTAACTATTCAGGTGATGTGGCAGCCAAATCACCCTCTACGTCAGAGCTGATGTATCACTAAGTTGGTGTTGACTGGGTTGTTGTGGTAGGGTGTGACATAACACTAATTTGTGGTGCCACATGGAAGAACTATGTGATTTTGAGTGGAAGAGGAGGTTGTGTAGGCGATTTTGTGTGAGGTCACCTAAAAGTAGAAATAGTGGCACCAAAGTTTGAAGTTATCAACACTAGAGGTTGTTTAATGGTGCCAAAAATTAGAAGCTGACAAGAGGTGTTCGACACCTGAATAAGAAAAAGTTGGTGGCTAGCATGGGTGTCACCATAGGGTGGGTGTGGAAATTTTAGTCCCACATTCACCAAGCGATGAGTTTATAAGGTTTTTAAAAACTAGAGCATTCACTCATCAACTCAACTTGAAGCTACCAGTTCTTTGATCACCAGTTTGTGAGTTGTGGTCGGCCATGGAATGTTGGAATATGCCACTAGATTAATAAGGAATATTCCACCATGGGTCCTAGGATTTAACCACTAGGTTAGCCTGCAAAAAAATGCTTCTCTATAGGAAAAAATATTTGAAACAAAGAATGCAGATCCAGATCAAAAAAATAAAATAATTATAGAGACACAAATATGCAGATCTAAAAATTAAATTCATAGATCTAAAATGATCATACCTAATTTTGCAAATCAGACCTTTGGGTGTTGGTTTGCAAAAAAAAAAGCCTCAAATTTGACTATGGCCTAGGGTAGACAAATTTATAGTCAAAATTTACCGATTCAATGCTCTGGATGCAATGGTGAGGTCCACTTTGGCTCTAGATGCTCCCAATAGCTACAAATACTCTAGATCTGAATCAAGGTCCTCCAATATTTGAAAAAAAAATGATCTCCAATGGCTATGAAATGACAATCCTGTGGTTTTGATACCATGTAAGAATTTGGTATAGCTTTGATACCATGTAAGAATTTGCCATAGGGAAAAATGACACCAAGATCAAGAAGCTCAAGAACAAGCACAATATGGACCAAATGATGTATGCTCATAATAACAATATGAGAATGAATTGATGTACAAGTACACTAGAACTGCTTGTATATAAAGGCCTCTAGAATGACTAGGAGTTAGTGAAATGATAAGCCTCATAAGTAAGCACATGTCCACTAAGAGTGGATAATCCTCCATTCAGCACAAGAGTTTGTGCAATGATGAGAGGATAAGCTTACATGGGTGTGTCGCTTGTAGACACTATGTGCTTAATTAGAGTAGTGAAGTATATCACACGATACTGGAATGTATTGCATAGTAGTTGTAAGAAGTATAGTGCGATAGTGGAATAGTATCACCTTGTAGTAGTGAATAGTGTCATACGATACTGGAAAAGTATCACATGGGTTTTGCGTGAAAACCTACTCAGGCAAACAACAGGTGTTTTTGGACTTGTCAGTTGTGTTTTGGAGTGTTTTGGATACCCTATTGGGTTCCACACCTTTGTAGTTGGAAACAAATTTGCTACAAGGTATTCCTTATACTTAAGATATATGTTAATATATGCAACAATTCATTTGAGATAGGTTCAAGACCCCTCTAAGTTAAGATAAAGATTCTAGGAAATCTCAAGGCTTTAGGAATTTAGACTCAGCCAAATTTTAGGAGTCAGCATTTATCTTTCAACATGGTGTCCAGTAGATGAGTGGTTGTAACTTTGAGCCCTCATCTTGTGTGTGACCTTTGTTGGTCTCTTCTTGTACTTCTTGATTATGTTATGGTTAGTGGGAATGGACTTGAATGTTTAACCATGGTACAAACTTTTACCTTGAGCTTAAAAAGAATATCCCTTTGTGTATTCTCATGATTTGTATGATCTTGAATTCTAAGTTGGTAAGTAGTGATGCTTGGGGATCTTTGGTTTTGTGGTTTATGATTAGTTTTCCATTGCTTTCTAGTGTAAGTTGTTGTTGCACCTTATTAAAAAAAATATTAGCTTTGTTTATCCTTGTTCCAAGGATCTCCGGGCAGGGCATTACACTCTTGCCTCTTTAGAATAATATTTTAATCTATGTTAACTTTTACTTATTTTATTTATTTTTTATCACATGATCTAACTTTTGTTCATTTATGTATATTTTTTCATTACTTAAAATTACATCTTACATTGCATTTTTTACTTACTTCATACATGGACAATAAAATGCATATCACTAATCTCATATATTATACATCTATAAACTGATATTATTAGTAATGAAGACTAATTGTTAGCTTCAATTTTCTATTTTTTTATAGTTCTATTATTACTTTAATAATCTTTATTTTTTCATAAAGATAACAAAATGAAGATTCATTGCTAATATTCTAGAAAGGCCTAAGATAAATGACACAAAACCATGCATGCACAATAACTTGCAAATAAGAGTTTTTATATGAATAATTTTTTATTTTTTTAATCTTCTACAAAAAATTATTTTATATTTTTTAATAACTCTAAATATTCTTTAAAAAGCCTAGATAAAATATCAATTGTGTGGGTGATTTCTAAATTAAATAAGATAAATGCTTAATTTATAGTATAAGGTTGATTGCATATAACAAAGTTATAATAAGGTCAAAGTAATTTAAAGTATTGGCTAGTTAAGGATATTGATCAGGAATATCATATGTGTTAATTTTGAAATAAAATAAATGAGGTATCATTTTAAGGTTTGATCTGTAGACAATTTCCTCATTTGATTGTCATGCTCTACCATGCTATGCCTTACCTTTCTACTTTTCAATTCTAAACAATCAAGACTCAAAAACAACTATGCTAAAAATATTTAAATCCCAATAGAGCTATTATAGGCAAAGCATCAAAGAAAAAGCACACGTGACTCGTGTGCCATGTGTCACTCATGTGAGGATTCTAGCAGTTTATTCCCATGGAAATGAATAATCTTATTCAAATATGTCCTTGTATACATCAAACCCAATTGTGCCACCACTCTTTGGAAAACATTTAAAAATAGAAAAAATATCATAGATGAAAAAAAAGTGAACAAAACACTAATTGTGATATTGCTACCAGGATTTAACTGTGTAGTTTTTGAGTCAAACTCATTGAACAAAACACTAACTATTTAGTCAAATTGCAGTGCCTCAATAGACACTTTTTACAAAAATTGAGAATATGTGGATAGTATTACATTGTTAGATAGAATATCAAACAACATGAATATAATGCATCTCAATATATTGTGTAGATTTAATAATCCTAAAGGAACAAATAGATTCTTTCATTAAAATTTAATTTATGAATATATTATCAATTTTAGATAATTGTCATGCCCATTATTTTCCACCCAAAACACACTTTTTTTTTCATTTATGACAAATTTAGATTGGTAAAAAATATTATACAACTTGAAATGCGATCACGATAGAATTCTCATGTTTACTACTAATATTTGGAAATAGAAATAACAAAACTATTTTTTATTAGAGTAAATAAAGTATAACATTCGTTAATGTAACAAGTGTATTCTCAATCAAGAACCAACATAAAACTTTCATATATCTTCCATCTCTTTTCTAAAGTGCATCTTATGCATTCCGAGTTCATAACATAAAGATGTTAGAATATATAGTCCACCAATATAATTGAGAGGGCAGGTGGGTGGGGGAGCGACGGGGGCTGGGGTTGAATCAATTATCCAACTAATATCACAATTATCAACCTTATTAAACTTTAACCATATGAGCAATATAATCAGAAACCACAACAAGATACTCATACACAATAACACCAGATATACACTAGGGAAACCCTTGATTAGAGGGAAAACCTCGATGGGGATGGCACCCACAAGATGATGTACTAATATAAATATTCCTTGTTAGAGGATGGACCCTATTAGGAGTCTATAACAACATTCAGTACATATCAGTCCTTGTTAGGAGACTTTGAATCTCTGTTAGGAGATTCGAACCCTATATTTAGGAGTTGTACCATCCCTGTTAGGAGTTGTGGAAGATAGATGGACCCACTATCCAAATAGCTTTAGGGAAAGACCAATGAACCCACTATCCAAATGATCTTTATATTATTCCTTTCAAAATAATAGAAATGAATAGTACCACTTCTTCCTCTTTCTCTATCTTGTCAACCAAACTTCTGCTCCTTCTAGTCTTGTAACTAGATCACAAATCTTGCATCCAAAATCCCTTGGATTGCTTACTCGCATTCACCAAATACTCTGCTCCTTTTCACACTTTGCATTGAACAAATACTCAATACACTTTTCAAACAAGGAAAACATCTTTCCTTTATACCGTATCTTCAAAATAATTCCTTAAGTTGACCTTGAGGCTTTCTCAATTAATTATAATAAGATAATTAATTCATTCATAATTACAATAGCACTGTTAGCTCATAGTCTATGCAACTTCTCACACGTGTGACACTAGGACTTGCACATTTGCTGATGTCATCATCAGATTGTCATATGTCACTATCTAACCACACATCTCCAGATTATATCTCTATCAGACGATATAATACAAACATCAAAAACTACTTCTTAGGTACTTTGTCTTTGTACTGCTCTCTGTAAATCAGGCATATCTTCTATATGTCTTCAACTCAGGCACTGTGCATTGAACCTTCACATAAAGACACTGTATCGAACATATCCATGAATGCATAACACCAGACAATCAAAACAATGTCCATACAACAAAGATCTTTTTTTGCTACTTTACTAGTCTTCATAGACTTATTGCTTATATGTTGACATCAATGACAAACATAGTCATGAATGCAACATGTCAATACTCTCCAATGCTTAGGATACTCCCCCAATTTAGTATCATCAAAATTCATGCCAAAAATCCCCCCCTTTGGCATTGATGACAACATAGATGAAAAACATCTAAGTTCCAAGAATACCAAAATAGTACACTGCTCCTATTGTTTTTGTATTTATCTTTTCAAATCCTCTTCATCAATCAAATCTAAAAACCTCTGGAACATTGCTCTATTATGCATCTTCTTATGATCAAAAATAGTTGTTCACAATAAAAACTCACCATACATCAAAATTTTGAATGCTACATATGTCCCCCATAGAGATATTCCTCCTTCTTTCTTACACGAATCTTTCTAAATCTCCCTAATAAAGTAAGATATTCATGCACTCTTCTCCCCATATACTCAAGAGATGTTTTTCATGCATATTCTCCCCCATTGACATCAATGAAAAAGGCCTTATTATATCAATTCACTACTACATTTGAACTTGAATTGCAATGGCAGGATTTCACAATTGCGATGGCTAACCATTGTCCAAGCAACAATACCAAGAATTAGCTCCTATCAGATGGGCATAAGACTTTTGGCATCTAACATTGCAATGGAAAACTCATCCATCGCAATTACGATGCTAAAGGTTATTGTAATTTGGAAAAAGGTCAGGAAAATAGGTCACTGTGACATTTTTGTAATTGTGACATGCTAGCATCGCTATTACAACATCAAAAAGTTTTGATTTGCCATCCTAATAATGATGATTGTGTTGTATGACCAATAATCAAGTGTTAGAATGGATGTCACAACCAAAATGGTAGACAACAATAGTTTCATGGGTGTGATAGCTCTCTGTCATCTTTGTTTGTCACAAATACAACAGATATGCGACGATAGTGCTCTTGTTCCAATGATGTTCTGTTGGATGCACTATTGCAATTGCAATGGCCTGCTGATATATTTAAAAAAAACATTTTTTCTTTGTTAGAAATACATTTTAGTATGTTGATCACACATGTACACTTCTTAGCGCAGGTCATGTAGTTTCCTCTTTGGCCCCTCTCATAGAGATTGTGTTTGACATTCTTCTAAGTTGTTTGATTGATACTGCTTCTACTCAAGTTTTTCATAGATAATGTTGCATTCCATTTCCTTTTTATATTACTGTAGATAAGAAGCTCAATGTCATGATTATTTCTCCATGCATGAAGCTATGGATTCAACATACATTTTGTGTACAAGATTAGTTTATTGAGGACTTGACATGAAAAAAGGCAAACCACTGCCAAATATTTCCAAGTGGCCTTTTGGCAGTGGTCCACTTGTTTTCATGTCAAGTCCTTAATAAACTAATGTTGTACACAAAATATGTTGAAACCACAACTTTTTGCATGGAGGAACAATCATGACATTGGGCTTCTTATCTAAGGTAATATAAAAATGAAATGGAAATACAACACTATTTGTGAAATGCTTGAGCATAAGTAGTATCAATAAAAACAACTTAGAAGAATGTCAAACACAATCTTCATGAGAGGGGCCAAAGAAGAATTGCATGACCTAAGCTAAACAACATACATGTGTTTGTTGAATACAATTGGTTAATTATGTATTATCTTTGATGTTACACAAAATGTCATTGCCAATCAGTGTATGCCAAGCTCACTTGGGAAATGAAGACAGTTTCCTATGTCTACTAAGCATTTCAGAGTTTGCCTAGTTCAGAAGACAATGACTACCGAGTTCACTTAGGCGACAAAGAGAAGTTCATAGAAGATTGAGTGTTAACCAAGATCACTCAGTAAATGCAGGAAATATTGGATGGAACCAGTGTTAACCGAGCTCACTCGATTACCAAAGGAACTTTTTGAATATGTGTTGTTAACCAAGTTCACTCGGTTAACACAGGAAAATCATTTTTGAGTTAGTGTCTATCGAGCAAGGTTGACTAACGAAGGATTTTCTTGTTTTTTCATATTGAGTTTAATAGGTTTGTTTGTTGATTCTAGCTGATTGAGGAGAGGAATATTAATTATTCTAAGTTATATTCAAGCCAACTTGAGAATGTGTATGATATAAATATAAGGTCAAGTTGAGGATTGAATGTGTGCAAGTAATAGAAGATTTGAAGATGCTTAGAGGAAGCGAATTAGAAGGATAAACATAATATCCTTGTGAGCTGAAAAGATACATTTGATTAGAAAGGATCAAATATAAAAGCCATAATTAAGATATGTAATCATCAATTTAGTTGCATAAAAAATTATTCATCTCATTGTTACTCTCTAACCATTGTAGCAGTGCTCTAAATCTCTTAATAGAGTTGGCTTAACAACTATTTATAAATCTTCTAACAAGGTGACATTTCTAGATTGAGGTGTCTAAAGACCTCTAACAAGGACACTCATAATAGGGTGATTAAATTCTCTAACAGAGTTACATCTAACAGTGTGTTTTATAACCTTTGACTAGGTTGGCTCCTAATAGGACTCACTTCAGAAGAGTGAAAATTAGTAACTAGTTGCAATTGGTGGTTTTTCCCAAATTGGGTTTTCATGTTAAATCTTGGTGTCACTTGTGTTCATGCTATTTATCTCATGTCTATATAAAAAAGTTAAGTAAGGTTAATCACATATAATATCTTAAGATTTACATGTTAAGCATTTTTTGAGTTACAGTTGCTATTTCAATGCTTACCAAGTTACAACATTTGCTAGTGTAAACTGAGTGCCTGTGTGTTTGTCGAGCATCAGTATTTGCAGTGTAGTTTATGCTCTGTGTTGACATCTAAGGGATCTGGGATTTATTTTTGTGGTAACTGATTCACCTCTCCTCTCTTAGTTACTTCTCTTATATTTCCAACAATGTGATCAACATGTTAAAATTTATTTCTAACAAAGAACATTTTTTTTGTAACATGTTCTTCAGATATTTTCCTTGTGGTATCATTCAGTGTTATATCTCATGTCTTGACACATTGATGAGATATCATGTTGTATTTACTTATCTACACATCTCCCAAGGGATTTACCACATTTTTCATTTCTTAACATTGCTTTTATAAGGTTCTTTCAATGTGGTGCAGCTTCATTGGTGTAGCACAAATTTCCTTCTTTTGAAGCACACTCCATTTTCTCTCCTGCAGGTCTACCAAATATTGCAAATTTCCTCAATTGCACAAGGTCTCCTTTAACTTTTTTCTTCTAAATATATTTTTCTTTTAGTATCTTTTGTGAGGCCTCGCCCCGACCCAACCTAGCACCGATGATACATTGTTATTTTGATATTCATGCTTGTTATGTTAGAACATTATTGGATACATTGAACATTGTTAAGCTATTTTTTTTACAATGTGTGATGTTTACTTCAGTTATTTGATTTTGTCATTTAATGCTTATAAATATGCATAACGATGAAGAAAATGTATGCAACACTAACACATTTGCTTATGCAAGTCGAAAGGTTAGAAATATGAGTAGAATTAGATAAACAACTATTTATTAAGAAATGGATGCTTTAATTTATATAATTCCTCTAATATGTAATTCACATTATGCATGTGGTTTTGGACCTACTGATGTGTGCAATGAGTGTGCAGGAAAATTAGCCGAGACAACTCAATGGAAAAGCGGAGCTAAACTACTTGTTAATTTTATGCTAACCTTATATTGTAATTCTTTAAAGGTTGTAATTTGATCTTACTATTCTCATAACTTTTAATTGTTCCTAATAAGCCTTTAAAGGCTTAGAAACATTAGATTTAAGTACCCCTATGGGTAAGGATATGGGTGGGGGTACTTTTCAACCCTTTAGCCTCCTAGGTTGACTCTTAGGGTCTCTTAAAAACCCTATTATAGGCTGATTTCGAAAATGGGGTTGCTCTTTACTTGGGTTAGTGAAACCAAACCTCCATCTTGAGTTACTTGAAGCTTAGTGGAGTTAAGGACGATACTTAGAGGCATTTTGGGGGATTTTAGTTTTTTGGTCACCCAATCCTCTAGTTTTGGAGGAAGTTTTGAAGATTGAAGGAAGAAAAGGGAAGCTCTTCCCAAACCACCATTGCCATAACTCTTTTATGAAGGTAGGAGATCTTCACTCCATGAATGGTTCTTTATTTGTGTTCATGTTTTGAATCTTGCTTGAATCATGTTGGAGACATTATGTAATGTTGCATTCTTGTTGTGTGTTGGGGTGGATTGGGAGGGATTTTATCTTGTTTTCTTTTGATGTTATTCATATGCCTTCTTGGTGTGTTTATTGTTTTTGAGAGATTTTCATGGGGATGTTTTTGGCAACACTCACCCTTGGATAGGGAAGAGGTGGCCATGCTTGGGGAAAGGGCATTAGTTGGACCTCAATAGTGTAGAGTCTCCTCTCATGGAGAGAGGAGGGAGAAAGGGTAGGGTGTATGGGCCCCTACTTGTCATCCCATACCTTGTTGTATTGAGAATTCTTGAATGTGGAAACGAATGAAAATCCTTGTGGATATAGCCCCAAAAGGGCCTTGTGAAAGAATGGAAATTCTTGAAGTTTTAAGCCCCAAAAGGGCTAAGTGAAGGTATGGTGATTGACTTCTCCTATTGAGAAAATCCACCTTTCCCTTATATTGGTTCATTGTTGGACCTATTGTGCAACTAGGTGGGAATGCATGTTCAATTTTCTTATCTCCTTGTGTTGTAACCTCCATGTTGGTTCTTGTCTCCTTCATGTTGTTCCTTGATGCAATGAAGACATTTGATAAAAGATTTCTTCTGAAAGCCTTGAAGAAAACTCATTGAATTGTAATATTTTGTAAGTTGTAATTGATTTTGATGTAGTGGCAAAGACATCGGGTTTTCTTACTGGTTCTTTCTCGATGGAGCCTTGAACCGGGATGAATAATAGAGGAAATAAAGAAGATTATGAAAATTATACTTGCAATGCCCTCAAGTGGTTCCAAATTTTGCTTATGTTGTGAGAAATGGGTTGATATATATAATGTCATTGAATTATAAACTATCAAGTTCCAATTATGTTAATGAAATGCAAATTAGATATACTAAAGCTCTAATTCGATGTTTTAGGTATTGTGAGGACATGAACAATCCTACATTGTAGACAACAAATTTATCTCACACCTTCTTAAATTATATAATTGACAAAACCAATGTGATTAAGGAATTATGCATCTACTTGGATTCAAAATAAGAGGCCCATATACCTTTGATGTAAGATGAACTATTAAACAAGAAATATAGAGCAAAGAAATTAAGCCAACACTTAGCCAAAATTGGCTTCCAATTAAAATGTGCATCTCCAGGTCAAACATAACCTCTTTGGAAAATATGGGAGGAATTTTAATCTTCCCAAGACCACAGAGAATATTCTCTATATTATTCTTTTAGATTGCACTAAAATTAATACTAAATCTTTAAAAGGAATATAAGTTCAATGAATTTGAAAATTATAATAACTAAAAGAACTTTTCGTTGACACTCCTCAACAAACTTTACTTTCACATTTAATTCCTAAGGACTAGGAGGCATGGTGCTAGTCTAATACTTTAGGTCCATTCTTTTATTAATCCTAAGCACCCCACTTTAATATTATTTTCTTCTATACTATTTCATCGCCATATCAATGCTAGGCATGGACTTAACCACCACCTGCAATTATTACCCAAGCCACTTGATGGCGAGGTCACGTCATAGGGAGGCAAGGTAAGTATTTCAAAAAAAAATTGAATGTAATATTAAGGCCGCCACCCTCCACCCAAACGCTGACTTCATCCTCCCCATGCACGTAAGTCTTAATGAGAAGGGGGGGGGGGGGGGGGGGGGGGGACAGGTCTGCGTACTACAGACCTAGAGCAGCGTAGGATAGGCCTACGCTCGGCAGACCAAGGACAATGCATTGTCCCCTTGGGAAGTGGGGGCCATGGTGGGGCGGGCCACTTGGCTTAGGTGGCAGGTAGGGTTAGGTCTTAGGTTAGGGGTGAGGGGGGGGTAGTTTAGTATTATATTAGTATTGTTTGTTTTAAAAATTGTTTTTCTTTGTTGTTGTAGAGTAGGTTATTAATTTCATTACTTTATTTCATGTTTTGATTTGTAAGTTTAATTAGTAAGTTAGTTAGGTTAGTAGTTAGGGAATAGTCTTGGGTTAGTATGGTTAAATATACTTGTTAGTATAGTAGTTATTGTATTCATGTTTTAAAATTCATAGATTGTTGTTTTAGTTTGGTATTATGGCAATCTTAAAGTTAAGATAGTCTAGATTTAGTTGTAATTTAATTAGTATTAGAATTTTTTTAATTGAGTTAGTAGAAATTAGTGTTAGTCAATTGATAATTGTTTAAAAGTTTCACCTTAAATGTAGAATACGACTAGAAGTTGGTATCATTAGTTCGTGGATAGATTCTACTATTAGCTTAGATTAGAATCTTACTAATTTAGTAATTAGATTATAATTACTCTATAAGATTAGGGAGCATTTAAATTGTCTCTTGTTTTTATATTGAGCTTGGTTAATTTAGGATTTTTTTTTGTGTTATGCATATATGCTTAGGTTGATAATTAAGCATTAACCATAATGTTACAATGAGGTTAGTATGGAATAGAAATTTAAATGTAAGTTATTATAAGTTCGAATTTAAAGGTTTAAGTTGATATTAGGATATTCAAATTAAAATAGGCTTAATGTTTTATAACTAGTTCGATACTATTTATGAGTTAGTTAGTTTATTGTAATGATTGACATTTCAATGTTGGACCTTAAATTTTAATAAGGTTTGAACAAGTTTAGTAACTTATAGATTTATTTGAAATTGTACTAGTCATCAATTTTAATAGCAAACAATAAATTAATTAATTAGATGGTTATAAGTATGTTGAGGAATTTTAAGGTTAACCTTAGATTTGAGATTAAAGTTTTTAACGTAATTAGAATGAAGATGGTAGAAGTTAATTAATGACATTAAGCCTAGAGCAATTGATCAAATTTGTAACGACGTACAAGTTATTCATTTAGTAGTATGGGCCTAGATAATTAAACCATCCTTAAGGTTGTAACAATTGATCATGATTGTACCATTTTAGTTAAACCCTTAAAACCTTTTTGACCATGTTATCTTATCTAATCTTAGTTAAATCTATGATCATTTGTCGACCCTATCATCTTAATTAGTTTTAAAAAATAAAAAATAAAAAATAAATTTGTGTGTGTTTTTGCCCTTACTTTTTGGGCATGACACTTTTTTATAATAGCTAATTTCAATATAAATTATTTAATACATAACATTATATAAGTATCCCCTAAAATCAATCAGCAATGAATGCGTTTTGGTGGGGTGTTTTCCAAGAATCACTTGCCTCTAAATAAATTTTACTAACATATTATGAGTATGATCTTAAAATCATGCTTAATAACTCACAACATTATGTAGAAGATCACTTGATTCAAGAACCCATTCTGATGGTTCTAGTTGCTTCTGTCACAGTTCAAGTTTCTCTTGTTGTTGATGGTATTGCCAAAGCTCCTTTTCTTTTTTTGATCTGCTCTACCTATTGATGTTGCAATGGGGAATGTGTGCATTTCTTACTCATATCTTTCTTGGAGTTTCCTCTTTCTCTATGGTTTTTGTTGCAACTTTTGTTGGTGTGGTTGTCCCTGTGGTTGCTAAGATTTGGACTCTGCAAGCATGTATATTCCATCTCTAAATTAAAATATTGTGACAAGGTTCATTGAACAGAAAATAGATCAAACTAATATTCAACATAGTTTAATTAAAATTAGATCACAAAAAATTAATCAAAATGCAGTACAAAGACAATATGAGAAAATTTTACATGTGAGAGTTCAAGCAGAATTATGGAAGCATGCAAAGATTTTACACAAATAATACGATGCTTTGATTCTTCATTTCTATTTAACAAGAATAAACATTATGCTTTGCTTTTTTAGATCCTATATTATAGGAGCCACCATAAAATGACTCCCTAATATATGAATTATTTCAAAAACTCAAAGAAACAATCTTATTTAACCTTAAAACAACTACAAGAATGATGTAATATTCCCAACACTTGCATGCATTCAAAATTTTAAAGAAAGTAGAGACAATACATTTCAGACACCTCCCAAACAACCATTTGTCAAACACCATGACACCTATGTCATCTATTCATGCTTTCTCCACTTTAAATTCATGTCTCAAATTTTAGACATTGTCAATAATTGCAAATATAGGTCTACACACTTTATAATCTCTAGTGACATTGTAAATAACAAATATACAAAATTGTGGTAACATTCTCTTCCAATGAATTCAAAGGGGACCATAAGTTTTGTAGAAGGTGGCTAGATGATGTTGTGATAGGGCCTTGATCAATATAAATTTTTGCCAAAAAAGTTGTTAGGTTTGCCTAACTTTACCTTTGTTTCTGCTCTATTGCTCTTATCATTTGCCTTTGTTTCTATTATGACTGACATTTCTTTCCATTTTTCATGTTTGGGCAAGTTTGCTATATCTTTGATCTAGAAGCACCCTAACCATCTCCTCAGAATGTGGAGTCATAATTAGTATGTTTTTGAGTGTTCATAGGTTATTGTATTAGTTGTTTCAATTCATGTTATTAAGTGTTCAATTAAGGTCATGTTGACCAAGTTCATGTTTTAAGCAATGTGGATCAAAGAGAGTCTAAATGTGGAAAATGTCATGTAAGGCCAGAGGTATAGTTTTAAAAGGTCATAATAAGATTTTGAACCTATTTAGGGTGCCAAGAAAGCATGTGAAAGCATAAAATGCAAAATGTGCAAAAAAAATTTGTTGTCAACATATTTGCAAAATGACAAGTTTTGGGGATATGGAAGGTCATCCATCTTGGACGAGCCCTTAGAGGAGATGAAATGTTTTTTTTTTTTTTTTGTATAAAAAAATGTAATCTAAGGTAGAAGATATATAGAGAGATGAGATGTGGAGGAGAAAGATGAAAAAAACATGGTGTGTAATCTTGTATAATAAATCAATTATGTTGTGAATTTATGTTGATGTATTGGTATTTGAATTACAGTCCTTGTATTTCCTCTCATATCTCATGGCTATGGTGATTCTTGAGCTCTTTATATATAGTAATGAATTTTAGATTTATTGCTGATGTTATAGGTGTGCATAACATCATTGGGTTTTGCTAAAGTTCTCACTATTCATTGTTTTAGATAGTAAATTATGTACCTTGTCAGAGTGAAATACCTCTTTAACTGCATATTACCATTGAATGGAGTTAAGGAAGTTGAGAATGTGTTCTTGGTTTCTATTGATTGTCATCTAATAGTTTAACACCAAAACCTTGTTTCTTGTATTGGAGGTGGCCGAGAATCAACAAGTATCTGCTCTTGCATGTGTAAAATAGTAAAACAACATTATGGAAAAATGTGAGAGAAGTTGTCTAGAGTTGCATGTGAGAAGGATGGTTTGTACCCACTCATGGGA
Organism: Cupressus sempervirens; assembly: GCA_028749045.1. Classification (NCBI taxonomy): domain Eukaryota; kingdom Viridiplantae; phylum Streptophyta; class Pinopsida; order Cupressales; family Cupressaceae; genus Cupressus; species Cupressus sempervirens. Next base: position 427,749,572 of record CM053784.1, on the reverse strand, counting down.
TGTTGGAGAATCCAATGAAAGGGTTGGAAGTCGAGATGATGGAGGTTTGAGATTGGTTTATTAAAATAACCATGAAATCCTCATTAAAGGCAGGGGTTTGAAGTTTTGATTATCTCCTCAACAGCTAGGAGTCCACAAGTTGGAAGTTGGAAAGCTTTTGGTAAGGTAAATGCATATGAAAGTTCATTAATTAACAAGTTAAATTCATATACAAGTTAGAACCTAAGATTTTGGAATTGGAGAGAGTTCAATAATGGCTATTTAAATTTACCTTTAGTTTTGGTAGATGTTTGGAAGAGTTTGATTTCTTACCTAAATCCCAAGGTAGGGCTACAAGGAAGAGCTCTCATTAGGTTTTTTTGTTTTGTCCATCATCACATCTATGGGCATTTAGTCTCCTCCATAGTTTCTATATAATGTTTTTTATGTACTCTCTAGACAGAAATAGTGAATAGAAGTTTATAAGTTGAATGTAGAAATGTGTAACAAAGTTATATAATGTAAGAGCTAAAGCTGAGTTAGATGTTCAATCAATGTAATTCTTTATTTTGATATATAATCTTGTGTGTGTCCTTTTTCTGCCCCTCTTCATTCCTACATTATAGATATGAAATCAAAAAAGAGCAGAGACTCTGTAGACATGGTCTTGATGAAAAGTGACAGAGACTTAAGGAAAATAAAAAGATGTAAACATGATCTTTGTTCATTGAAAATGATCTAAAATGTTGATTAAAAACCCTTCAGAAAGATCAAAGATGAAAATATGATCTTTGTTCATTGAAAGTGATCTAAGATATTGCTCAAAAAACTTAAGGAGGGAGGTTTAAAAAAGCAACATGGTCTTCATCCAGAATCATGTTGATTAGAAAGCCAACATTGTGAATTGAAAAGAAATCTCTTTTGTATCAGATCATTAATGAAAAATAAAATAATTATAAATTACTAAATATACACAACTAAATCTAAAACTAGTCTTATAATGATACTTGATGAAGTGAAGAATTCGCAGAACTTACTGATTCCTCAATGCCCCTAGAAGACTGAAGAAGAAATGTCTTCTTTTTGTGTCATCTATGTTAGTCGACAGTAGCTTTTTCTCTCCCTCGGATGTCCCTGAACTAAACAAAATTCAAACCCTTTAAAGAGAAACGAATGTATGGATAAAGAGAAGAGACCATACTATACTTTACTATATTAAAGATAGGTGCTAGATTGTATTGTTGTGATAAATTTGGTGATAGGAAGAACATAAAGGATGGGAGAAGTGTCTCCATTCATAATGCATTGGATATGAGGTTTCAAATCTACAAAAGATTGTGATTTTGACTATTGTGCAAGGATAGCAGAAATTTCAATGATATTAATCTACACTAAAGAATGGCCTACAAATTGACTAGCATAAAAACATGAAATATCATAAAATATTAAAATAAAAAGGTGAACTTGGCATTTGGAAACAATAACTAAAATATTTATGGATAAATTATAATTTAACCAAAGTATTTTGAAAATAAAATTCAAAAATTAAATTAGTAGATATTATATATAAACCTAGCTAGAGATGTAGCCAATCAAGTTTGACATTTGCACATTGTAATTTGCAACAAAGATTATAAACTATGAAATTATAAATGTCAACTGCTTTCTCCATTAAGCGTTGCATGTCATATGACTTTACGATCCTCTGCTTCCTCCCTATAATATTATTCAACATATCACCACACTCAAAATAAATAATGAGAATAGTTCATGAATCAATGTATACTTTAGAATGATCTAATATCAGTTGTTTCCACTATTCAAATTCTTCTTCATGTCTCCCAATTTACAACAAAAGTTATCAAATGCAATCAAACATGACTGCAAATAAATAGAAACAATAGAATACCTCAGAGAGGAATAATTTGAGGCACTCCCATAGAAAGTAATTATTTTGAATACTTCATACACTGTAACTAAATTTCATAATTAAATTAGTTTGACTATGGCATCCTTCTACATTGCCTAAAACCAAGAGATTCACACAGTTAGTTGTCATGCAATCATAGGTTAATGTTGAGCTTCACTTAGTTTCAAGAATAGTTTAATATTATCTACTAATCAAGGCCAACCACATGAAGGTGGAAGCTCATTTGGCCCCACCACACCCCACCCCCCCTCCTCCCCCCCAACATCTACATTCACTGTTAACATCTAAAACTTATTCATTATGTTAATAAAATGTAACATTCATGAATTATCATATGATAACATTTATTAACACATTAGTTTCATTAGAACATTCACATTAACATTGAAACATAAGATTCATTAGAACATTCACATGAACATTAAATAGAACATAAATAAAACATCTATACATAAACATCAATCATTATCAAACAAGTTACATAAGTTCACATGAATCATTTATTTTTTTCTTTTTTTGTCCCTCCCTATATTGTTGCAGAGGCATATCCATGTCCTCTTCAATATTTCTTCTCACCTATGGACATGCACTTGATGTCCTTTGCTAAGGTTTTCCTCTGCAATAATAAATAACAGGGTTAAATTTTAAAAAATTGAGACTCTAAAGATTTTAAAGAACATTGTAGCACTCTTTATCTTTACCAACCACTTCATCTTGCCCATCGGCTTGGACCTCAACATGCTCATCATTTGCATCCACTACAACTGTAATACAAGATGTTTTCTTAATCCCAACACATATTATAGTTAAATTTGTATTACTACACTAAATTCAATTTAAAATATTTACTTGTATTAATAATTCAAAAATAAAAAATTGAATAGAAAATGTTTACTTGTGTATATATTGATATTATTCTTCATCCATCTCATCATCAAGACGATGTCATCATCGAGATTGTCACCACCACTATCCTGGTCATCATCATCCTCATCATCATCCCCATTATCATCATCATCATCATCATCACCAACATCATCATCCTCCACCTCCTCATCATCATCATCATGATTAGTAGGAGAATCATCATCGTGATTAGTAACAAAATCATTTACTTCAAGAGCATCATTGACTAACTCTCGATCGTGATCCACTTCTTCCTCTTCCTTAGTATCTTCTTCTTCCATCGCATTATACTTTATTGCCCTTCCCCTTGGATCATGTCTAACAAACAATGACCAACCTAATTTATGTGGAATCTCTGAGTAAAATACCTACTCACATTGGCTTGGAAGAACATAGGGCTCATCCCCAAATGGCTCAAACAACCTTGTATTAATCATTGGAAAACCATTCTCATGCTCACTAATAGTTCTATCAGGATCATTTTGGTTGAGTAGTAGTCTGTACCATTTGATGACCAAGAGAACTAATTTGAGGGAAATAAAGTCACAATCAACTATATCAACCAAAATGCCATATTATCGATTTTGAGATTGTCGAGGATGTAAGTCATTTCTAGATGAAATATTGGTCACCTGGAAGACTAAACTTATCTTAGAATCACAAGTACTCTCCGTATCATCTAAATCTTTGATGCAAAATTTATAACCATTGTAGAACATAGTCATGTGGTGTTTCACCTACAATAATCTCAAACATTATAAATTATCCCACCACGAGTTCAAAAACATTGGGTTGATTAACAAACTTATAAGTACCTAGAGATCTCTTAAACCATATGCTAAATCTATTTCCTTCTGTGTAACATTGAGATCTCCATTAAAATGAGCTTGTTTAACCAATGAAGACAAAAAGTCTCATTTAATCCATGACCAGAATGTTGACATCATTCAATCCATATCATCATCCAATCTTTGATTGTTTTCAATAAACAAATGTATTGCATCCCACTCTTGAGCAGTTGTACAAAAGTAAATAGATGACTTAGAGAAGATTTATTTTGAAGAATTAATTAACTATAATAACATCTCATAATTTATTACCTTTCACTTTCCTAAATCTACCTTTCCTCACCAAGTACTCCCCGTCAAATTTTTTAATGGAGTCAAGATCCCAAATACAATCTATATGGGTCTTTGCTGCAAGATTAGGAAGATATTGAGTAACGTACACCATCATCTAGTATGTCATATGTCCCTCAATGATAGAACCCTTGGGACATGCTCTTTACCAAACCAAACCTTTCAAAAATTTCAAGTATCTCTCAACCATCCACATTGACCTAGGTTGTATAAGTCAACATAATTCAATCTCCTCAACTTTGTGTATGAGGTAGTGTTCTTATGCATTGGAAAATGTTTAAAGGTAAACACTTTTGCATTTCACACATTAGTAGAAAAATTATTTTCTTCCAATATTTTATATCTTCTTTATGGATTTCTTTAGATGACAACCACCTACAAGGGATTGAAGACATAAAACCATATAAATACAAGACTTTACAATATATTACTTGTTTGATATATTGAAAAAATATCATTTCTTACCTCATGTATTTTTTAAGATCGTATATCACTTGTTTGATATTATTGTCAAAGTTGTTTGGGAGCGATAAGGGTAGCACATATTGCAACAATTATCAACTGATCATTTCATTCTTTTCTAATGTAATACAATAAAAATTGAATGCAGATTGACAAATATATTGTAAATACAACAGACTGTGACTTACCTTGATGAAGCTATGCCGACCATGCGTTTTCAGCCCTAGGCCAAATTCACTTTTCTTTGATATGAGATTTCTTATATTCATAGAGAATCCTATAGGAAATCTCATTTTATGTATGACTTCTTTTATGGCATTACTTTGCTGCTCTGTTAATAACCAAGGAAGGGCACTTGCATTAATATGGTCTTCATTGCTATTTGATTAAATTTTATTTTTCATTGCATGATTGGAATCATGAATGTCACTACAAATTTTGGCAAGTTTTTCTTTGTGATGCCTTCCATCCAATATTTTCCACACTGTCTCTATTACATTCTTTCCAATATGCATGGTATCAAACAAATGCACAATTTTTAGCTTCTCGTAGTAGGGCAGCCTACTAAATTCTCTCAGATAACATTTTAGTCTGTTTGGAAGGTGGTTAGTACTGATGCCTTGATGACCTTGAATTCTGTTATATTCCAACTGCCATAGGTGAGGTGTTGTTCTTCATGGCTTTGATGTAGTCTCTTCTTTCCCATTGAAAAGATATTTTTCAACACTTTGAAACTTATGGGTTTTGTGGAGGAAGTGTCTATTCTCATCAAACACCTACTTTCTTAAACTTTTGGAATGACAAGATTTCATCTTTGGACCACACATGGACATGCAAATTTTCCCTGTTTTTGAAGACCTACAAGATAATGATACAATTGGATTAAATATGTTCATTTTTGGAATTAGTATTATTGCATACAACTAGATTTCAACATAACATACCATAGAAATGTGTCAACCCTTAGGCATCATGAATTGTCCACACAAGCATTGCATGGAATTGAAATTATTTTTGTCCAATTGGTCTAGAGATATGATACATAGTTAAACCATTCCATAATACCAAAACTCGTCAATAAGAGGTGCAGTATATACTTTCATATCTTTCACTTGGTACTTACCTAGTTGAATGAACAACATTAGATAATTATTGTGGTCATTTCACTCCAAGAATTATAATTACATGTAGGTAACAATAAAATAATTAAATATCTTGAAAAATCATTTCCAAAAAAATGTGCTCCCTCTTTATTAACATCAATGGAGGAAGGTTATTGTTGATAAGAAAAATAGGCCAAACTTAGTAAACGGATCTCATCTCTCCATATGGATTGACACTGTCAGTTGTCAGAGAAAGCCTAAGACTTTGAGTTCCTTTTTAAAGTGTGGCCACTTTTCCTCTATGTCCTTAAATGTTAAACCATCTATAGGCATTCGAATAATGTCATCTCGACTTCTATTGCATGCATGGTAATCCATAAATTGTGCCTAGCTACTGCACCTAAATAATCATTTAAGACGTGAAATAATGAGGATGTAACAAAGAACCTTGCAAGGCACCATTTTTGTCACTTAATCATCTCAATATCTACTCATATGGAATTCAGGGTATTCTATTACATTTTTATGTTCTTTATGATAAATTACATGATCTTGAGGACAAGCATCTATTGATTGATACTCCATTCCAATATGTTTCATAGTGGCACATAATTCTTAGTACGAATGAGGGAGAACATTTGATGGTGGTAACAAATAGTCACCTATCAATCTACAACAAAAAATAATGGTCACTAGTATAAAAAATTTAATGGTACATATTTCACCATTTATAGGCTATAATGACATATATCACAAACTTTAGCATACGTGACATTTTTATGTTGGATAAACCATTCATAACCTATAAATTCACCAACAAGAATACAACAAAGAGAAGAGTTGATTAAGATCCTTCATAAAGGGCTATGTTTTCATTCTCAAGTAGAGGTATATCATGGGCGACCTCAATGTCATCCTCATCATTATCATCATCATCAGTGGCAGTAGCATCAACAACAACACTAGTACCAAATGTGTCATGGATCAATGCATTCATACCATCATCTTCAAATGTTTTTTCTAGCACATGATCATCATCTTCCATGGGATCATGATCTTCTCCTTCAATACTCATAGCTCCATGTTCCTCCATATTCACACCTTTGTGTTTCTCCGAGATATGTTGGTCCATATCACGTACTACCTTGGGGAGATCGACCTATATAAAAATGATGATAAGAAACTCCCCATTCTATGGTTCATAAGTATATTAATTGTGAAAATAATATAACAAACAACTTATCAATTGATGATAATCAAGCCCCCCTTCAGTTTGACCATTCTCCCAACAATGTCTCTTAGTTGTTTTGATTTTGATTCTTCTTGTCTTTGAGTTGTTACAATGCTTGCAAGGACAATAACATTTGTCGTTGCCTAGTCTTTGAAAGTAAGACAATAATCTAGCAATTGTCTCCCTATTTTGATCAAACTCCCTTGTATTATCTGACATGATCCTTCTTCACAAGATCAACTTATTTGTGTACCCTTATTGAGTTGGTTGTACTTAATGTTTATATCTGCACATATGGTTTTGAAAGAAACATTTGGTGTAATTAATGTGTATATCTGCAAAAATATTGGACTATTGTACTTAATGTTTATATCTACACATATGATTTTGAAAGAAACATTTGGTGTAATTAATGTGTATATCTGCAAAAATATTTGACATGTTGTACTTAATGTTTATATCTACATATATGGTTTTGAAAAAAACATTTAGTGTAATTAATATGTCTATCTGCAAAAATATTGGATATGTTGTACTTAATGTTTATATCTGCACATATGGTTTTGAAAGAAACATTTGGTGTAATTAATGTGTATATCTATAAAAATATTGGACATGTTGTACTTAATGTTTATATCTGCACATATGGTTTTGAAAGAAACATTTGGCATAATTAACGTGTATATCTAAAAAAATATTGGACATGTTGTACTTAATGTTTATATCTGCACATAAGGTTTTGAAAGAAACATTTGGTGTTAAAACAATATGAAAAGTTTTGCAAAATTAATATTTCACAAGAAAATGCACCTGAAGGATTGTTAGCTCAGAAGCAAGAACATGGTGTTGAAATAGTATAGAAAGTGCTTGACATGAGAGGTCTGTAAGTGAGGGTGTTGACCAATCTTAAAAACTTGAATGTTGAAATGAAAGCTATCGAGGATCAAACACCTATGCCAAAGTTACAACACAATGTAAAGTTGAAAGCTATCAAGGATCAAACACATATGCCCCTTGTCCTCTATCCTCTTCCTCTTCATTCCTCTTGTTTTCTTGAACATTTAGGGAGTTGTTCACATGATTCCTCATTAGTTCATATTTCAATCAAATTCTTTTTTTCCTTCAACTTAGCCATCTATTGGTTTATCTTTGTGTGAGTGAATGGTGTTAAACATGAGTCATTATTGTGTCAAAACTTCATCTTTGTTCGACCAAACTATAGCAGAAATTACATTCTTTCTTATTCTATCATGATCACCTTGGAAATAACATTTGCATTTGCTTAAACCAGCATATCCTAATATCTTAAATGTTGGTTTCTCATATTTGTTTGTTTGAAACATTTTTCTAGTTTTTGTGTACATTATTTATCTGCTTTCTCCTTTCAAAGTTTGTGTGCATGGGATCTTTAAAGAAAATAGACTTCTCACAAGATTCTTACCCTCCAATTTATTACATTTAGGATATTAGGATATTAGGATTTTTCATGATCACCTTGGATTTTGTCATGTATTGCATCTACATTTTTTTTTCCATTTCATATAAGAGTGTTTCAAGGTTGGCAACCACTTCAACATCCTTTGTATGGTTTAGAGGTAATGTCATTGTGGTAGAGACTTCTGCAAGGGAATGAGCCTCGTGATTATGGCATTTACATAGAAGTGGAACTTTCTTCTTCAACTCCTTTCACTCAACTCTTCACTAAAGTTATTCTTCCAATAGTGAGAATAGCTGCTACAAATTCCTGGGAGCCAAGGGACCCTAAACCTATGCTACATTTTCTGGAGAGATGGGAGAAGTTACTACCAGATTCAATACTTCATAACATTTTGGATCATATAGTGATGCCCAAATTAACAACAATAATAGATACTTGGGATCCTCATAGGGAGACTGTGCCAATACATGCATGGTTACATCCTTGGCTTCCATTGTTGGGCCATATGGAGCCTTTATATCCAACCATTCATTATAAGTTAGGGTATGCACTTCATGCCTTGCATGCAAGTGATGCATCTGCATATGCAATTTTATCACCTTGAAAAAGTGTATTTGATCCTACTATCTTGGAACAATTGATTGTTTAAATTATTTTCAATTGAAAAATTATTTCTCCATCTTCAAGTAACCTAAATCCTTGCTTCTTCCAATTGTATCAATTTTCTCTATTGTTATATATTCTATAATGGTTTTCAATTTCTTTCTCCATGTTTTTATGATGCATAGAAAAACCCATATCATCTTAGGATAACACTAAGGAAAGTGGTTGCAAATAAATGAATAAAAAACTCAAAAAGGAGTTCAATTAAATAAATAATTTGTGTGTCCAATTCTATTTGATGAAATACTAAACTAGCTAATCATCATATACTTATAATGATCAAAGTATACACAAATTAAGATCTTGGTACATAAAATTTCAGGAAAAAAATAGAGGGAACAAAATTCAAATAGGGAGTCATATAATATCTAATTATAATTATGAATTAAACATAATATCAAATACAACCTTGTTTATAATGTAATATCATTCTATGTATTTTGTTAGTCCACACCAAAATCAATGACCTTATTTTTACTATACAAACTTTTTGTTAGTCAATAACCTTTTTCTTTTTTAATTTGGGAAGTAATCCCCTTGAATTGGGCATACCATGTTTCCTATCCAAGTAGTATCAGGACATGCACAAACAACTCCTAGAATTGTTGTTCATAGACCCAATGGATATTCATGCACACCCAATTCAAAATCTACTACCATTAGATCTCTCTGTTTGAGATAATCATATAAGAATTTGGATTATGGTGCTCAACCCATGAGCACTCTAAGCCTTATCTTATCTCGAATATTAGCAAGTACATTCTATTTCTCCTTTGATTAAATCAGCAAAAAGACTTAATCCCCACATGCCTTTCAAGAATCAATTACATTCAGCGTTGAGATCATTGCAACTCTTTTTATTAATGGTGGAATTTAGTTTTTATGATTACAAAGGAAACTATTGGAGTGAATGTGTTTCTTGATCAACATCAATAAGCTAGAGAGTAAAAACTCATCCATACACCAAAATGACCAAGGAAATCAAAGGCTTAAGAAAACAAAAAATGGAGTATATCTTAGAATTAGAAGATCACCAAGCATTTCGTGGAGCTAAGAAAAGAATTTAGGGTTGATAAAATTGAACTAATATTGCATAGCTCATGCTTTCAACTCTATTTATTTATCTATTCAACAAAATAGGAAGAGTTTGTAAATTGAAAAAACCATTATGTGTATTTTGAAGTATCTGCTATGATATGTTTTTGTAAAATTTCTTGCAAACTCTGCCCATTTTTCGTGATCTGCATTATTTTTGTGTAAGATCTTGAGGTAAGTCACTTAGCACAAGTTGAGTGAGTTTTATTATTTGGATTTTGGAATATATATGCAGCTAGATCATTTTCTCTATTGTGTGGATAATATGTATTAAGCACCTTAAAAAAGTTCTCTCTAAATATATAAAGATATCTGCTATGATATGTTTTTGTAAAATTTCTTGCGAACTTTGCCCATTTTTTCTAGTCTGCATTATTTTTATGCAAGATCTTGAGGTAAGTCACTTAGCACGAGTTCAATGAGTTTTATTGTTTTATTATTTGGATTTTAGAATATGTATGCAACTAGATCATTTTTCCTATTGTGTAGATAATATGTAATAAGCACCTTAAAAAAGTTCTCTCTGAATATATAAAGATATCTTCTATGATATGTTTTTGTAAAATTTCTTGCGAACTCTGCCCATTTTTCCTAGTCTGCATTATTTTTGTGCAGGATCTTGAGGTAAGTCACTTATCACAGGTTGAGTGAGTTATTATTTTATTATTTGAATTTTGAAATATGTATGCAGCTGGATCAAATTTTCTATTATGTAGATAATATGTAACAAGCACCTTTAAAAAGATCTCTCTAAATATATAAAGATATACATGTTTAGAAGGAAATATAAAGACATACATGTTTAGAAGGAAAGGAAAAGAAAATTTACATATGTACCTCTTCTTTCCTTAGAAGAAAATTGTAGAGCAAGGGCACGTAGATCACAAGGGCATGGCATGAAAATGAAATCGCAAAGCAAGGGCACGACACGAAAATGAAATCACAAAGCAAGGGCACATCATGGAAATGAAATCATAGAGCAAGGGCATAGAAATGAAATGTAGAGATCATGAGGGCACAAAAACCAAATGAATTGATCACAAGGGCCATGACAAGTTCACAACACTACACCTCTTTTCCGCCCAGCTCACTCCACCTCTTTTGTGGACAACTCTCCACAATCAAAATCAAAAGAAAAATGATTGTCATGTTTTTTTGTTTTGTTTAAGCTCACAAGATTAAGTCACAATTATGACACCAACATCAGAATTGTGACATCGTCGGAGACAATTGCAAAAAAAAAACATAAAAATCACCACAAATTATACTGTCTTCACAAATTGTTATCACAGTTTGACCCCAAATGTTGTATTGATTTACTACTCCAAGTCTTCAACCAACTCAAGTTTCCAAAGACACTATTCAAGACCAAATATAAAGAGTCCTCAATGAATCAGCTCATAACAGATACTCCCCCATACAGGAAGCATCAACATTTAATCCAATTTAACAATAGTGCTTTGTACCATTGGATTGATGCAATCTCTACATCATCTACTCAGAAGTAGATAGGGGCATAACCCCAAGCATACCTCTCAAGTGCACAAATGTATCTTTAGGTAAGGGCTTTGTAAAGATATCTACAATCTAATCTTTAGTACTCACATATTCCAATGTAATCTCTTTTTCTATTTCCTTCTCTCTCAAGACATGATACTTAATAGATATATGCTTAGTCTTAGAATGCAACACAAAATTCTTAAACAAACATATTGTATTTGTGTTATAACAGTATATGATAACAAATTCTGTAAACTCAATCCTGATATCCTTCAACATCTGTTTCATCCACATAACTTGATTATAATTATTTGTTGTTGCTACATACTCTACCTCGGCTATACTCTGTGAAATACTTCTTACTTAGCCAAGAAACCAATCTTCCTCCAAGAAAAAATGCTCCACCACTGGTGCTCTTTCTATCATCCATATTTCCTACCCAATTTGCAGTAGTATATGCACATAGAGTGAAATCACTTGATCTGTCATACCATATTCAATAATTAGATGTTCTTTTCAAATATCTAAATATCCTCTTTACTGTTGCATAATGATACTCCTTAGGATCAACTTGAAATCTAGCTACAATCCCAACTACATTTGCTACATCTGATTTGGTGTGAGTCAGATACCAGACAAAACTCCAATCAAGGATTTGTACTTCTACTCAACTGTAGGTCTCTCATCCTTGCTAGATAACTTGTGACAAGTTATCATAGGTGTACCAACAGGCTTACAACTTTCCAATCCAAATCTTTAAAAAAAATCTTTCAGGTACTTAGCTTGTGAAATAAAAATACCATCACTATTTTGCACAATCTGCAACCCTAGGAACAACTTCATTTCTCTCATCATGCTCATCTCAAACTCATTCTTCATTTCTTTAGCAAATGTATCACTTGCTTCATCATTACCTCCAAATATTATGTCATCAAAAAATATTACTATTAACAACATTTCATTCTCAATTTCTTTCAAATACAAGTTACTATATGTCACACCTTTAACAAATCCATGTTTTATTAAATACTTATCCAACCTTGCATACCAGGTTCTAGGTGCTTGCTTTAGTCCATATAGAGCTTTCTTTAGTTTGCATACCATATCTTCATCTTTAGTCAGAGGGAAAACATTAGGCTGCTCAATGTATAGCTCTTCTTCAAGTTCTCCTTTCAGGAAAGTTGATTTAGCATCCATTTGTTATACTTCTTCCTTCATTGCTTGAATCCAATGATCATCTTTAGAGGCTTCATCTACACTCTTAGGTTCAACTTGAGAAAACAAACATAATTCACATACTTCTTCATTTACCTGATTTCTTTTTTTGCTCCCAATGATCTGTTTAGGAGGGTGATTCTTTGATATACTTCTACTAGGATTTCTCAATTCAACTCTTTCTTCTATTCTAAGCTCAGATCTTTGCTCTTCAATCTAATTCGCATTGTGCAAATCATTGTTAATCTCAATGATAACTTCCACATTCTCTTGGTTAGCCTTTAGATCAACAATAGTTTGGTGGACAAAAGTTTGCATAATAAAAGTCAAATCACAAATTAAATCTAGAGTTGCATGATCTCCAGCATCACAAATCTTCAGAGATTGTTAGGCGAATTCTGGTATTCAAAAGGAACTCCTATGCATGTATTCAGTTAACATTAGAAAAAATAGGAGCAATGCAGATCTACATAAATCTGAAATCATGAGCTTAGAATTATTGCACATGAGTCCCTCTCTACAATTGGAGAACGACCGTTTAGCTAAAAAGTCGAGTATCTTTCACAAGGGCCTTCAGGATGCCGCCAAACTTTTCCATAGTGGTAATGATAAATACGTCAGTGAGTTTTTATCCATGTCGGGAGGCTCATTTATTTCAGTTGTGGTTCTGATTGTGATGTTGGAATAAGTGACGTGGTAGGCCAGCCATATTTTAACGTAGCAATGCTTAGTGTACCCCACATTTCTAGCAATGCTTTTCCTTTCCATGGTGTAAGACTATCATATGCTTGGAACAATCTGGCCGAAGTCTCTCCAGGAGAAGAAGCCTATTGACTTAAAAATACCATTTGGAAAGCTTTGGGAAGATTGAGAATTTGGTGAAAGACATAAAAGAAGGTTCTCTCATATGAAATGGATTCATCACAATTATTTTTGGTGCAAATTAGAACTCTAATTGAGGGATAAAATACAACAATAAAAGAACAAAAATGAAACAACTACTTTCAGTAGAGCTCTATCCAAAAAGTCAAGATGGAAGAAGAGAATAAAATTTTCTACTACATACTCATACTAGTACAATGAACAATATGGAAGGAGACTCAAACAAGTTATATCGACTTTGTTTGCAATGGCCATATGTAATAGTAGCAATCAAAATACAAGAGGATCAATTGTTGCTTTAGATACTTCAAAGATTAACTAAGTATAATGATGTAAAAGATTTGACCAGTCACACATTACATTAATAGTTTCAAAGGAACAAGACCTGACATCACTTTCATTGGCTTAAAGAGGTACGAAGTCTACAATGGTCCACATCATAGAGCATGTGCTAATGTCCCCCTATATTGGTTTCTTAAGAATTAGGGACTATTATCTCACAAAACCAATTGCAACCGACTTTTTCCAAACCATACTCTGAAATGATTATCCTAGTTCATAATACTTAAGTTGATAATAATGGATACCTCGTAATGTAAATGATTATCCTATTGATACCACTTATATTATGGTAATCGTGAACACATTGTGATATGTTACTTGTGACATAATCAATAGCAATACAAGCTATAGTGAATATCACTATTACTCGAATATGTAATAAGGTAGAAAAAACTTTTCTCTCTCTAACATGAATTGTGGGGATTATGTAATGAGGATGTCTTTCTAGGCTTGAACCTGCCCTTCTTCTATTCTTAATATGTCAATGTACATTATGTTGCAAGTTATTGTTTACATACTTACAACCATGTCTTATATGACAATATTAGAACGTTGTAAATCGTTCCTTGTTTATGGCTTATAATGTTGAAGCTAAGATTATTGTTTTTTATCCAAACTCTAGAAATACATAATTAACTCCTCAATGTTTAAATGACTTAAACATCACACACTAAGACTTATTCCTAAACTAAAAGTCTTAATTAGTCAATATTGTTTTACTTTTTCCAAACTTAATTTTTTCCTTAATATATAGCCCTCAATATCATTTACAATTACCTCAAATATGAGAATATGAATTACATCTAGACAAATTCAAGCGGAATGAAATAAGAGCCAATTGTAATATGTTATATTCCCTAACTATATAACACTCCTTATCGAGAGGTTGCATCCTCAAGGCATGCCTATTCTCTTAAGAGATCACACCCTTCCAATTTACTACTATGAATTATTCTTAGCCAATGTGACTCTTTTCTAATGATTCGTTTATCATAATGGTATTGTCGCTGATTGATCATTTTGTTAGTATTGGGGTAGCACTCTTCTTATTAGTACTTGCCGTAGCATAGTACTATTGTAATCACTTTCTCTTAGTTAGTGATTAAAACTTCTAGTATCCACCAATCAAAATCAATTGATTTTAAACAATATTATATAATTAATATTTTTTTATAATAGACATGCACATTTATTACATTTATAAATCAATGAAATTAATTAACAACAATGTAATTGGCTAGAAAGGTAAGAGTCTTATACATGAATTTTTAGGGAGCACTATGTCCTGCCAAATTTTCAGCAGACATTTATGCATAGTGGTAATTTGCATTATTGAATATATATAATGAAATCATATATTACAACATCATTATTATAATGCATATTTATTTAAATAATTATCTTAGAATTAACTTATTAAAATAAATTTACATTTTAATTTTTTAAAATAAAATATTATTATATTATAATTACAAAAATTATAGAAAATTAAAATTAATATATTTAAAACTTATTGTAAATATTATAAAAAATTAAAATTAATATATTTAAAACTGATTATAAATATATAATTAATTAAATTATAATTAAATTTAACTAAGAAGGAAGTATCAGCAATTTCATGACACTTGTTATTATTATTATTATTATTATATAATACTCATTGATTAGTCATCTTACTAATTTTATGTTGTCGTATATATCTAATGTTTTTTTTATCAAACATTATGGCTGCATATATTTCAGTCCAGATTTTGTATGTTGCAAATCATCAGGAACCCTCCTGTATTAGTCATACGTCGTATTAAAACAAGGATATATATATATATATATATATCTCGACGGCTATAAGATGTTCTAATAGTTTGCAAAGGGCATATAGTTTGTGATTATATTTTACTTTTTTATTTATTTATATTTATAATTTGATTCTATAATTATTATATTTATTATAATGTAATAAAATATTATATAAATTGAGTAAATATAATTATTTTTAATTAAATTAAGAATGATTTTTAAAAAAGGTATTTTTCTTTAGAAACCATTAAAATTTGTAAGCCAATGTCCACATTGGAACTGAAAATGTTGAATGTGGTACTAGTTGTATTATTTCAGAAACATACATGAAGTCAGTAATTTTTTTGAATTTTTTAAAATCTAAATTATCTTCTCCCTCCAATTTTAATTGCTAAGTTGAAAAGTGTGCAGAAAGGTGGATAGTAATATTGAATTAACAAAATCATCTCAGCATGGTAGTCAGTTGTCTTTTTCTGTATAAGCGTGCAGAAAAGTGGAGATTAATATATTTAGTGAGTTACAAAGCTTCGTAGAGGGAAAATATTACTTCCAGTAGATATTTGTGACAAACAAATAGAGCAGCTCATGAATGCTCATTATGATAATGTAATATGCAACGATGGAAAAAGTGGAAACTGGTACCCAAAAAATGAGAAGCAAATGACTAAAATTGCAAATAATTGGTAGAAACATGAGTTGACATGACTTGGGAAAAATGGTCAAATGCTTTTAACGGTAGAAATAGTATAATGTAAAAAGAAGCACGGGTATAGTGAAACAAATTATGGAAGGTTAGGATAATTTCAATCTTCTTTCATATTGAACATTTCAAACTGTTGATGAGAAAGGGAGGTGGTTTTCTTCAGTAAAGGTATGCTAACTATTGAACATTTTATCTCATGGTGCAATAGGTTCACTGAAGAGATACTAAAGGTGAATTAGAAAAAACATTGGTCTATTATTTTGCATATATAGACAAATTTAATCACAATTATTATGATAAACTTTTTCCTTAAATCTTATCAGAAATATTAAATCATAATAATAACATAATCTTGATTCCGCATGAGTTTCATTATTCAAATTGTAAACACAATCCTAACTCTCATTTTAAGATAAATCTAAACTATTATCCTATGGAAAATGTTACTCCACAAATTAAAAATTTTGCTTAGCAAACAGTTAATGTCGAGTGATAGGCAGTGGGTGTTGAGTGAAAATTTTAATTTGTGAAGTTATATTTTCCACATGGTATTAGAACTTTGAGGCCCCACATCCTCATGAGTTTGGGCATTTTTTTCTGGGTATTTGATATGGCAGGAGATGCAGGAAAGACATGGCGGTAGCCATTGTCCTTTAATGGATAGAATTATGACAGTTGGGCAAAGAAAATGAGAACCATCATGGTTGTTAATGATTTGTGGGAGTTCATGGTGAATGGGTTTAATGATGTAATCAACCTAGCACAATACGTTGCCCTCACAAACCCTTAGAAGACTCAACCGAAGGAGTCAAGAAGAAAGGATTCAAAAGCCTTAAGTTTGATTGAGGGAGTCATGACAGAGACAATCTTCCCTAAGATAGTAGCAGCTAATTATTCAAAGGAAGCATGGGATATTCTTGAGACAAACTTCAAAGGAACTGATAAAATATGAGTAGTGAAGCTATAGATGATCAGAAGGGAGTTTGAGAACCTTCAAATGAAGGATAATAAACCAATTGCAAAATTTAGCTCGAGAATCTCTACTTTGATAAACCAACTCAAATCAAATAGAGAAGAGTATGAAGAGCAAAGGATACCAGAGAAGATATTGAGGAGTTTATCTCAAAAATATGACAATCTTGTGATGACCATTGAGGAAGCAAAGAACCTCACCACATTGACAATGGATGAGTTGATGAGAACTCTTCAAACCCATGAGGACTAGATTAATAGGTCAAATACAACTTCCCAAGAGAAATCTGTCAAGGTTCAAGTGAATTCAAGAGGCAGGGGAGAGGAAGAAATGGCTCTAGTAGAGGCTCAAGAAGTAGAGGTCATGGAAGGAATGGTCAAAGAAATGCTAGTGCAGAAAGCTTAGGACGAGCAAGCAACTCTCAAAACAACTCTAGAGGAGGTAAGAAGAATTACAACTCCAACAAGAGAAATGTAGAATGCTATTACTGTTATAAGTTTAGGTATTATGTAAGTGAATGTTGGAAGAAGCAAGGTGATTAGTCAAGATAGAATGCAAATGTGGCTGATGTGAACATGGGAAATGCAAACAATCGCACAGCCTTCGTCATGTGTAAAATTGGTGAAGAAGGAAACCCTAAGGTATGGTACTTGGACAACGATTGAACCAACCACATGAGTGGTAATGAGAGCTTATTTTGTTTAATTGATAGAAATTTCAAGTTTGAAATTAAGATGGGAAATAATGGAACCATTCCCATTTTGGACAAAAGATATATTATGGTCTGCATTGACCAAGGTGAGAAGAAGGAGATACAAAATGTATATTTTTCTGAGGGTATGAAGCACAATTTGATGAGTGTTAGACAACTCATTCAAAATGGTTACAAGGTGCTGATGGAAAATGACAAATGGGTCATTCATGAAAAGGATGGGAGTAAGAAGATACTTGTAGCAGTCCAAATGACAAAGAACTGAATGTTCCCCTTAAATATAGAGACATGCTTCTCTTCTCAAGTCATTGTTGTACCTCCCAAGTGTGCATGTACATCGGTACATTAGCAATTAGCTCTTAGGAGCATGATTGAAGACCCCTCCAAGCTATGACATCTCAAGTATGGACATATTGGCTTTTCTAGTTTAAATTTTTTGTCCAAGAAAATAATAGTAAATGGTTTGCCAAGTATTGTAGATTCATGTGACAAGTGTGAGGCTTGTATTTTGGGTAAGCAACATAGGCTTCCCTTTAATTTTGATAATTCTATAAGGGCTAGGGCACCATTAGAATTGGTGCATTATGATTTAGTTGGCCCTATGCAAACCACTCGTATTGGGGGGGTACTTATTTCATGACATTCATAGATGATTTTAGTCGTAGGACATGGGTGTATTTCTTGAAAAGTAAATTGGAAACACTTCATAAATTTGTTGAATTTAAAGCCCTGGCTAAAAAAGAATGTGGACAGTATGTAAAAGTCCTTAGGTCAGATAGAGGAGGGGAGTATACCTCTAATTTGTTTATAAAATTTTCAAGAAGAATGACATCAAGAAGGAGCTTATAGCCAGTTATAAACCATATCAAAATGGAGTGGCTGAGAGGAAGAATAGGACCATTGTTAAGATGGCAAAGAGCATGATGAAAGCAAAGGGACTCCTAAGTAAATATTGGGGAGAAGCTATAATAGCAACAATATATTTGATTAACATGTGTTGACCTACAAAGTCAGTCTGAGACAATATTCCTCTTGACGCATGGTCAAGACATAGATGGACAATTAAGCACTTAAGAGTGTTCGGATGTGTAGCATATGCACATGTGCCAAAGGAATAAAGGAAAAAGTTAGATGATAAAGGCATGAAGTACATCTTCATAGGCTATATCTTGGAATTAAAGGCTTATAGGTTGTATGATCCAATCACCAAGAAAATCATCATTTCAAGAGATGTGGAGTTTCTTGAAAATTAGTCATGGGATGGCTCAGTAGATGAATCTTCAAGCACTTCAAGCAAAGTGTCGACTATGGATGAAGAAGATGATATTGGTGATCAACAAGATGATGGAGCAACAAACTTAGATAATTGTAGACAAAGGCAAAAAGGCAAGCAACCTCAAACATGTCAAGTTTTAGCTCCTAGCAGCTCAAGGCAGCCCCAAACTAGCATGCAAAATACTAGCAGTAGCAACACTAAAATATTCAGATCCCACTCTCGCATCCCTATTGCCAAGAAAGACTAAGAGTCTAAGGGAGATATACCAAGAAGAAAGGTATGATGCATATTATGATGGGAGTTTCAATTTTGCATTATTTTCTCATAGTGATCCAATCTATTTTGAAAAAGTTGTGAAAGAAGAGAAATGGTGTAATGCCATGGATTAGGAAATGATGCTATTGAAAGAAATGAAACATGGGAGTTAACTACTTTGCCTCCCAAGAAATAAGTAATTGGAGTGAGATGGGTTTACAAGACCAAGTGCAATGTGAAGGAAAAATAGATAGGCATAAGACATGATTAGTGGTTAAGAGTTTCAAGCAAGAGTATGATAGAGATTATGATGAGACATATGCCCCAGTTGTAAGAATGGAAACTATGTGTGTTGTCATAGAAATTGCAGCCCAACACAAATGGAAGGTATATCAAATAGATGTGAAGTTTTCCTTCTTGAAGGTGTATTGAAAGAAGAGGTATATGTGGAGCAACCACCTAGTTATGAAATTGTAAGTGAAGAACACATGGTGCGATTGAAGAGAGCTCTGTATGGGCTCAAGAAAACTCAACGAGCATGGTATAGTAGGATTGACTCATACTTAATGAGAAATGGCTTTAGCAAAAGAGATGGTGAGCCCACACTCTACATCAAGGCAACAAGTCATAAGGTATTGATTGTTGTCTTGTATGTAGATGACTTAAGCTTCACTAGAAATGATAATTTCTTAATTGGTGAGTTCAAAGAGGTCATGAAAAATGAATTTGAGATGATAGACCTAGGTCTTTTGAAGTATTTTCTAGGCATAGAAGTAAAACAAATGCATGATGGCATCTTCATCTCTCAAGAAAAATATGCAAATCAGATTTTGGAGAGATTTAAAATGCAGAATAATAAGGCAACCCCAACACCAACAATAGTAGGTTTGAAGTTGAGCAAGAAAGATTGCATCAAAAGTTTGAATCCAATATTATACAAGAGTATGGTTGGAAGCTTAATGTATTTGACAACAACTTGGCCTAGCATGATGCATGCAGTAAGTTTGATTTCTAGATTTATGGAAACACCAAAGGATTCCCATTGGCAAGCAAGAAAGAGGATCCTAAGGTATATGAATGGTACCAAGGTATTTGTTATTTTGTACAATGTTGATAATGATTTCAAGTTGGTTGGATATACTAATAGTAATTGGGTTGGAAGCCTAGATGATAGGAAAAGAACTTCTAGATACATGTTTCATATGGGCTTGGGTGCAATTTCATGGGCATCTGAGAAGCAACCTATTATTTCTCAATCTATAGCATAGGCTGAATACATAGTAGCGAATTCAACAACATTTCACTATTTGGTTGAGAATAATCTTGACAAATTTAAAATGAAAAGAAAGAGGATGGAACCAAAATATTTTGTGACAACATTTCTTCCATTGCATTGTCAAAGAATCCAGTCTTCCATGGGAGAAGCAAGCACATAGAAATAAGGTATCACTTCATTAGAGAGTTGGTGGAGAATGGAGACATCGAAATGGAATTTTCTAAGTCTGAGTAGCAGCTAGCAGACATTTTCACTAAGTCTTTGGGCATAGCAACTTATGTGTGCTAAGAAGAAGTCTTGGCATAGTTGATCTAGATCAAGAGTGATCCTTGTTTGTTTGGCTTGGG
This sequence comes from Cupressus sempervirens, assembly GCA_028749045.1. Taxonomy (NCBI): domain Eukaryota; kingdom Viridiplantae; phylum Streptophyta; class Pinopsida; order Cupressales; family Cupressaceae; genus Cupressus; species Cupressus sempervirens. The sequence continues at coordinate 427,728,345 of CM053784.1, read as the reverse complement.
ACAAAGGGGGAGTGTTGAAAATGATTGATTTCCCTTGAGCCAAATGCCCACCTACTCACCTGGCACATTAAACTCGATTGGTGAGTTTGAAATCTGGAAAGAGAGGGAAAGTTTTTGACACAAGTCAAAAGAGAATAAAGTCTCATTCATTTGAATAAGAACATGATCAATAGAGAGAGGAAGGAAAAAAAGAAAGAATATCAATGTAGAGCATTTAGAGTGTAAAAGGAACAAGAAAAGGATCAGAGTTGCAACAACACAGGATCAACTCGTTTATTCTCTACAAGTTTGTTTTGTCTATCCTATTGAAGTAGTGATTGCTCTAAGAGTTATTGTATTTAAATTTTTAGTACATTGTAAGTTTATATTACAAACAACAGTTGTAGGTTAAAGTATTTTGGTTCTAGTTGAAGCCCTATGCTCCCAGATTTGTATTTAGTTGAATCAGTTTATGAATAGAAAGAAAGCAAGCAAACATATTAGTCAATCTAGTCTCTTGATTCATTATTTCCTTCTTTCTATCTATTTTATATTGCATTGAGTATGTGAGAAGATCAAAGTTGCAATTTCCTTGTTATTATTTATGTGTTTTAATGGTGGAATAGCCCAAACAATTAATCTATTGGTAGTTCACTCGGTTCCCTTGGTTAACCAACCCCCTTTGTGTTAACTCAGTCATTTTCTTGCATTGTCCCCATCGCATTACAACTAAGTCTATCGAGTTCCATTCTCAAGCTTACCAACCTCACTCGGTACCTTCCTTGCTAACTTGACTGTGTCACTCAGTTCCTACATCAACCGAGATTTTCACCAGACTCTTTCTATGGTGACCAAGCTCACTCGGGTCCCATTGATGATGAGAAACTCAGTATCTACTATTGCCAAGCAAACTTCCACTTGGCTCCTTAACGTGTCAAACTCACTCAACACCTATTGCCTGTCACTCGACATTAACTATTTGTAAAGAATTTTTTTAAATTTTTGAAGTTATATTTTCCACATATCCTACCTCAAATCTAACAATAAGTTAGAGTATACATTTGAACTATGTGAAGGGCACAATTATTCCAACTATAGCAGTCCTTCCATACCTTTTCCTATAAAATAATCTCCCAAACTCCCAAAAATAAGTGGTGAAACACCTGTAATCATCATGATGACTTCTCCATCAACACCATTATGAATTCTATTTCATGCCCTTAGACCCCCTCTACCTAAAAGGGTCAAAATTCATGGGTCCATGACTGAAGCCTCCAATTCTTCCACAAATCTGTAGATTTCATCTCCACTAATTGGCACTATCATTTCTTTGCACTATTGCAACAACCAATACTGCAAACTCATCATTTTAACCATTCGGAAACTATTTGACATAAAGAACCTAAAAGAAATGGTAACTTAAATCAACTTGAAGAAATTGAAGAAAAAACACAACATACACCTACTAATTGATGTTTTCAATGAATCTTACTCTTTTTAGATAGTTATCGATTGACCCTCTACAACCTATCCATCTATCTTGTCACCACCTATTTCTCACTTTTCTACATGGTACCTGCATCCTTTAATGTTTCCATCTCTCTTCCAACCTCATTTGGCCTCTCCCTTCCATTTCTTATACAAAATCCTAGGGAATGACATATTTTTTGAATGAATGTTTATCCTCTTGGCATAGTCAAACTACTTATCATCGCATTCATGAGTTTGGGTGCATTTAAATTGATGTACATGACATCTAGGTATTTAAAATGGGGTATATATGTTCTTGTGTTATAATATATTCTTCTAATAACACAACTTATATATACTAAAACCAAAATTTCAAGCATATTTTTGAAATTATTCAAAATATTATTTAGTTGAAGAATATAAATTTAATTTTACAAGTTTCATGGTTATAATAGACATAAACATTATTTTATAAGACATTTTCATAGTGAAATGAAAGATTAATTTTTTTAAAATTCACAACTAAAAGAGGGAATAATCTCATGAAATACCTTCTTTAATTAGCAATAATTAATAATTGGAAATGTGAACCCTAAGGCTACTTTTTTTTTTAGATAACAACATGAGTTCAAGTGACTAGAAAATTTTAAAAACTATCAAAACTAAACTACAAGCGTCTAACGCTAAAACTATGATATTAATAGCTTAAATAATTATGATAGATCTTAAGTCATTGTTGATCACATGACCCCACTATATTATTACTTTATATTGATTAATTTTAAATGTGCCCAAAGGAGGAGCGATGTCTGGTTATAAAAAAAATTTCCTAGCTTGGAGCATCTTTCTATTTCAACTCACTATTCTTGACTTTTATATTGCCTTTGGTGATGTTGCTTTTGTATTTTACTTATTCCAATGCTTTCAGTTCATCCTAATCAAGCCTATCATTATATGCTTTAGAAAAGCATAATGATATAATATCAAACTTGTATAGAAGGATTACTCCCTATTGAGAATGAATAATAAATAGGTTTTTTGGGTATCTTAATGAAGTAGGCACAAGTAACATAATGGAAATAAATGTGAGTTTATCAATAAACTTAGTAAGCCTTCTTCTTTTATTCAAAACCCTAATTCAACTACAAGTATCTTCCATTATACATATACATATACCAAATCCAAAATGAGTAGACCCTTCTAAAATTCTTCTCACTTATTTCTATTCATAAACAACTTATCCATAAAAAGAATTTTTACACTACTTAAATTTATTTAAATTCTAACTATTAAGTTAACCCATATTTTCTTCAACAAACATAAGGTAAGTGCTTAATGATCTAGAACAAAATAAGAAAATTCTAGCTTCTAGTAAGATATATTTTTCTAAAATAAATCATACTACCTTTCTAAGAAAATGTATATCAACCAAGGATAAACTAGCACTTGCACCCAAAGGAGCAAGGGGTACGTCGATAGTGGCAAAAGGTGGAAGTCTATATAAGATAGTTGTCCATGTATATTTTGCCAATATTTAATACAACACGAAAGGAATGTAAACAACAAAAAATAAATTTAATTTTTTTAATTTGACATGAATAACAATCAAATCCACCATAGTCACATTCATATTCTTAAATTCATATAAGAAATGTAGAAGAAAAAACATTTATTGCATGTTGAAACTTTGCATGTTCACCATTTTTTTTTAATAATTTAAAAATTAAACTAAATTTGAATACAATTTTTAAAAATGATTTTTATTAATTAATAATCCTAATGAATGGTGGTCCCTGCATAGACATCACCTCAAATCTACACCTTTCATATTGACATTCCTTTTAGTTTCCTCAATTAGGTTTTTTAGGAAGTTTTCGCTCAGTTCATCAAGTTTCACAAGGTTGTACAAGTTTCTCTGTGGCTCATTTCCAAATCCATATGTCTTGGATGGGATGATCGGCTACCTAACTAGTTTAAAAAATATAATTTTCAGTGAGGAGGTCCTCACAATATTGTTAGGTATCTTGGTATCTCTTTCTCTATTGAACCTTCTCTTAAAGATATGTGGCTTTGGGTTAAGGAAAAAATCACCAAAAACTTAAATAAATGGCACAAAAGACCTTTATCCCTGGCTGGTAGAGTTCAGGCTTGCCAAAAAATCTTCTCCTCTTACAACATATATTATGCCTTTGTCTCGATGTTTAATAACTACCAAATCCTTGAAATTCAAAAGGCCATCAAGAACTATCTCTGGTCGGATGGCAAAGGTAACAAGAAACTCCATGATGTTAAATGGGAGTGGTGTCACATTGAAAAGCTCCTTGGGGGTTTAGGGTTGAAGGACCTTAAAACTAGGGTCTTAGCTCTTACCTCCAAATTGATCTTTCACTCTTTGGATGGGGATGATCCTTGTAAAGTTCTTATTAGAAGTAACATTGAAAGGGGTTTCCCTAAGAATGCTAAATTTTGGATCACGCAATTTGCTGATATTTTGAAAATGACAGGCTTATTATGTGAGATGATTTGTCATGTTGACTCCAATAGCTTTTTGAGCATTAAATGGTCAGATGGAACCATTATAACCAGGCTAAAAGCAAAGAATATCTATAGTGTTATTGATTATAATGATTCCATCATCAACCATGTCAATAAAGTTTGGTACACTAATCTTGATGTATCCTCTTGGAAGAAATACTTTGATAAGTCATAGAAAAGCACAATTGACCCTAAAATCAATTTTGGATAGACTCCCCATTAGAAAGGACCTTTTTGAGATGCATTATTGTACTATCTGTAGAACTTCAAAAACTGGGAGGTATATTTTCTTTGATTGTAGCTTTTCTAAAGAGATCTAGCTCATTTTTAGTATCTCTTTTCCTACCAAGTTTAATATTTTTGAAATTAACTAGTCATATTGATGGGATTAAGAAGGATACTAATCTTTTCTAGAACATTTTTTCTTCTAACATTCTTTGGAAGATCTAGGAAAGTTGATAAAGACAAATTTAAAAGACTTATCAATACTAATTACACCACCTTCTTTGCCACTAAGCTCAAGGATGAGCACTTATGGAGGAGGCATATGGACAAATTCCAACATTTTGAGCAAGCTATCAAGTATTTGAATAAGGAAGTGAGGTGGACTAATAAAAACACCATTGGCAACATGATCCTCTTGCTCAATCAAATTCAGAACCAAAAGAACATTGTTTGGATGGAGGGCAGTTTTGGTTGGATAGCATGGGTGGATGCTCATGAGGATCTGCTTCATTTGTCCTCCTTTTTTGTTTCTAATGTTTATGGTTTATTAATTTACTCTTTGATACTCTCGTGGTGAGGCTTCACCTTGTGTATATTTGAAACTCTTCGATGAACATTTATATTTTGATATCCCTGTATATAGTACAAAAAAAGTTTTTTAGACAAAGCATGCTACCATTAGTTTCTCCACAAAACACATATGTATTAATTAGTTTTATTCTACATAAACATGATAGTTGATATTGAATATATGCAAATATGCATAAATCAATAAACTACATTGCATTGCCACAAGAGGTATCTTTTCAAGATACCTACAACATAATAACTTTATACATTATGGAAAGATTATATTGAAATGCATAAATATAGCTAATTAAAAAATTGGTGAAGTAAACACACATAGATTCATATATTGAAAGTTGTTGCAATTAAGACTCTTTTTTTCTTCTAATAATGGTATATGGTTTGTTTTTCACTCTTGAATATTGATCAAAAGAGAATGGTGGCTCTATATGAAGGTTGTATAGTGATTTAACTCTTGATATAGTTATAAAAGTCAACCCTTGTTGTTCTATTGGACTAGTATCAATTTTTGTTTTCTGAAGTGTCAATCCTTCGATTAATGTAATGAGAGATCCCATGACATGGATGGTGCTATTTTTCTATGATTACCCAAGGATATAAGTGCTATACGTAAACTTTTTGGGTTGTCTTGGTTCCAAGGTGGGGCATTGCAATTATCAAATCAGACAACCACATATAGAGGTGGTTCTGAGGGGTTTACAACCCAATGTATACACAATATCTACCACCTCCCCAAGTGATCCATTTTCAAGGCCTATTTTAATTCAAAGGTTTGTTGTTAACATTGTTAGTTGGCCTTTAGATAGCAAGAATTCTTTTGGAAGTCGATCGACATCACTATCAAGGTTTGGTTGTAGGTGTTCTCTTACTACAGTACTAAGTGTAGCAGGATGATTGAGTAACTTTTGCATTTTTTTGTTGTGTAGCCCAACTAAATTTGTTTGTAACGTGAGCTTAAATCTAAAAGCTCAATTTAGTAAAATTTGGTGTAAAATGGGAATATAGTTACATTATCTCTGAGCAATGATAGGTGCAAAAATGAAGCTCAATGGGGGGTTTTGAGATTCAACTATCTTGTCATATCAGAACCAAAGCAAAAAAAATCAAGATGTTGAAGAGACATTCTTTTAAATAGTTCAGTTGCCTTATATGTGCTTCCATTCATCATTTAACACAATACCAATATAGGTCTCAACCTATGGTTCTTAGAGTAAGTTGCTACAATAAAATGGAAGGCTCTTAAATTTAGTACTTGTAAGTTTGGTTGGGTGTGTCATATGAAATGACTATCTTTTTCATGGGAAGAATCATGGATCTCACTCCCAAGTGGTTTCACATGCTTTTTCCTATTTTTCCAAATTCATAAAGAGTTGAGGATGGCTTTATTATCGAAGAATAAAGATTTGTTAGTGTCTTAATGAATAATACAATATTCGTTAATGGTTTATTTATATTTTCGTCTAGTTAAATTTGTAATGATCACATGAAACATACTTTAAAAATAAAGTAGAACACTTAAGCAATAGCGTTATTCTTAATATTTTATTATTTGTATAGATTTTTTCTAAAATGGAAGTAAATTAATTTATAAGAAAGATTTACATTACGATTAAAACTTAGCCTTAATTTAGGCATGTAAAAATAATTTCATAAGTCATTTATGTTTGGAACTAATTTGTTAGTAGTTTATTAGTCCACAATAATGTGTTGGATTATTGAGTAGTTTTTGGGGATGGAAACAAAATACATTTATAACAATATGGGCATTTATGGTAGGGATCATACCAAAAGATAATTTAAAATTGGAATGAGCTTGTGGACTGACACCCAATTAAAGAAATGTTTTTTCTCACTTTAAATCTAAAAAGATATGCTTATTTTCACATTTTAATATGTTTTTTTTAAATTAATTTCTTAAATTTCTTGCATATATATATGAATTGTTTTTATTAATTTTTTTTAAAAAGTAAAGATATTTTATAATTTTTTCTAGTTTTTAATCTTTAATTATCAAATAAATACATAACATTTTAAACTTCTAAAAAATAGAAAATAATTCTACAAAGTGAAAAATATATCTTTGAATTTAGTTCATATTTTTTATTTATATAAATTAGTCTAAAAAATTATATCCTAAACTCTTCACCTAAATAAGGAGAATATTATTAACTTGTGGATTGACACCCAATTATAAAAAATGTTTTTTTCACTTAAAATCCAAAAAGATATGCTTATTTTCATATTTTAATATGTTTTTTTACTATTAATTTCTTGAATTCCTTGCATATATATATGAATTATTTTTATTAATTTAAAAAAAATAAAGATATTTTATGCCTTTTCTATTTTTTAATCTTTAATAATCAAATAAATACATAACTTTTTAAACTTCTAAAAATCCAAAAGAAACTCTACAAAATAAAAAATATTTCTTTGAATTTACTTCTTATTGTTTATTTATATAAATTAGTAAAAAAAAATTATATCCTAAATTCTTCACCTAAATAATGAGAATATTATTAACTTGTGGACTGATACCCAATTATAGAAAGTATCCAAAATGGTATCACATTTATTAATAGACCTCATCACACATGTACTAATAGTTTGTCATTTTTTTAGCTTTCTTTGTTTTTGAATGGTCCATTTGTACAAAAAGTACTCTTTTTTTGGTGAGCAGCAATTGAGAGTAAACATAAGGGCGAACATTTTAAAATGACACTTTTAGACCACCACGCACCCTACAAGTTCTATAGAGAGCTCCATAAATGTGGGAAAGCTGAAAGATTAGCTTTAAGCTCTTCACTCAGCTATGAAAGTTTACTAGAAAAATCAACAAATCTTTGTAGGAGCGCAAAATTAGTTGCTTCCCTGGTTTCATTCATTTGAATGTTTAGTAGTGGTTTTCAAAATATGAATGAATGGGTGGTCTAAGAGATTAAAATGCATCACATTACTTCGTTTAATTTTTTAGATATGAATCATTGAAGACATCAAATTAACTTGTATTCAGTTCCTCTGTTCCTAATCCACCATTTTATAAAACCTTACCTCCTTAGGCTCAAAATACTTATTCAAATTCTTTGTCCTACTCTCTACCCACCTTTAATCTCCTTTGTAGATTAATCTAGTAGGTAAGGCATATAAATATAGATTTTGTATAGTCATTTCAAATAGAGGAGATAAGGATGCAAGTCTGAATTGAAACAGAGCGTTGGGGGGAATAGAGATAATAACTCTTAATCATGTTTTCTTAAAAAGTGTCCTTTTTCATAGACAATGGCATGTGGTTGAAGTAGCTCTGTACATACATAGTGCCAAGTGGCGTAGTAGAACTGTCCATTTCTATGATATAGTAGTTGTATATATATATATATATATATATATATATATATATATATATATATATATATATATATATATATATATATATATATATATATGACTACGTTACTCATGTCAGCAGATTAAGGAAATGGGTGACTGTAACAGTTGGGGAAGTGTAATAAGGCCATTAAAGAGATGGGCGAACATCATTTATGAGTAACACAGGAAGTAGCTTAAACCAAGTCGACAAATGCCCCTATCTAGTTTTAAGTTTTCTCCATTATGACCATGTTATTCAGAGCTTCCAACATGCGAATCTGTGTAGTGATATAAATTCATTGAGTTGGCTCACTCATTAAATGCAAGATCTTTGTTGGATAAGATCACAATAGTAAAAGACATTAATGAAAAGTGCAAACCACTCAAAAATAAAACAACTAGTTGTGTTATGTGTCGAGCAGGTTTATATGAAATGCTCACCTATAAAAGCCTATTGGTTAACTATGTAATATATTAGGCAAGAGTGTACAACACAATGGTAAATTGTGAGCCTCTTATCGGAGAGGTCTTGGGTTTGAATCTACACAAGCTTAATAAATAATAATTAATCATATCACATAATAATAACGAATCTTGGCTTCGGCCTCTTACCCATCAAAAAAAACTATGTAATATATAAAAATATACACATTCAAAATATATCATTGCGTGATTACTAACAAGGAGAGTCAACATATTAACATAAGCCATCCACTAATATCATTCTTCAAATGAAAAAAATGTACAACTCCTACTCAAACAAAGGCCTATTGCATTATATAATATTATTTTTAAGAAAAATATTATAAGATTGCTTAATTTGCTAACAACTCTTTTACAAACACTAACACACCTTTTTCTATTTGCAATATTTAATCTTATCCACCTTAATTGCACCTAAAAATTATACTTGTGAAGCTTTGCTAAAAATTTATAGATAATTATAAGGGTTTCCTTGATTGCTTATGACTTTATGGGCGTGCTCTAGTAAACAATCTAAATGTGTCATTTCTTATTCATTTATCCTATTTATTTTCATCTTTATAGTGAAGGAATAAAACACTAATAAAAGCTTAATCGCTCCTGAGAAAGACTAATTGCATTAAATAAATTGATAGTAGATTTTTCAAAATTCATAATCATCTAAATTGTAAATTTCTATGACATTGATATAATCTCTTTGATTAACTTATTTGACAAACACCTAAAATTCGAACTTCCAAACCTAGAACTAAAGTTTGTAAGCTCCCCAAATTCATACTCAACAAACCAAATAAACATATTAATTAGAGATTGCTATGTCCACTTTAAAAAGTGTCTCTCAATTTGAAACTCTTCTCTAAAAAGTGAAGACCGCATCCTTCATGCCTCTTCTCTAAAAAAGTAAAAATTATTGACAAACCTCAAAATTTATTTTCAAAACATAGATAAATTTTTACCTATCATAAGATATAAAAAAAACTTATTTCTTAATGAATACTTTACTCGCTTACACATATAAATATTATACATGTGAAAGTAATGTTTTTACCTCATATGGCCCCGATGACTCTAAAATTGCCCTAAATACTCCTCTCCCTAGGATATCTATCTACCCTTACCACCAATAATATAATTATACAAAATTTATAAATATGACATCCCAAATATTTTAATATAAATAGTACTAATAATATTTAATAATTAAAATGAATTGCATAAGTTAGTCGATCTAGATTTATAAAATTGTACAAGACCATCTCGATTTTTCCATGAGATTTTAAAAATCTTATTTTTAAGAACTTCTAATTATTTACAAATTTTTTTTTTCTAATATTTAATTCGGTAAAAGCCAGAGGTCAAATATTTATATTATTAAAAGAATAGGAATTTACAAGAAAATTTAGCATCTTTGTTCAAACGGGCACTGGTAGGAAAGAACAGAGAAGAGAACCTCCAACCTTGCCTAAGACTTTTGTCCAATACACTTTTACATATTAAAAGGGGCATACCCCAATTTAACAAAAGAGATACGATCTTATACCAATGCTCATTATGGATATATAATATAATTCCCTTTTTATCCACATTTAATGGCTAAGGCTCTGGAAAAAAGTGAATGGGGATAGAGAGCATGACCCTTGGAGAAATTTCAACAGGAAGTTAAAGTTCGAATAACCTGCTATCATGTATTCTACTAAAAAAAATCAAGCTAAGAAATTTGTTAGTCTGGTTAAAATTATGTTTTAGAGACTACTGACAAGAGTAATTGTTTGGCTAGAAGTCTTAATTGTGGCATTGGTGATCAATGTAGATAGTTGTCCACTAAAACCCATTCTAAAAATTAGTCAAGAGTATAGAATTGAAATGAAATGAATCTAAAACTATATAGATTCAAGTCTTCTTAACTTAGTTTAAGTCTTCTATCCTCGTATGCTTAAACATACAGTGTGTAATGGAAAAAATGTCAAAGGTAAGATAAACCAAATAATGAATGGTGATGCAAACTAAGACTCCTTCTAAATTACCTTTGTTAATTTTGAGCCATATGCAAGCTGAAAAATGGTAAAACCATACATAAAAGATACAAAACCATGTTATGAGACAGATCAAGGAAAACACAATGAAGCCAAGGACCACTACATATTAGGGTATTGAAAAGATGTCAAATACGATGTTACTATTGTCGCAACCTAAATTGATACAAAAGGCTTCATCATAAGGAGTGATTGTCATAATACTGATATATTTGATATTTCAAAGTTACATAATTTACAGACAATCATCCATACCTAAGTAATACAGAGACAAAATGGCCCCACTATAATGGTGCCCTACTGAGCTAAGATACTAAAAACCAAGCCATACGAGCTGACTCATTTTATGAGGATTCTTTTGAGTTGTTGATATTGTAATTTTTCCCATCAGCTCCTAAATTTGCTAAGGAGTCTGCTACTTTATTTTCTTCCTTATATATATGTTGATATCAAATTTCTTTGAATTTGTCTACTATATTAAGCGTAACTTCCAATGTAGAGTTCTGTGTCCAATTGGGTGTACTTTTTTTCCATAGCACATTGAGGATGATTTGAGAATCCCCTTCAACTATAAGTTTCTTGACTCCCATGTCCAAGCTTAGATGCGGTCCTTCTATTAGAGCTTCTAGTTCTGCCAGGTTGTTAATTGTTTAACCTAATGGTTTAGCTTGTTTGATGATCTGGAGATGAGACATCTTATTCCTATTGTACCTGGGTTTCCTCTCAAAGTTCCATCAAAGTTTACTTTTGTCAATCCTAAAGGGGGGGATCCCATCTACTTTTTTCCCTTGCTTGTTTACTTGCTTTTGTGTATAGTAGTGGAGGGTTAATTAGATTTGACCAATTCTTTTTTATTAAGGCATCCCATTCTGAAAATGCTTTTTCTTTGATGTTGTTTTTGAGGTCATTATTAATAACTTCAATGATGCTAGATTTGACTTTTTTAAAGAGATATTTAAGGGTCATTTACTTATTTTTGAAGATTCTTCTATTTCTTTCTTTCCATATCTCCCATAGGAGGATGGATGGGGAAATATTCCATAGATTGTTATAAATCTTGGATTGACCATTCTTAGGCCATCTTTTTAGGTGTTCCTAGAGGTTATAGCGTAATTTTGTTGACCAATTTAGTTTGCTACAAATCCAAAGCTAGTCCCTCTTAGTGTAATTGCATTGATAAAGAAGATGATATGTGGTCTCAACTTTGAGCTTACATAGGGGACATGTAGAGGGTCCCTCAAAATCCATTTTGGTGAATCTGTCAATAGTTAGGAGTTTGTTTTGAGCAGCAACCCATAGAAAGATACTAGCCTTGGGTAGACATGCTGGGTCCCAACATAGGGCTAGGGGAATTTCCATTTTCTCCCATCTCTATGAGTTCATAATTAAGTCATATCCTATTTTGACTTTGTATACTCCTTCTTTTGAAGCCCCCCCAAATTAGTTTATCCTTCCTATCAATGTGTTTGATTTGTCTCTATTGTATGAATTGATCGTACTATAGTGTTTCTTGTTCTAATAAATTAGTATTATCCACTTGCCTCCATTGCCAAGTTTCTAGTGTATTGCAAGTTGTAACATAGATTCCTCATAGATTAGATAGTTTAATCTTTATTGTAGTTGGGAGTTGAAGGGAGTCAGGTGAAGGAAGACCATCCCACAAGTCTTCCCAGAAAAGTGCTTCATCTTCATGCCCTACATCCTAGGTTAAGCTATTACTAATTAGAGGTCTGAATTGCATCATGAATTTTCAAGTCTTATATCCTCAAGGGGGGTTGATAATGCAAAAAAGAGAAATAGGATCCATTGGATCATGGTATTTTCTATATAGTATTTTAGCCCACTTGTTTTCTTGGTTTGTGAACATTCTCTAGACTAACTTGGCTCCAAATGCTTCATTCTGCCAGCTAATATTTTTTATTCCTAGTCCTCCTAGTGATTTAGGTTTGCGTATGTTTTCCCATTTTATCAATTCTTATTTTTTCTTCTCTTATGTCCCTTTCCAAAAAATTCCTTAAGTTTCCTATCTATTTTATTTTTTATCCCTTTAGGTAGTGGGAGACATGAAATGTGATATAAAGGAATTGCTAAAAGGACTAATTTGATCTTTGTAACCTGATCTACCTTGGTAAGCTATCTATTCTTCTAGTTATTTATTTTCTTGTCTAATTTTTGAGCATTAGGTCCCATGTTTTTCCTTCTCTGGTCCCTTTTTCTATATGAACTCCTAGGTACTTACAGGGAATAGAACCCTTTTTGTAACCCATTATCTGATAGATATGATTCTCCATCTATATTTTGTGTTTAGGAAGAAGATTTCTAATTTATCCTCATTTACTTTTTGTCCATAAGCTTTCATGTAAGTGGTAATGATTTTTTGAATCTTCTTGCTCCCAATAAGGAATTGACTCCTGTGAGTATTGCTTCCAATAATAGTGATCCATTTTTTTGAGAAATTGAAGGCTTCTAATGTTTTTCACAAGAACTACCAATCCACTTAATTTATTATATACTTTCTATATATCTAATTTCATTGGCATATTTTCCAATTTCTGATTATGTACCAAGTGTATTAGTTCCTGGATGATTATTGGGTAAGTGTGCAAAGTTGTGGTGCCAAAAGGGGGGTATAAGTGGCCATTTTTTTTTTTTTAATCAAAAATTTATGAACTTCAACAAGAATTTGAAGATAGTTAATTTAAGATATGACAAAAACAAAAGTAGTAGTGCTTTGAATCTAGTTTCTAAAGTACTAACAAATTTTTAAAATGATTTAGTTTTAAGCCCTAAAAAAAGGGGGCCACAGAAAGTGGTACTATTTTTTTAGAAAAAATATAACATAGTGCAAAGTTTGGCCCCCTAAATTTTTATTTTTTTAAAAAAAATCTTTAATCACTCTAGTCAAAAGTTACTTAACAGTGTTTATTTTATCCCATATTTTTCAAGTAATTTTATAATGTGTTTTTTTTTAATGAATTTTATAAGTAGACACATCCCAAAAACATGAAATATCTGTGTGCTCCCCCTAGAAATTATTGAAAACTAAAACAAAATAAAAACTTCTTTTTTTCAAAGTGTGTAGAATGGAGTCTAGTTTCTAAAAAACTAACTTGTTGCAAAATTTGATGAACGAGCTAAAATCTAGACTTTAATTAGTACATGTTGGTTTTTAAGAGGAAATGGACATACTTTCAAAAGAAATTTTAGTTGAAAGGCTTGAAATAGTATGAATTAGAGATAAATTATATGGTCATATAGCTAACACAGAGATCTACAACATCATGTAACCTAATTTTATTGATACTCAACCACAAGGAAACTTGAAGGAAAGCACATAAGAAAAATTAAGCATTTTTTGTATGTTTGTTGCAAAACACAGCTTAGACCAGTTTAGAGCTTCCAAACCTTTGGGTTGGATCCCCAAGGAAAATCCAAGGCTTAGGCTTGGTGGTATCCAATTCTTTATATACCGTGAACACTATAGTGTGTATGTGTGTGTTATTTAAAGAATTTTTAAATTTAAGGCTTAAATAGTGCACACGCTATAACATGCACATGCTTTGTAGGCCTTGTAGGGGATGGAGAGAGAGAGAGAGAGAGAGAGAGAGAGAGAGAGAGAGAGAGAGAGAGTAGGGGATGGGGTAAAGAGTATGGAATATGATGGAAAGAAAGAGAGAGAGGATGGGTTAGGGAGAGAGGGAAAGAGAGAGGGAGTAGGGGATGGGGATTCAAAGAGTACATGGGATAGGATGCATAGAAAGAGAGAGAGGGACATAGAGCAGGCAATAGGAGAGGGTGGGATATATATAGAGAGAGAGGGGGGAGGGGAGAGAGAGAGAGGGGAGGGGGAGAGAGAGAGAGGGGGGGGGGAGATAGGAGAGAAATAGAGGGAGAGATTGGTAGGGGATGGGGGTTTAAAGAGTACATGGGATAGGATGCATAGAGAGAGAGAGAGAGAGAGAGAGAGAGAGAGAGAGAGAGAGAGAGAGATGAAGGAAGAGAGTCACCTGAGTTTTACATGTTCATTTTTCTTGGGAATAAGTTTAATGAAGGTATTATTTGTACACTAAGAAAGTGCACCTTCCCAAACCCTTCTATCTAAGGTATTCTATAAATTGGAATGCTTGAATGGCGGCTTAGAGTTCCCTAGCCATGGAGTGAAAAGGTGTGTGCATAAGCATAGAAAGATCTCTTAGCTGAGCCTTAGATATGTAACCCTTGCTAGTAAACCATGAAATGGAAGATTTCTTTAAACAAGGGCAAGAGTTCTAGTGTCAAATAAATTCTTGAGTATGCAATGCAAGGATGAACTATGCTAGAATGGAATGCAAGAATGCAACTATGCTAAGCATATGAAAGTATTACAACTATTCTAATTAATCTAGGTGATCTATACTATTGAAAAGGAAAACTAAGCTACTTGAAAATTAATCTAAGCTAGTATGGAGATGAAAAGAATGAGACAAGAACCAAGAAGATCTCCACAAGATGCTCCAAGAAAATATGTCAATAAACCTATAGGATAACAATAGCTCAAGATTAGGATCCCGAGAGAGGGAGAGAGATCTCCCTTTTAAAGGTGTATGGATGGTTGAGATCAAGATCAAGAAGTGGATGATCAAGGGTGGGAGTTGACTTTTAGCATGATCCATGTGCAAGATCATTTCCACCAATAGAAATGAGTTGACTTTTAATGTGAGACAAAGTCTTTTCTTTTAATTTGTAAATAGGAAAAATACTTTATGTGTGCACATTAGAGTGGGTTGGAAGAATAAGGTCTTTTATTTAATTAAAATGGGACACGTTATTTTAATCAAAGATGGACTTAGGATATTATAGTCAAACTAAGGTTAAAATCAAATAAATTGAGTTTTAGCAATTTGGCCTAGGTAAATATTAAATAATTTAGCCAAAATGTTGAGAAGGGGGCTAATAGTCTAAGTGACCATTTTTAGGTGTTTACATTTGTCCCTCTTTGAATAATGTGTGATCGATCTAGGAACAAATTATGTCAAAGAATAAAGAAGCCAAGTAGGCAGCAACAAATAAAGAGATCTGATTCTAAAGAACGAAATACAAAGTGAGATGGCAAGTCTTGAATGTACAACCTAGTAACGATAGTACTGATTACTATGAGAGAGAAGTGATATCAGAACTCAAGAAGAATACTAACATCAAGCAAAGCATATAGGTCAAGAGAAATGGAAAGGTCAAGCATATGCTCTTGAGAAATAGATAGTTGTAGTAAGTAATGATAGAATATTTTTGCCCCCTTGGGATCAAAATCGAAATGAGGTAAAGAGAATGAAAAAATGAGAAAGATATGATTAAATCAAGATAGAGTAAGGTGCATGATGATAGATATGTAATTAAAACCAAAGAGTGACCATAAGGAAGTGATAGAATGCCCCATTTTGACTAAGTTTGACCAAGAAATATATAGCATCAAAATTAGGTCAAAGTGAGAATAAAGGTGAAATGAAATGAATAAGAAGAGTGAAAGAGAGTAGAAATGATGAAGAAAAGAAGAAATGATTATTTCTCCTAAAAGATTTAAATATTAGGCCTTAGAAAGTCAGCTAACTACATATAAGGAAGAAATTTCAAAATGTAATTTTGACCATCAAGATTAACCCAAATTTTGATTTTGATCTTGAAAATGAATCTAAGATGTCAAAATTAAGTCAAAATAGGGTCAAAATGCTCTATATATGTGATGATAGGATATCAAAGAGATGATCAAAAGGAAAGAGAAGATGACAAGATATGATCAAGAAGAAGCAAAAGAAGATGAAACTAGTTAGTTGACGTGTCCGTGAAAGATGAAGAGAGAGATCTCTCCATATGTAAAATTAAACAATATGCTAGAATGAACCTAAAATGCAAGCTAGTATGAAAAAGTGGTTCACTTGCAAGGGATGCAAAATATTTAGACTCTAATTTCATCGTTGAGCATTATTAGGGACACTAGAAGATCATACAATGCTCACTAGGATAACTATGAGGATATGAATATGATCTATATCAAATAGGTATGTGGGAATCCAACCTAAGCATCAAAGACATGTTTGTCGAGGTGAATAATGTAGTCAAATTCCCTAAGTTTAGTATAGCAAGATTACACCTGTATCAAGGCATAGGTGATAGGATGACCCCTGAGTGCGGTCTTGTGAAAACAGACAAGGATGATACATTGTAGGTCCAAAGTGTAAAGTAGGAAAAGCACAAAGGATCTCAACACCTTAGACTTACAAATCATGACCATAAGTAGAAAAAAAGTAAAAAATGCCCCATTCTTCCAGTCTTCTAGTCCATGACATCCCTAAAAGTCTATTAGGGAGGGAGCACTAAGCAAAGAAATTGTCATAGACAACACTCAAAGAAAATAAAGTTCAACATGTCTCAACAAGTTTAATGTCTAAGTGTGTGTGTGTGTGTGTGTATCACATGGCCATTTCTTCAAGACTCATATATGAAAGTGAGAAATATTGTAACATTCTAGACTATAGGTAAGATGTTTGAGAAGTGTTCAGAAACACTTGATGTCAGGGGGAAATATTGAGAAAAATTGTTTTAGGTGAGTTGCTAGAGAAACCCTAATGCACAAGAAAACCTCGATAAGCTCAGCATCCATGCCCCCAAGATGAGGACAAGAGTAGATACCAAGCTAGGAAAGGGATTGTGAAATGAATGAGCATGAAGTGAGACTGATAGACATAGGTGTGAGGGTCTCAAGTAGTACCTATTTCCAAGTTTTCACCACTTGGTAGATTTTTTTAGGTCTTTTTTCAATTATTTTTTTTGTTGCAATGATACATCAAAGCGCCTATTGCTAGGTTTTTACTAAGGTGATCATTTTCTTAGGACATTTTATATTCTTAGGATTTTTTCAGCATCATATATGACTTTTTTAGATTTTTTTAATGACTTAATGATTAATTGATATCAAGCAAGATCACATCAATTTGTCCCAATGTCTAGCAAGGTGTATGACATGATGGATGAGCAAGCTAGTGGATAAGAAGAGATGGATGCAAAAGGAGTATGAAGCAAGTAAAAGTTACCCTCGAGAATTGACTCCTCAAGAGTACCCAAGCTAGGGAAAGAGTAAAATAGCCATATGAAGCATGTTTGGAATAAGCCAAGAAATCCATGAAAGGAGATATCATGAAAGTATGTAATTCAAAAGAGTAGACAGGTCAAGAGGCCTATGACCCATGTTTTGTTTTGTGTGATCAAGACCAAGAGGTTGACTGGATAGGATAGCAATTGGATAGAGAAATAAGAATGAGACTGGATATGAAGGTTATGAGTAAATGAGCAAGCACACTAGAAATGCTGATGGATGAAATAGCCAATACAAAGGATAGCTCAACATTGTCAAGATCAAAGAGAGAAGAGGGGATAGATGGAAGAATTATGGATGATTCCTATTTGCCATGTTTTCATCATGGTACTTATCCAAGATACCAAAAGAAGTGGTTTTAACCATAGGATGTATTTATTTCTCTTACTTTTGCTACCAAGGTATCACAAGAAGTGGTTTTCACCAAGGCACATTTTCTTTCTTTTTATTCTTTTTCTTTTTCTCTATTTTTGAATTTTTTCCTTTTTTTTTATTTTTTAGAAAGATCTCAAGTTTTTTCAATTGGGATAGTGCTCCTATAGGAAGGATAAGTCATGATAATCCAAGACCATAGAAAGATGTGCTCAAAGATGTTGATAGGGAAATGGAAGAGAGATGGTAGTAGGATAAGTATATGGATGATAAGAGTTCATGCCTTTAAAGGATTATAGGAGTATGGATAGTAGGTAAGTATAGCTTCGAAAAGGTTGCATAAGGGTAGATGAAAAAATGGGGAAGATAAACATTGACACACATCTTGGAGGGTTTTGGAATGATGGAGGAATCATAGAGGAAATAGATTGAGGTTTAGATGTATGAGGTGGTAGGATAATTTTAGAAGAAGATGGAGTGGAAGCCTTTAGAAGCTTTTGAGGAAGATGTTTGGAAGAAAATGGAGTGAAAGCCTTTGGAAGCTTGAATGTCAACTTAGATTTATGTTCAATGTTCAAGTCTTTCAAGAGAGACCTAGGAATCCATATACCTTTAGATTTTCCTTTTGGATAATTTAGAACATTTTTCTTCAATAATGGGTTTAGGAACCCATATGTTCTTTTATTTAGCTCTTTGGATAGTGGACCTTTGTGGTCTCTTGGTTTTTTTTCTTTCTTAGCATTCAAATGTCGATTAGATGAGACATAGTGATCTTTATTTGTAAATGGCTTCTTGTATTGATTCTTGAGTTGATCATCCAAATTTCTTCCAAAAGACTTGGGATTTTTGGATGAATAAGGATGATATGATTGGTTCATATGGATAAATGAATGAATATTTTTCAAGAATGAGTATCTTTGTTTATCTTGAGGTATGATAGGAGAGCTAGGAGTGAAAGTAGGAGATGGAGGGGCATAAGGTCCCAATAGGGAAGGAAGGTTTGAAGGTTTTAGCTTTGATGGATAAGGACCAAGGATAGATTTAGGAGGTGCAAAGGGATAATGAATAGGGATATCAACATATTTAAAGTGAGCAACATGGCCAAGGCCGTTAATAGACTCATGAGTAGATTTGATAGGAGAAACACCTTTGATAGGAGAATTTGAAGCTTGAGAATAGTTTTGAAGTGGATATGAAGAATTACAACAAGAGGGGATACTTTGATCTTGACAAGTTTCTTTGGATAGCATATTCATAGTGAGTTTCTCACAATTTTCAATAAGCTCAATGGAGATAGTGGAAGTGGTATCTTCATCATACCTAGGAGGTGGGTAAGACATAGGATATGCAAGGGAAAAATCTTGAAAGAGATGAAAGGGTGGTTGATCTTGATCTTTATTTATAGGTTTATCTTTTTTAGAGTCCTCTTGAGATGGGGTCACTTCTAAGGACAAGGGAGAATGTGGGTTTTTCATGATAGCATCTTGAAGAGGTAACAAAGGACTAGCTAAACTGGGCATAGTAAGTGTACCATCACATGAAGTTTAAGGGTCTTGAGCCTTAGTAGCATGGAAAATATTTTTAGGCAAGTGAAGGTTAGCTTGAGTTTCCTTTAAAGGTAGCCCTTGAGGATATGCATAGTCAATGTAGAAAGAAGTAGGTTCCTTGTTTTATATAGGCATATTGGAAAGCTTTGTAGTTTTAAGAGGTTCATCAGTGTTGGAAGAAGTGGAGGTATCAAGGAAACCATCACTAGACATAGGTTCATCAACATGATCTTTCTCAAGAGAAGTATATTACCATATTAGTCATTAGAGGTATAAAAAATCCCATCATCAATAAGATCTTAGATTTATGTTTCAGCTCAATGTAATCTTTTTTTGTATGACCTTTGTTTCTATGATAATTTAAAAAGTGATCATATCTCCACCATGGAGGTTTGATTTCAAGTTCATAAGGTCTAGATTTTTTTGGTAATGCGATAAACTCATTATCAAGAAGTGTTTGCAAGATGTCATCATAAGAATCTTCCAAGGGAGTAAAATTTCTCTCAAGGGTATACCTAGGATCTTCTCATTGTTTCTCAAGCAAATAGCATGCATACATGTCTTCATCATATTGGTCAAAAATAGGCTTGTCATGAAAGTTTTCCATATGATCCAAGGAGTTTTTGTTAGTTGACTCTCTAAATAGGTCTTTAGATCCAGTAGATGAAGGCAATTGATGTCTTGAAGTAGAGCATGTAGACCTAGAAGAAGAGGATGAGCTTTAAGAAGGTTATTGGTGTGCCTATAGAGGAATAGAGATATAATTGCATGATGATGTTGTTTGTTCCTCTACCATTTTTTCAAATCTAGGGTATGTTTTTATCATGCCCTTAGTGAGACTAGTGTAAGAAGGGTTAGGAGTCTCTTCAAGTTTATTATATTGAGTGTGTAGGCTTTTTAATTCCCTAAAGAGCTCAAGCAACTCAAGATCACTGAGACTTGGTTGAGATTTGGTAGTGTAATATTTTAACCCCATAGTGGTAGATAGGAAATCAAGCATGAAAGAAACTAGAGAAATCTAATAAGGTAACATAAAATAAATTGATATCCAAACTAGAGAGGTAGAGTGTTCACTTGTCAAAAAGAGGTAGCAATGACCGAGTGACTTGTCAAACAAAGTGTCCAAGAAACTTACAACATGAATGACTCATGTCAGGATTTAGGAAAGAATCCAAATATCCATGTAGCCAAGTAGATAAATAGGTAAATACAAGAAAACAACTCTCCCATTAAAGAAATGTAATCAAGAGATTGAGGTAGCCATTTTAGCAATATGTACTCTAACATGTAGCTTCTAGACCCAAGGAACCATTATAAACTAAGTATAGACACCCTAGACAACCCAAGAACAAGTTTGTAGCAAGAAAAATCAAGTTTAGCAAATAGGCGAGACAATATAGTAATTGAGGTGACAATTTGATAGCATAAAATGGTGTACTACACTTTACAAGAAGTCGTGCAACACTTTTGTCCCATACTACACTTTCCAAGAGGTTGTACTACACTTTATAAGAACTGATACTACACTTTGTAAGAGGCCAGTGATACTTCATAAAAAAAAAAAGTATCATACAATAGAAAAGATCAATTTTGAAGTTTTTTTTTCTTAAAGGACTTGATTTAGTTGATTATTCTAACCTAATTGACCATTTTAGTAGTTTTTATGGCTATTGAGATACAAATACATGTCTTCAAGCAATTGGACTCAACCTTGCCAATACAAGCACTTTTGACGTTTCAAAGAAAAGAAAAACCTATGAAGACTACCATCATGTGTATGTTCAAAAAATTCCCACGGGTCTAACACATTCGAGAACACATCAAGAAAGATCTACCTAAGAGTCATGTTTCATTACTCAACAACTTGGCACATGCTAAGTGCCCCCTTTGTCTCACACAAAGTGGTTGCCCATGATAGATATTGGCTTTTTCATGGAGGTGTCATTGGAACAACCAAAGGGACACAAATGGTGAGTGTAAAATCTTGGGATGATCCAGGTATTCCACTAGGACCGGTCCTTGCATCAAGATGTTGAGCAGATAAATAAGGTAGCTTCTATCCTATAGTATTTAGAAAGGGCTTCCGTTCATGTCACTCCTTTTTCTCCCAATATGGGACACCTTACCTTGCAGCAAGTAACATACCTCACAGCCACAAGAGTACCTTAAGCATTCTCACTTATTGATTTCCTCATGGTCACAATCCCACAAGTACCTTCACTGTATGAAGACAAGTATTATGTCTACCAAGGTTTTCTGTCCTTGATAGCCTCAAGTTTATAGTGGGTTAGAATATCTAGTCACTTGTCCCCACTTAAGTTGTTCCTCTTGATCACTCAAGAATGAGCTCTCTAAAGGATTCTAAACTACAATAAATGGATCCACTTTTGGAGGTTAAGATTTCTAATTCACCACAAGGGTGAAGAGTATACTCTCCTATTCCAATTGTCTCTCCCAAACACACCAAGAAGCTCAATTGTGCCACTTACTTTTGAAATCTAAGAGTGGATCAATATTTTTGATTCACCCCAAAGGTGAAGAGCATACTTTCCTACCATCAAAAGACCCTACTTGCAAGTTTTATGTGCCTACAAAAAATAAACAACTAGTATAATCTACACACAAAATGAAAGCAATACAATCACACTTGTTTTTTTTGTTTTTGTGCTTTTAGGTAGCCCTGCAAACAAGAGTTAGTAGCCTCTTAGCATAAGATCTTTGACATACGTTCTTTTATAGCAATGTTGTAAGCAATTTTGGGGAAACCCTACAAAATAACTATGTTAGTCCAACAAAAGGTTAGTCCAAAATGAGTTGAGAACCTACTGTAGACCTCTGTCAAATAGTAAATAAACCTAAGGACCCAAAAATAGAATGATCAAGGACTCACAATTGATCGAATAACTCAAAAAGTAGTTAGTTCTAGGAAGGGCGATATTTGTTTGCTGACAGAGTCTTGTACAATACTTTTAAGTATACAGAGATGATACTTCTTCTCTGTATGATATTTCTCAATATACTTGTGTGATAGAACTTACTATACCAATGTGATAGATTTCTAAATAGGCATCTACTACTTTAACTAGTAAAGTATCACACTGCAGTACTAAGAAATATCATACGATACTGATAAAGTATCACACGATAATTACGACTGCAAAGAAAAAAAGCACAGAAATAGCATGTAAAAATACATGACTAAATGCAACTAAAGAGGAAAAACAAAAGTGTTATGCCCCACGGTGGGCTCCAAAAATATACACTAAGAAAGTGCACATCCCTAAACCCTTCTATCCAAGGTATTCCATAGATTGAAATGCTTGAATGGTAGATTAGAGCTCCCTAGTCATGGAGTGCAAAGGTGTGTTGATAAGCATAGAAAGAGCTCTCAGCTAAGCCTTAGAGATGCAACCCTTGCTAGTAAACCATTAAATGGGAGATTTATTTAAACAAGAGCAATAGTTCTAGTGTTAAAGAAACTCTTGAGTATACAATGCAAGGATGAATTGTGCTAGAATGGAATGCAAGAATGCAACTATGCTAAGCATATGAAAGTATTACAACCATGCTAATGAAGCTAAGTGATCTATGTTATTGCAAAGGAAAAATTAACTACTTGCAAATGAATCTAAGCCAATATGGAGATGCAAAGAATGATACAAGAAGCAAGAAGTTCTCCACAAGATGCTCCAAGATAATATGTCAATAAACCTACAACATAACAATAGCTCAAGATTGGGATCCCTAGAGAGGGAGAGAGCTCTCCCTTTTAAAGGTGTAAAAATGGTTAAGATCAAGATCAAGAAGTGGATGATCAAGGGTGGGAGTCGACTTTTATCATGATACATGTGCAAGATCATTTCCACCAATAGAAATGAGTTGAATTTTCATGTGAGACAAAGTCTTTTCTTTTAATTTGTAAATAGAAAAAAGAATTTATGTGTGCACATTAGAGTGGGTTGGAAGAATGGGGTCTTTTAGGGTTTGATTAAGTAAAATAGGTTTTTTACAAGGGTTCCTAAAACCCCCTAGTTAACAAAAAAATACTACTTAAAAGGGGACATGTTCTTTTAATCAAATATGGACTTAGGATATTATAGTCAAACTATAGGTTAAAATCAAATAAATTGATTTTTAGCAATTTGGCCTAAGTAAATATTAAATAATTTAGCCAAAATGGTGAGAAGGGTGCTAATAGTATAAATGACCATTTTTAGGTGATTACATTATTAATTTTGGATAGTAACGCTCCTAAATTTCTAGTAGCTTCAATGGCTTTCCATAAATCATCTCCAATTATCGTCCAACATTTTTTATAAAAGAATGCTTGAAAGCCATCTGGTCCTGGTGCTTTGTCTAGATTCATGTTGAATAGGACCTCTCTTATTTCTTCTTTTGTAAATGCTTTGTTTAACAATATATTGTATTATTTTGTGATTATCTTTGGTATTGATTCTAACATCGTATTTTGGGTTGTAAGGTTTGAATGTTCATAATTATTTAGAATCTCTGTGAAATATTTTACAAAATTTTCTACAATTTGTGTTGGAGTTTCTACTACATTTGCTTTGTTGTTTGTGCTTTTTGTGATCCAATTGATATTCCTTTTGCCAAGTGTGCTACTATGGGAGAATTTGGTGTTTTGGTCTCCTTCCTATAGCCAAGTTCCTTGGGATTTTTGTTTCCAAAATAATTCTTCTTTATTTAATATGTTTCCATGTTTATACAAAAGTTCTTTTTCTTTATCGTATCTCTCATTGTCCATTCCATTATGGATAACATATTTGTTTAGGTTTTTTAACTCTTCTTCTATTTCCAATTTCTCACTAAATATATCTTTGAAGTGTTTCTTATTCCATTTTAGGATGTTTTCTTTTAGCAATTTTAGTTAATTAGATACAAAAAAACCATTTTGGAACGTCTGACCTCTCCTTTAGACCACCAGTTGCTAATAGTACTCATAAAGCTCTCATCTAAGAACAACATTTTTTTACATTTAAAGGGGTTTCTAGATGGTTTATGAGGTTCAAAAATATCTAAGCTGACAGGAAAGTGATCTGAACCAGCATGGGGTAGGATAGTAGATTTTATTGTAAAAAAAAAAATTTGCAAATTTCCTTTAAAGATGAACCTATCCAATCTCTCTACTATCTGATAGAAATCCCTTCTTCTATTAAACCATGTATAGAGTCCATTTTTGGGGGGAATATCTGTGAGGTTGTTTCGAGTGAGCCACTCATTAAAGTCCATCATTGTTTGAGTGATGGTTTGTACGCCTCCATTTTTTTCTTTTAATTTGAGAATTGGATTGAAGTCTCCTACTAGCCAGATGCTATCATATTGTTGTTGGTTCATGAAGTTGTTGATTTTCTTCCATAGTATTTTCTTATCTATTTTCTAGGTTGGGTAGTAAACATTTATTATGGTAAATTGAATTTTTTATTTATGACTCTTCACTCTTCCTCCCATCCAATTTTTATTCACTACCATCATTTCAAATTCTATTTTCCTGGGGTCCTAGATCAAGCCAATATCACTAAGGTCCCATCTAATTCTATTAATAAATTTTTCTAGTAACCGAGTTTTTAAGTTAGTTTTTCCCCTTCTAGTTTTCTTAATTTGGTTTCCTAGATCATTATTATTTCTGAATTAAACAAGGTTAGATTGTGCTTGAGTAAACATTTTTTGTTAGGGACATTTAATTCCCTAACATTCTATGTTGTTAGTCTCATTGCCCTATGGGAGGGACTTTCCCTTCCCTCCTTTCAAAATATCTTGAATCTTTCTCTATTTTTCTGCTTTGCCAGTTTTTGTCCTTAATTCAACTAGGAATTTTCTTCATCTCTTCTTTTTCTCCAGTTCTTAGCATCTTGGAATTAAGGTTCCTCTTATATCTATGCTATACCTAGTTTGTCCTTATTTGCAAAAGCTTGTTGGTTTGTTACTTCCTTTGTTTCCCCTCTGAATTTTGATTCTTCCACTCTTACCTCTTCTATTATTCTTTCACTAATGTCTATTAATCCTATCTCCACTAATGTTCTGCCCTCTTTTAGATCTATGGTTTTCTTGTTTTTGATGTTTCTTTGTTCTTTTTCTAGGGAATCTACTACTCCAAACTCTTCTGAGAATTCCTTTGATGACATTTCTTTTTTGTTTGTTTCCTTATTCTTTGCCATGTTGCATGCCCATATTTTATTTAGAAAGGTTTCTATTTCCCCAAGGATCTCAATAAATGATTTGTTTTGTTCTTCATTGTTTACTTCAAAGGGGTCTTTGCCATTGGTTGGGGTTTTCCAAAATTTGTATGTCCTCTTTTTTCCTTTCTTTTTGATTGTTACATGCTCTATGTTCCCTATAATTGTAGGGGTAGGTAACATTTTTATTGATAATCTTTTGTTGGTATTATCTGGCTCTATAAATTCCATACTCATAGATGTTGTTCCTAAATCTTCCTTTTCTTTCTATGGTGATGATTTGTTAATTACTTCCTTTGGAATTTCTTGGTCTAGTTCTACCCCTTTCAAATTCTTTGTGCTTCTTCTGGCTTTTCCACTTGCTGATTTTTCCTATTCCTCCTTTTGAACTGAGTTTGTTGTTGTTATTCTTTTTTCTGTTTTACTTTGAGATGGTTTTTTGCAAACATTTCCCATCTATGTTTTCCTTGCTCTGAGTGTTTGACTAATGTTGGTTGGAGTTCTATGCTCATCACTATTTTGTCCCATATCTCCTATAAATCATTGTTCTATTTTATGTTAGATTGTTGAATGATTAATATGTTCCCAGTGTTCCTTCTCCCATAATGAGAAATGATCTTCAATGTCACTTTTTTTTAATAGGATATTATGTCTTAATCTATTCATTTTAGCCATCTTGCATCTGATTTCTCTCTCATACATTTGTTGGTTTTTGCAGAAATTACATTTATTCATTTTTTCCATTGTTTCTTTAATGGATGACCTTTCTTCTATGAATTCTTTGATTACTTTCTTGAAATCCTCCTTTTCTTGGGTTTCTATTCCTGTTGCTTCTAATTTCTGCTTATGTGTTTCCCTTTTTTCCTCACTGGTATTAGTTCTCTTTTCCCTTTTGTTCTTCTTTCTATTTGTTTCCCTTTCTTGTTGTTCTTCATTCTTCCCTTGTTGCTTTCTAGTTAATGTTAGTTCCATCCCCTTGTGGTCTATGGGGAGAATCTTTCTAAGTGAAGATTTCCTATTGATATATGTTAAATTTTGTTCTCTGGTTGAATTGATATTTTTGATCTCTATAATTTTCCCTTCAAATATTTCAATTTTGATATAATAAATTCATATGTTTGTGATGATCTTGATAGGTTCTATCTCCTTTGTTCCTATCTTCATATTAATAAGTATTTGATGATGTGAGAACTTTTGAATCTAGATTCTACACCTATTGGCTCTCCTAATGTTGATCCTATTCTTTGTAAAATTTGTGGGTGGATAAGTTCTAAGTGAAGAGAGTTGGTGGTTATCCATTTAGGCTTGATGAACTCTTTTATGCAATCTAAGTTAAAGTTGGGGTTCCCATTTGAAAAAACTGATTGAGTAGCCTTTAAAAAAATAGTGAGATGTTGTAAGAAATACATTCCTTATGTGGAGATTTTGACAATAAATGTACAAAAATATGCTATGAGAAGTTAGATATACTTACATATCCTTTCCAATGGTTTGTTAGCCAATTAATAAGTTTGGGAATTTTCTCGCTAGAGTCATCCCAATGAGCATACATCCCCCTCTCTTTGCATTCTATGCATCTAGTTTTTCTATGAATATTACTAATAATCAGAGTTCAATCCTAGGCTATTTGTTTTCTTGAGCTATCATGTTTGGTTGTAGCCTACCCTTGTCCAGAATACTTATGTACTTTATGATTAGGGTTTTCAATGTTCCAACCATCTGAGGTTTTTAAGTTTGTGGATTGGTGAGCTCTTCTGTGAGGGGGGATGTATGTTGGGACTTTCTTATGTGGGTTTGATATAGATTTATTTTTGTCTTCACATGGAACTGAATTGGACTGAATTTATGGTTGCAATCGGTGGAAAGGTTGGGTTCTCCTAATGGAGTCTTGTTGGTATTGGAAATGAAGATAAGTTGAGTAGGGCTTCTGTATAGATTAACATTCACAAATTCCTCCTGTTGGATGTAGTAGGTGTTGGGCCTCAAGTCCCTGTTCTTATTCGCCTTCTATGTTATGGCATACATGGTGTTGTTGAAATGTTTTTCTTGTTGTCTAATTTGATTTCCTTGTAATTCTCTTTTCCTTTCAAATCCATCCTTGATCAAAGGGATTCAAGGTTTCCTTGTTATTTTCCTTTTTCCAACCAAATGCCATCCCTCTTCCTCCTGTGTATGTAATTAGATTTTTGGTTGGTTTCTAGCATCTTGACCTAAATTGATCTGCTGATTAATCTTCTTTGTTTTTGTGTTTTTGATCCATGCCCTTTTTAACTCCATTTCTTTATTTTTATGCAAACTGTTCTCTAGGGTTCTAAAGCTATTATGACAAGAGATGTTAGGTTTTTGTCTGCCTTTAATGTCTTGGCAGAAGAAATCATTATATTTGCTTGGATTCGTTCCTGAAACTTCATGGGGTTCGGCCAATGCTTTTGGAATTTTTGCGCACTAGTTTCCTGATCGTGAGTCATATTTAGGGTTGTGTGGAGGTTGATTACTATATTTCACAATTGTTTATCTGCTCGCATTTTTCACTCTACTTGCCATTTTTAAGTATGTGATTCTAATTATTTACAATATTAACACAAAATAGACTAGCAGTTGCATGCTTTTGTGCTTGCAACAATAAGCTGATAGAAACTATATTTAATATTTTTTTTGAAAATATAATATTGTAAATAAATTAAATTATTAATAATTTCTAATTTAAATTTAGAAATATTTAATATAACAATTACTAATATATTTAAAATATTTAAATATATAGATATAATTAGACAACTTAAATACTATTAAGTTATTCTAGAATTAAAATTGAAAAAAATCAATTTGGTCCTCGTGTATAATTTTGTAAAATATAAAATTAATATGGCTCATAGTAGTTTTGGACAAAAAGTTTAATTCTTTATTATGATTGGTCAAATTAATAGACTAATAGCACTCAATAGATATATTTCAAGATTGGTAATGGTAGACTTATAGTCTATTATCAACGTTGTTTGGTTGGTTAGAATGATAGGTGTTATTGTACGAAATTTTATGTATCTCAATTTTTTGAATAGATTTTGATGGTTTCTTATGGGTGTCTTTATAAAATAGTTCTTAATATATAATTTTAATTTATTTTTTAATTGAAAGTACTCATGTATTTTGAATTCATTAAATTTTTTATTTTTATTACACAAAAATTATAAGATAATATAGTATCCATAAATTGAAAAATTAATCTGATTGCTAATTTTTTCTGTAAAAATAAAAATTCTTAGCACACTAAATAAATAAGTGCCACGTAGTGGCTAGCAATTGTCACTAGTAGAAAAAAATTACAAAATTATATTTGTTTTAAATGATAGAGTTGTAATTTTATTTAGAATAGTAAATTACATAAATAGAGAATAATAGGTATGCATTATGGACAATCACTATGTGTCTTGTTAGAATAACACAATAAAATAATAAATTTATTTGTTTATACATCAATTTAACTACATTGAAAAAAGGACATGTCTTTGAACTCACTAGAATAATAATATTTCACATTAAACTTTTAGATTTTAATTTGAAATGTAATGTAAAAGAATATTTTTAAAATAAATTAAATGAAAAAATTAAAAAGTAAAGTGAGCTAATAATTTAAAATATTGTGAAAATCAACAATTGTAAAATAAAGTAATAAATATAATTTAAAATAAATATTCTTTATTTAATATTCTTAATATAATTTAGAATCAATATTCAATATTCTTAATATTTTTTATTTACAATAAATATTTTCTTAACTTATACACTAATAACTAATTTGTTGAAATTACTCATTTATTATTATATTGTAAATCAAACTATTGTTGTATTGTTAAGATTGTAATATTATATTTATTGCTTTTATAAAAATATTAATAATTATTAGTTTTATGTTATTATATTTATTATTATACACTTAAAGTTCTCGGCATTATTATTAATTTTAAAATATGATCACAAATATAATTTAGTACTTTATTCATTAAAAATAAAAAATAAAAAATTTCACAAAGTAAGCACAAACATAAATCAAAGCATGCATACTCAAGGCCTAAAAATAGATGGACATAAATATATGATTTTAATATATCTCAATCCACTGTGTAATTATAATTTGGATGCTTTTCTTCACAAATTCCAACAACAGAATTAATAAAAGAGAAAATCTCGAATGAATGTGAGGACTGAAAACATATACATGCAAATTTAAAACTAAGAAAACTTTTAATTTGTATGAAAAAAAAATTTCCCTTGAATGAATGGCAAATCTTTTAGCTCAAATTAAAACTATTTTAGATTTACAAATATTTCTGACACTTACTATATACTAATATAATACAATCAATTTGAAAGAAAACTTTATGTTATTCAAAATAGTTTAGATTTACAAATATTTTTTACACTTATTATTTACTCATATAATACAATCAATTTAAAAGAAAACTTTCTAATACAAACATAACTTGATTCCGTGAAAAATGTGTCTATAAGACAAAAGCATTTCAACCAATACAATTTTAGATTAATACAATTTTTATAAACAATATTTTTTCCTAACTATAGTTTATTTTACAGTGAATAATAATAGTCTCATTAACTAATTGACAATAGCCAATATAATAGTATTTTCCATAGGAATTACTAATCATTTTTTAGTGGACCTTAAATTAACAAAATCCACTTTTCCTAATTGAAAGTAATGAAATTTGAATTTATATTTATTCATATTACAATAATAGATAGTTTTTATTATTGTCTATTATTATTCAAAGGTTATCCATTTGTTACTTATTGTAAATAATAGAATGTTTCTAATATTTAGTTAGTTGTTAGTTAACTATTAGCTAGAATACAATATTTCTATTCTTTACAAGTTATATGTTCAATAAAATGTAAGATCAATTTTATGTATTATATATGCAATAAAAAATAAATAAAAAATTGTAAGATCATTCTTCTAATTAAATAACATTCAAAAGAATTTTCAAGATCATATTACATATATCATGACTCTTAAAATTTAGTTATTGGGAATGATCTAGTTAAAAACCACATCAACCATCTTTAACAATTAATGATGATGCATGGAAAACAATGAAGCATGGTTGATTCATCATTCTCCAAGATAGGTCCGGTTTTGTTCTCCTCATGTGATAGACTGTACAATTTGACTAGATAGTCCCATTTTTCTAGTTCATACAATAAAAATCAAATTTTGTCATATATGTGCTTTTAGCTTCCAATTTCATCTTTATTACAGGTCGCACTATGTTCTTCACATTCAAGAGAAACTCTACTTCAAGATTATCAAGATCCCTTGTTTTGATGCCTCAAATTTCTACATAATATGCATTATTGTAATTTATGTTGTACATAGAAAAATACTTTATTCATATGTTTACAATGGAACAAAGATTAAGCACAAATATTTAAAAGCTAATCTTAAAACCCTTAAAACCTTTTGAAACCCTATTCTTCAAACCATTGAAACTCTAGAACCCCAAAATACTTACACATCATCAACAAACTTGACAACGATCAAGAGGCTGGTAATAAGAAGCCTGCACACATTCAAAGAAGTGATACAAAAATTTAATGATAATAAAATGATTGCAAAAGTAAACATACTTCATACTTAAAAATGTTTTTCATAATTTTTTCTATGCTCAAATCAAGGATCAAACTGAAAATATAGGAAAAAGATAAATCTTTAGAAATCTTTGGCTTTCGAATAGAAATTAAAGACACGATTAGAAATATAGAGCATGCATGATAATTAGAAAGTGAACAAGGTAAAAGTTTATTCAAAGAATATAAAATGGACAAAAATAAGTAACTGGCCAAAATGATAGTTATATTTTCTTTGGCCGAAAAAAATTATGCAAGAAGGGGTGACAATTTTCCAATGCAAATTTGTAAAATCTGAGAGCAAAGCTCCCACATATAAGCCTATCGGCTTAATTATAGATATTATTATAAGATGGGAATGATCACTTGATTATTAGAAAATTCTATTTCTTTTTAAGGTCTAGACATATGTTTTTTCATAAATTAGAAATAGAAATAATTAATAATAAAATATTTCTATTTTTTAACTTTGCGATGTTTCTAAAATTCATCTAAAATGTTTTTTTCATATTTATAAAATGAAAAAATTATAATTTTAAAATATATATATTTCATTATATATATATATATATATATATATATATATATATATATATATATATATATATATATATATATATATATATATATATATATATATATATATATATATATATATATTCTTTTCATTCAATTCTCAATTCATGATGCTTGAAATAAATTAAGATTATATCAAAGATTATTTATATTTATTTATATGAGTATTGTAAGAAAATAATCTTTTCAAAATTTCTAGAAAAGACATTTTTTTAATATATAATATAATTTTTCAATCAATACCCTAATTAGCACATTATGTGCATAAAAGAAGATTAAATAATAAATGTGATGAAGGATATTTAAATTTCTTGATTAAAATAAAAAATAAAGCTCTAATCTTAAATGGTATATCAAATTTAAGATATATATAAATTCGCATTTCTAAGTAGTTAAAATTTCATTGTTGGGTTGAATTTTTATTTGTTGATGTTATGTGGCATCTCTCATAGATTTTGGAGCGCTTAAGCATTATATGGAGTATAAAAAAATTCAATCAAATTTGAAGCTTATCTTTCATCAAGTTTATATCATATTTTGGTAGTATTGTAATAAATAAATAGATTTTAATTTAATTATTCGATAACTATTTTTTAAGATTTATATAGTTATTGTGTTTTATTTCATTTATCATAGGAATGGATGTTATAATGTGTTAGATAAATTGCAATAAATACATAAGGTTTGATGTGATATATATTATGTTCACAATTCTCCTATTGGCTTATCGTTGCATGTACAAAACCATGTAACTGCTAACATCTGCATTTCGTCATTTCCTAGATATTTCCTTCAAATATTTTAAGATTGCAATTTTTTTAGTAAGGCAAGCCAAGAGTTTTGTCATTTCTCTCTCAAAAGTATTGTATCTCTAGAAAATGCAACCCTAGTACTATTTGATTTGTGGGTATGTCACTTGTACTTTGGCTAAGCATCCCTTTGAACTATTTAGAATGGGAGCATGAGCCATTGGGCTAAAACCCTTTGGTTGAGAGGCATCCTACTTAGTAAGACAGAGACTCGATGGGCTCATTCACAACAATTCAACTCACCAAATTTCATAAGTTGATCACAGACTCATATAGCATTTGAGGTTTTTTATACAAGTTATTATATTAATTTACTTTACTATTAAAAACATTTAAGTTATATCAATATTAATTAATTGAAAATCTGCAAGTTGAAATATCACTAAATTAATTTTAAAATCTTAAGGAAAATGTAATTGATTATATTTTCTAACTAAATAATTCCTAGTTGAATACATTAAATATGATATAGGTAGTATTTAAACCAAAAGAGAGAAAAAATCATAAACATCAAGAAACAAACTTTTAGGACAAAAAAACAATAGTTTTTTTTCAAGACAATGCAATGTTGCAGGAGGGTAACCGAGCGGGAAAAGGCTCATATATGAGTAGTCCAAAAAGGAAATGGTGTTAAGTCTATTTTGATGTGAAATGGCTTCCTTAAATATTCTGGTAACTAGTTAAATGCTCAAATTTTGTCAGGTTTGTATGAAAATCTCCATTGGATTTTATATTCATCAACCAGAAAAGCAAACATGTTTGCCAAAACCCAAGTAGTGAAACGTTTATCCATGATTAAAAGGCATAGTTGGCTTATGGTTTTAAATACCTAATCATGTAGTTAAGAAGAAGGAACAAAACTATTAAAGATTGAAATTTAAAAGGTCTATTGTGAAGGTGGACTTCAGTTATAGCATCAAAACCCCCTACTTTTGTTTTTAATTTTCAATTCTTTATCAATTATAAAACATAATGGTTTTTTATTTTACCCCGCTCTTGGGAACCCTTACAGATTAAACTATAGATTTTTTTTTGGATTTGATTGTGGATTTTTTCCCTCAACAATTTAATAAAACTCATTATTATGAAACAAAAATGATTCTCTTATATCCCTTATTACATGATCATCATCAGGAGTTTGATCAAACACAGAAGAAATAATTCACTGTCATATTTTACAAAGTAAAACATTTTCATATATCATGGATTGAATATTATATTTTTAAAAGATTATATTTTAGATAATTCTCGCCTCTTATATAAAATGTTAATAATTCTCCAATAGTTGTCTACTTCAAATTTAGCCTTGGAAATTGCATCCATTGTGCAGGTTTTTTGCATGCAGAAAATACAAACAAATATCTCTTACCAAATCTGAGCAGTGATGAAACTATATTGGTGGGTTAATTTTAACCAAATTTTCAAATGAAAAAGAGGTTTGATTATTAGGCATATGGGATTTGAAAGAAGATGAAAGCCCAATTTAAGAATATTCAAAACTGGAAAAATAAATTTGATAAATCTATGTTGAAATTGAAATATTATTAGCTTACTAATAAAATCTATAATGAAATTAAAGTATGGACTTACAATTCAGGTTCTATAACATCAGTTGGAGCAAAAATAGATAATGAACACAGATACCAAATTAGTAGGTTTTATTAGCCAATAGGTTTTTTCTATGAAGGCACTACCCACCAGAATTGTCTCACGCCACAGGCAAAAAAATATTTTTGGTGGTCCTTTTTAAAAAAAAATTGAATTGTTTAATATAATTTTTGAATGATGATTTTTTTTTTGGTTTTTTTTTTTTGGCCTAATTTACTGGATTCATTAAAGTTCGTGTACCAACAAAAACACCCCATTAAAATGAAAAAACATTTATGTGGCTACAATAAAATAAAATAAAATAAAATATCATGATGAAAATATTAAATCAAAATTATTTTTACTAGTGTGAATGTTCACAAAATATTCTTTGAAGTCTTGTCAACCTTAGAGTCCATTTGGTTCATGGAATTGTAGAATTCAAGATTTCTACAATACTTGGATTAGTCAAATTAAGAATTTGTAAATTTGGAAAATGATTTTTGGAATTTTAGTATGATCTTTTGGCTCACTTGGAAGATGAGTAGGAAGATACATTCTCTACATTTGGTTCCTAAAATCAAAATTGGCATTACACTTTATTTTTAAAAAGAAAATTTGGCCAAATACTTGTTGATGACTAAGAACTTTTTTGGTTCCTAGTTTGTAGCCCACTGCCCCAGGGTATTTTTCATAATTTTATCTTCTTCACAAACAATTTAATTGAATGCTTCACTATCGTAAGAATTTTTTTCTATTTATAAATAGATTACTTTGAAATCTCCCATGATCCTTAGTGAATGTGTGAATTCAAATTTTTTTTGTTAAAGATTTTTTGTCCCCAAATCAAAGAGGTCTTAAGCTCGATGGTCGATGAAAGTCTAAATATGGCAGTTCTAAGATTTAAGTAGTCATGCAGTATTTTTAAAAGAGAACAACTTCCTTCTTAGCATATGAAAAGTTGTTAGTGGCAGCAAAAATGAGTGTAGTCAAAATGAATGTGAAGGAGAGGAGGAAGAGATGCTTGTACATAAAAAAGAGTCCCTGGTCATGCAAAATCATGAACATGCACGTTTTAGTCAGCTTGGCAAGTTTCTTGCAGGGAACTTTCACAAAAGTGGGTTGTGCCTGTGGAACAACATTATCATCTTCTGTAATGTAAGGTAAACTGGGTATTTGACTAGATCAAGGTAGAGTTGTTTCTCCTCCTCATTATCTTCACCTTCAATATTCAAATTGCATAAATGACTGCTCGATTAATGACTCGATGTTTTTTCAAACTTTGTTGTCTATGGCTGAGAAATATCTCATGATCTCGGGAGATGCAGTGCACCCCATGACTCCTGCTCTCACTCAAGGCAGTTGTTGCAATCATGGATGAACATGCAAAAATAATAGAATGTGATTTTTTCCAATCCTCAAAAAAGTGGAATTGGAATTCATTTTTTAATTCTATGTATCTAGATGGAAGACTAGTATTTTGGATTGAGGTAAAAATACAATTCTTAAATTCCAATTCTAATTCCAATTTATCATTTTGGACACAAATACAAAATTTGGCAAAACCAGCATATGCAAATGCCACTTCTAGTCTAACTCTAGGAGCCAAATGGATCGTTTGGTTGTTGGAATTGAACTGGAATAGCAATCAACAAATTCCTAGATTCTCAAATCCTCAGTTTGGGTGCACCAAATTGAAATTGAGAATAGGAATTTTTTACTCCCATTTTGGCCCCAAAATGAGCATTTTATATTCCACCTAAATAGGTGTTATTGGAATTGCAATTCCTATTCCCATTTTTCCTTTTAACATTTGATGAAAATTTGAAGTCTGCTTAATCCACTGCCAGGTTGATTTCTTAATTAACTCTACGAAGCAAGGTGATGGGCACAATGTTGAATGTCTTGATTGTTGATTGTTGGGTGAGTTGGAGGTACTCTATTTTTCCAAGGGACTACCTTTTTTTGTCCAAGTGCAAGATCAGATGAATTTTTCCAAGGGACTAGCTTATGTTGTCCACCAAACACCATGCCTTCCAATCAAGTATCTACAGGATTGTCAAAACTTTTCCAAACAATTTCAGATTCATTATCAAATTGTTCAACAAATTTATTTTTTACCAAAATCCAATATCATAACCTAGGAGACCTTGGTTGTTGTGTTGATTGGCCAAATAGACTTGCCCTATGCATCAAATAGAACCAAATTACCTTCTCTTAACAACATCAAAATGGCAAACCAATTTTTAGCAAGAGTCTCCCTGTTGGCCACCTAAACAATAGTCTTTTGTGGTATTTGGGCATACCAGATGCCAATATACCACTTGCTTCCATTTGGTTTACACAATCCCAATTCAAATATTATCATTCTTTCAAATAACTATCTAATTTTTACTAAGCAAGGCACCCAATAAAAGAGTATCTTGGGCCTCGATTGTAGCACCATAGCTCTACAATTGGGTGAATGGTGTAACTAGAAAAAAGATGCTAAAACTTAATTTTGTTTTATTTTCCATAGAAAAATTATTAGCGATGGAATGAACATCCCTCATCCATTAATATAATATATTTCCAAGTGAACTTGCAAAGCAAAGATCTTCCAACTGGACTAAAACTTGTAACTTCACATGCAATGGTTATCAAGAATCAATTGGTGAGGCATAGTGAAAGTAATGGAACTATGAATAAAAAATCCAAAATTAGTTTTTTCCAATAAAAAAAAAATTAGATTATAAAATCTAGAATTAATTTTGTCAAACCAAATAGATTTAGAATAACACATCAAGAATATTAAATTCTAATTCCCAATTCCTATTCCAGCAGCCAAACAGACCCTTAGATTGTTTGTTGTCTCCCTTCACTCTCCTTCCCATCTTTCCCTCTTTTTATTCTATTCTAGATCTATAATATCCAATTTTTATGTGTAGTGATTCCAAATGTTGATGGTAAAAAATAATAATCAACTTTACATTATCAAATCTAGAAGCATTAGTATATATTATATTAATGATTTGTCTTCATTATTGTTAAGATAAATAATTAAATATGATTAGAAACATTAATGATTAAAAGTAAGAAATTTTGATTAATAAATTAATATATAATCATAAAAAATTTAATATTTTTATTAAAATATGTAATAGTTATTTTGCATCTCTTAAACTGTATTAATTTCACATATTTTACTCAAACCATTTCAACTATAAGTAGTAATTTTATTTTGGCCAAAATTCTATTAGATTACTTATTTCTTACACAAGAAGAATTGAATATTGAATTAGGTTAATGATAATCTATTTATAACAAGAATAGATTTAGTCTAGGACCAAGTGTCTTTTAATCATGAAATATTAGTATTTCAATTGTAAAAATTATGTCAAAAATATTTATCATAAAGATGAAGAGAGATTAAATTGTTTAGGTGCCCAACCAAATGAACACTCAATTAGAATTTTATAATAAAAATAATCAATGGAAACATTTATAATATTTTAGTCTATCTGGTTGCATGAGGGAGGTGGAAATACTAGATTTTTTCACCTTACAACTCTTAAGCATACGGCTACAAATAGAATCTCTAGATTGGTTAAAGACAACAAAGTTATCAGGGAGGAACTAAGTATTATTTTGGAAGTGAGGAGTTTTTATGTGGATCTTCTCTTTGTGGACACCTCCCTCTCTAAGGAGAATCAAGGAAGAATCCTGAGTTGTATTCCTTCAATCATAGGGGCATATATGAAAAAGAAACTAAGTGTTATTCCTAATGAGTAAGAAGGGGAAAGTGCTACCTTTTCCTTTGAAGGTGATAAGGCCCCAAACCCAGATGGACTCCCCCTGTTCTTCTTCCAGCACTTTTATAAAATTGTCAAAAATGACATGGTGAAGGTTGTCCAAGAATTCTTCGGGTCTAAGAATCTTTTGAAGGATATAAACACTACTTTCTTGGTCCTGATTCCAAAGGTGGACGAAGTAGAAATGATGGATCAATTTTGCCCCATTAGCCTTTACAACTCATTTTATAAAATTATCTCTAAGGTCCTCACTCTAAGGCTATTAGAGGTTCTAAAAAGGATTATATATCCTCAACAATCTAGCTTTACTCCTCATAGATAGATCCTTGATTCAATCATTCTAGTGCATTAAGTCACCCACTCTCTGGAAGTGGATAGTAAGAAAGGGTTCCTTCTCAAACTTGATCTTTCTAAAGCCTATGATAGAGTGGATTGGGACCTCCTTTTGAAGATTCTTTCATCTTTTGATTTTGATAATAAGGTTTTTAAACTTATTTCTCGGTTGGTCTCTCTACTTATGTAGTAGCTATGGTTAATGGTGTGTCACCCTCATTCTTTAAACCATCTCAGGGTTTGAGACAAAGAGATCCCATGTACCCTATTTTTTTTGTCATTATTTTTGAATGCCTAGGTAGGCTCATTTCAGCTGGCATTAATGTAAAGGATCTAGAAAGCATCAATCTGACTTCAAATGATGAAACTTTCTCACATAAAAAATTTGTGGATGATATTATCCTTGGGTGACTGGCCACCATTAAGGAGGCAAGAAAAATGAAAGAAATCTTGAACTTTTATTGTTAAATGACTAGCCAACTTATAAGTTGGAATAAGAGTTCTCTATTTTTTACAAACACCCTTGAGGAGAGGTAGAGAAGGATTGCTAGCATTTTGGGTTGTTGAATTATAGACTTTCCTTCCATCTATATGAGTCTTCCTCTTGGTCTTAAACTATCTGACTCTTTTTGGAATGGACTTGTGGATAAATTTAATAGAAATATGGTGGGTTGGAAAGGGGTCTTTCTCAGTCAAGAGGGTATGGTTCAACTTCTTAAAGCTGCACTTCAAAACCTTCCTACATATGCCCTAACTCTTTTCCAGATACTTACTAAATAATTTGAGGCTATTGAAAGGATTCAAAAAAGGATCTTATGGTTAGTAATAATTTTTTTCAAAAAAAAATCCTCTTATTTCTTGGGATAAGGTGTGCCTTCCTAAGATAATGGAGGCTTTAGGACTGAGAAAGATCAAAGTGTTGAATCAAGCTTTGCTAGAAAAACTTGTTTGGAGAACATTCCAAAGTAAAGGTGACTAGATCAAAGTTTTATTCTCTTAGTATTTGTATAATTACCTAGCCTTTTAGGAGTTTTTGGTATTTGAGGATATCCCTAAAGGCTCAATCTTATAAAATGGTCTTTTAAAGCCCAAGAAGGTTGTTGTAATGAGAATTAGAAAGAAGCCCAAAAATGGTGAATCTATTCATTTTTGGGAAGACAATTTGCTACAATCTGGGATCTTGGAGAATATAGATGTGTATAGTATTTGGAAGAACTAGTGTGTTTCTAGATTTGGAACTAGAGTAGCTAACTATTAGAGGGATGGAGGATGGATTAATTTAGGGGATGCCTTCTTGGCTCTTCGACCTCTCATGACTATGTTGTCTTATGTTTTTTAAATAATTATCAGGATACTTTGGTTTGGGAAGCTATGACTTCTGGTGATTTCTTTTCTACTTCAGCATATCAAGTCTTGTCGGGAGTCCAAAGTGACCCTCCCCGTTGGGTGAAGGCAAAGAGCTTGACCCTCATTCCCAAAGTGAACATATTTTTTTGGATTCTTCTTCAAAATAGGATTCTAACTATTTATAATCTATGTAAAAGAGGTTTCCAAATTCCTAACATGTTTATCCTTTGTTTCTCAGAGGTTGAGTCTTGGAATCACCTCTTTATTCATTGCTCTTTTTGTTGAGACATTTGATCTCTATTACTATATAAACTCAACATCTCTTGGGTCTTTCCTATTGTTATCTCTAACTACTTTTCATAATGGTCCTACCATTCCCATTCTTCTAAGGAGTTTAAATTTATTTGGTCTCTTTCTTTACCTCATATCTTTTGGGGCATTTGGAAAGAGAGAAATAACATAATTTTTAGAGATAATGTGGCTCCTCCTAAGGTGGTCTATTCTAAGATTGAAAATTATATTGTGGAGAATCTCAATATCAAAGGCTTGTGAAGTAATATGAAGAATGTTGTTGAGAATATATCTTCTGGGAATCCCACTAATATGAGAAGACTGGAAAGAAAATGGTCTTTCCCTCCATAAAATTTGTTTAAAGCTAACTTTGATGGGGTAGCTAAGGGTAACCCTAGGCTGGTTGGGTGTGGGGGAGTAATAAGGAATCATTATGGCCATTCTTTGGTATCAATGACACTCTCCTTGAGAATCTAGATAAACCACTTCACTGAGGCCATGGCTACTCTTTAGATTACCAAGTTGGCTAATGATTAGGGGGTTTCCAATCTTTGGCTCGAGGGAGACTCAATGAATATTGTTAATTACATAAATGGTTTCTCTAGCACCACTTGGAATATTGAAAATATTATTAAGGAGACAATTAACATACTTAATTCAATGGAGAATTATTTCATCTCTCACATATGTCATGAATCTAACATGATGGTTGATTCTATTGCCAATGTTACAGTGAGGTGTAATGAGAGGATGAAATGGCAGGGTAATGAGGGATTGTTAATGTTTGTAAAATCATGTATTGATTATGACATCTTTATAGGAAAGAGAGAATAATTATTAACAAGAATGAATGCACTTAGAGGTGACAAATTAATGATTTCAAGACATTAGAAAGAGAGAAAGCAGGACATATGTATTTATGAGTCTATTCTTTTGCATGTGTTTGGGGTCTTCTAGAGAGTTTTTGTTTTTATTTTGCATTTTCAAATTCTTGTGAAGTCTTGCTATAGTTTCTCTTTGTTCACAAAGCACCATCACAAATCCATGGGAGGCTAGTGCAGGCATCATGAAATTTCTAGCTATGAAAAATGGAAATAGGGCATGAAAGTCTAGGAGATCCTGAAAAGTGGTGGCCTTACCACTTTCATGGAGAGGCTCCATGGTATAAATCCATATGTCACTCATATTTTTCTAAGAAGGTGGAATAAGGGTGCTCTACAAGTTGGAGGAAGGAGCATTACTATTACA
The DNA here is from genome assembly GCA_028749045.1 of Cupressus sempervirens. Taxonomy (NCBI): domain Eukaryota; kingdom Viridiplantae; phylum Streptophyta; class Pinopsida; order Cupressales; family Cupressaceae; genus Cupressus; species Cupressus sempervirens. The sequence continues at coordinate 427,686,799 of CM053784.1, read as the reverse complement.
AAGGAACTTATTTCTAGGGCGATGGACATTCCAATTATTGGAAGGAAATTCGACAAAGAGAATAAATTTTTGGATGATGCCATCAAGGATTTTCCTAAAGATCCTGGTGAGAGTGAGGCTCTTGTCAAAAAGGAAGGTAAGACCTATCTTCTGCCTAACAGCAAAAATATTTGGCCCTTTGTTCTTCACATGATTCTTTACTCAAAACTTTGGATGGGATATTTTCTAGGGTTTGTTCATATCATTTTTTTTTGTTGAACCATTCTAAGCATTGAATTAATAGCTCCATCCCATTTTACCTCTACTCTTCCACTAATACAAGCATCAATTGGGTGAGCGAGAAAATTCTCACTAGCCCTCCTCTCCATGACAGTTCAATGTTACTCGTCTATGAGTATATAAAAGTTCATTCTGTAGAGAAATTCCATGAGGTGAAAGGTATGGAGGATTTTGAGCAGGACAATTCAAATGACTCTCAGTGTCTCTCTAAAATTGAGGATAGTGAAGGGATGGACTCAGAGGATGAGATGGATGTGCCTAAAAGTAAGGGAAAGAGTAGGGGCTCTATTTCTAAAACCCTAGTGAAATATTCTTCAAAAACTTGAAAGAAAAAGGTTGTTCCTCCTCCTAGTAGGAAGCAAAGTAAGAAAATTGTGGATTTGGATTAGGACTTCTTTAAGGAGGGGGATTTTATGGCCACTGACACCGAGGACACAAGCTTCAGTAAGAGAAAACAAGAGAAGGGGGCAAATAAGAGGAAGAGGAAAATGTTGGCATTGAAGCTTAGAATATCCCCTACATCCAAAAAATAGGCCAAAGTTATTATCTTGTTTGATGACTATGAAGACAATGGAGATGCATGGAAACTAAGATAAATGAAGAGGGTACAAGTAAGGCCACCTTTTCTTCTAGGAGAAACTAGAAAATGAAGAAAGGTGATGGTAAAGGCAATAAGGACTCGAGCTCCCCATTGGATCTTATAAAGGACTAGTATCAGGATGATTCTCCTTTTGTGGAACCTAGCCTAGATGTTGATCCCTCCCAAGTAGCTTAGACTGAGGTTATTTATGATACCCCCACCCCTTTCAAGGAAAGGAAATTGGCATGGAAGAATATGAGCATGAATATGGTGAGGTTCAGGATAGCTAGGGAAAAGATTGACCTTAAGGTTGGTGAGGTGGAACTAGGTAAAGCAGAACTCTAGGAGTTAATTGATCCTTCCATGATAATTCTTAGTGATTACAACAAGGAGGAGAATATAGACTTCCTTAAAAAAAAAAAATTATTGCTATTAGGATTTAATTGTGTATTTTTTGAGTCAAAATCATTGACCCATGTTTCATGAGTAGTGATTCAACACAAATCCATCTCTCATCAAAATAAATGCTTGGGAAGTCTCAGTTGCATCACCTCTGTGAGCATCACCTAGATCGAATGAGTTTTAAGTGTTCCATTTATTATCATGAGAGATGGACTTGTGTTGAATCACTACTCATGAAACATTGGTCAATGAGTTTGACTCAATAACTACATAGTTAAATCCTGATAGCAATATCACAATTTGACTTGTGGAAATTATCTCCTACTTATCAATTTCTTAACAATGCCAAAAATAGCCTTTTGGATAACTTTATGTCCATTAAATAGTTATTTCATCAAGGCATGGATTCAAAAGATGGAATGGAATCACTAGAAGGGGGATTGATGGACATAACAACCATGTTGATGCTAAAAGGTAGGATCCTATCGTGGGTTCCTTAGTTGACATAGCGACTTTCTCCAAGCTAGAGGCCAGGGTGTTGGAGCTAGACAACAAGATTAATAGCATTGAGAGAAGCCTCAAAATTATTTTTGATCAAAGATATAGGATCCTAAAATTATCCAATAAACATGTCAAAATCCTTATCAGTAAGTTGCAAGGAATCCCTAAGGAGAAAGTCATTGTCACTACATCTGAGGATCAAGGTGCTACCATAGATAGAAAGGAATGGAATAATGGGAGGAGGGCTAGAGCTAGTATGAGGAAAATGGAAATGGAGGCCTCTTTGGACATCACTCAAATTAAGGAAGTGGTTGAGAAGATGGACCATCTAGAGCAGCAGGTTGCAGAAATGATAAAGAAAATGGGTTAATCCTCATTTTTTGTCCTTCTATCTTGGGTTTTTTTATGTATGTATTTTATGTTTGTGGTTAGTGGTTAGTGTTCTATGTGTTATCCTTTGTAGTTAGATTTTATTTTGTTGTTGGCTCTAATATTTTTTGATATGTTTTGTATCCTAGGCTTAATGTCATATCTTTACATTTCTTTGTATAAGGTTTTAGGGGCCCTTCAAAACATGTTTTCCTAATCAAAAACATTTATAATATTTTAACAATTGAAATTAAGGAAATCTCAACCCATAGCTCCCATGAATCACTTGCATGAAAACACTTGTCATAGAAAGAGAGAAGAAAAGCTATGGAGGCTCAAATTCAAAGATCTGTGATAGAGGAGACATTCTTGACATGCAAAAGATAAATTCATATTCAGTCAAAAAGTGTATTAAAAAGAGAGATCCATCTTTATAAAGGAGAAAAAAACCCTAATAGTAACTAACTTAGGTTGCATGATAATAATTAATACAAGATTTAATTAAAGTATGCCTAAAGTTTAGCTTAAGTAAAATAGAGTTAATAAGAAAACACCTTATTACTCTAACACCTTCCCTTAAGATAAACTTAGGGAATAGCTAAAAACCTAGAAATTAATACTAAAACTAAATTTGGGTACCGGTAAAAAGGTTGGATGAGGCACCCAATCACAACCAAATCTCTATAAAGAGGAGTAGAGAAAACTACATGGGAAAAACCCTACTCCAAGAAGAGATGGAAAGAATGTTAAAAGAAGTAGTGAAGGACAGTAGAAGCCTCTAAACTAGAGAATGCCCTAGAAGATAGGAACAAAAGGATGATGATGAAGAACACCACTGAAGCATGAAGAAGTGGAAATTTTTGTCAAAAAGTAATTGTTGATATAAAGAACCTCCACTGAAATAAACCTTGACTAATTAAAGAAGACTATAATCTGCATGAGTGCCCTTAAAAGACACTACCCGAATCAAGAGGCACAAAAAGGAAAACAATTGAACTTGAAGATACTTATGGAATGAAAAACCACCTAAAGAGTTGATCAATTGAACATGGAAGGATGCATCAAAAGTAGGAACAAAAAGAAGAGTTTCTATATGATAAATGATCATTGAAATGCATAGCTACCTAGCCACTACATCTGCCTAGTACATAGGAAAAAATACTAAATACGTAGCTCACTCTGTTTAACCATGGAATCATAAGAACCAATAGAAGGGGAAAAGAAAAAAAAAAACCTAATGCAAACAAGGGTGAGGTGACAGGCAACTGGAAAACTAGGACAATAGAACTACATGTTAACAAGCCATGATCAATATGCACAAAAGAATACATATGTGTGTACTGAGGTGGAAAACAAAGGAAAAATATCAACCCCCATAACACTTAATAAGAGTAGTGCATGTGTAATAAGGCATAAGATATGGTGAATCCAAAGAATATAGTAATATGTATGAGTTTCCTCAGATGACACTACTTGAATTAGAAGGAAAAACTAGGAAAAACAATTGAAACAAAAATACATAAGGAGTATAGCACTTTATCTTGGTGTGTTTCCAAAAATGCATATAGTAGATGTCTACAAAGATCAGAAGAGACATAAGACTAATACAACAGATAGTATAGCCCATGTCAAATCATCTAAAACAATGAAAAATGATCCCTCAACCTAAAACAACCAAGATATGAACTAGATTACAAATATGCAAAAAATGGAATAGAATGTACCTGGAGAAAAATCTAGAAAAACAACTAGCATCACTATGAAGAGCACAGAAAGACATTTCCAACAATATAATAAATTCCCAAAATAGATATCAGATGCTCAAGCTATGTCACCCAAAGTGCAAAATAGAACTCCAAACTATGACAACAAAAAAAACTATCAAAAATGCATCAAAACTAAAAAATACCTATACCATCACGACAAGCTCAGAACCAACTTTTTAGCAATATCTCATTTGTGAAAAATAGAGTTTGTACACTGAGATATGAGTAAAAAGCCACCGATGGGTCCAAATAAAGCTAGAAGGGCTATCAGAATAATGATGCAATGTTGGCGTGGCACTGATGTTAGTAAATGATGGGCCTAAATTTGACTGTCAAGGGAAAAAAAAAAGCCTAAAAATGGACTCCTTCCTATGAAAATCACCAAAAAAAAATCATCTGATTGGAAAAGGACCATTACGCTAGAAAAGGTCATTACCAAAAAATGGGAGCATGGTTTTGGAGTCAGCGTTGACAATTCTAGTCATGCAACTAACATAAAGGAATCAAACTTATGATTGATTGTAATGACTTGTTTCGTTAATAAAATCTATTATTATTACATCATATTCATTTATGGTATTTTTGACTATTGTATTATGAGAACTTTAATTAGACTTAAATCAACTATATTATCATTTTACTATAATACATTTCTATATAATATGCTCATACTATTATGATCTTTTAACTATTTTGTTACCATTAAGTATGGCCTCTATAGAAAGTTCAAAATTTACTCTTCATTTAAGTTTTAAGATTTTTTTACTACTTTTTTAAAATTTAGTAAAATAAATTAAAAAGTTTTAACATGGTTTTACTACTTTTTGAAACTTCATTAAAATAAAATAAATAAATATAGTTATATATGTTAAGATTCTAAAATTAAGAAAACAATAAAACAGTCAATATGCATAAACCAAACTAATAATTGAACATATGAAACTTCAAGAGTCTTGATATGTTCCATGTAAATTTGAATATCTAGAATCATAAAAAAAAAACTTTGATATTCTTGATATGTTCCATGTAATTTTGAATTTATAGTATTAGAGAAAATCTTTGAGATTATCCTTTTCAATAGTGACATTGAAGTGCTTGTCTTGTGGCTAAGGTAGTGAGGTGTTCAATAAGGTCAAATATAGGTAATCATACCACTTTCCATTGGTTCTTCTTGTGAATCCATTAATCAACCAAGTACTTAAGGAAAAATTGTGTCCCTAAACAAACAACGTCAAAGTACAAGGAGCAAAACCAGCCCCTTGCAATATTTTCTTTGACAAGCACATGATGAAAAATGAGTATTTGTTTGGAGCCATTAAAACCCTACAGAAACCATTACCAATGAAATTTATTCTTGATAATCCTCATACTTCATCTTCAAACATCAACATTCTAATGATAAGGAGATCAATCTTTAAATCAAATTAAATCTCAAATGGCTTCATCAAGTTCTTCTTCTGACATTAATGGTGTCAATGAGTTTTTGTCGTTAAACAATATTTTTTCTATTTAAACATTTTCTTGTTGGGTCTTCTTTATTTGAATTCTATAAATTTTTGATGGGGTGAAATGTGGGTAAATCTTTCATTACAATATGTTTTGCAAACTTATTTGATTTGATCCTATTAATTGGTGAAATCCACATAGAATTTTTTTAGGATTATGCTTTTTTAATCTATTATATTGTTTATGCTGGTCTATAATTAGTCTTTCTAATGTCTATAGTGGTGAAATGTAGTTCAGAGAAGTGAAATTGAGTGTCATGTGAGAGAGGAGGGCATAAGTTTAAGAGCTCGTTGTGAAGGGAAATAGGGCTTTCCAGGACATGTAGCTTGAAGATATATTTATTGTAGTCTTTTTCTTTCTTTTTATTTTAATGTTTTAATCAAGATTCAGTTGAGCTTAATAGTTTAATATTAAATAAAGATCCAAGGTGTCCTTAGTTCACAATATTTTAAAAATGCTAATGGGAAAAAAGAAACTTGTGCAAAGATTTTTCTTGAAAATATTATTTGTATGAGTTAGTGATCCAATTCTACTACCATCAAAATTTTCATTTGTCAACCATAATCTCATTTCTTTTTTATTATAGTAGATATGTCTTGTAATTTGAGGTATTTCTTTCCCTTGAGTTGGCATAAGTTCCTTTCTTTTGTAATTGTATTGATGTTCCACCGAAATACCATGCTTTGTTGAATGCCACAAGACATGTGAATTTCACATTTTGAAGTTGGTTTTTCACCTTATGTGGTCCTTCTTTCATGTCTATCGTAATACTTCACACAATGGCTTGTTTAATGCCTATTAGATGCATCAATCTGGTAATTTTAAGTTGATTTTCTCTTTTGCCACCAGTTTGTGGCAATATGTTAAGTTTTCATGTATTTGCTCTTATACACTTCAAGGGAAATATTATACCTCTTAAATGCTATGTGCTACATGAATTCAATAATTTTAGTTTTTATTTTGCAAATATAGGTCAGGTCTTGTGGAATTGCACTAATTTTGTAAGAAAATGTTATTAATTCAATCAACATAACATTAGAAATAAATGCCTCCAAGTTAAGTTTTTAACAATACAGCTTCAAAAAGAAGCCCACCACAAACCTATCTTTGCATGAGGGTTTGATGCTACTTATCCACAAGCACCTCAAGGCTCAGACTATAAGCATCACTCCCCCTCAGGAAAAGAAGGTGGAGTCTGGTAGCTCTAGTTACTCCTCTGACTTGGATGAAATTCAAAGCCTCAGCTCTGAGGAAGGAGGGATCTCTTCTTCGAGGAAATTAGAGACTCACCAAGCTAAAAAATTGCCCTCCTCCATAACCCCTAGCAGAAAAAGCCCTAGGGATCTTGGGCAGAAGCCTCTTGAGAAGGATGAGGAGGGAGTCAACGACGATGAGGAGGAGCCAAAGTCTAAGGAGGTGGTCAAGGAGATGCAGGAGGAAAGTAAGGATGAAATTAGAAGGAAGAAATGCAAGAGGGAGAGTTTGGAGGAAGTGCGCTCTCAGTTTGAGGAGGCATTTGTGCTGCCCTTATCTCCTATCCACCTCCAAGCCTAACCTGAGGAACATATTGAGGAGAATGCAGGGTATGCAGAAGAGGAAGTGCAAGTTAATGATAGGAGGAAAGCTTGGATAAACTTTAATGTCAAGACTTCAAAGATGGGAATCTTCAGGGAGGCCATGAATCCCCAAATCCTCGTGGAAAATCAAGAGAAATAGCGGCTTGAAGAACTCATTGACCCGACAATAGTGGCTATTTCGGACAAAGCCAAGGAGACGGGGATGAACCTCTTGAACAATGCTCATAACAATATGATTGACAATTTTAGATTAATCAAATGGATTTTCCACAAGCTGGAGGAGGTCAAAGAACAAGTGAGACATATTGAGGCAACAAGGAATGGAATGGATGCTAATAGGAGGATGGATTTGGCTGATAGGCTCAGTCTAGCAGAAAGAAGGATACACAACCTAGAGAACTACAATCACAACCTTGTGAATCAGATGTTCTCTTTGTTAAGCTCCATTAACAACAACATCATCTCTCTTATGGGCTAGATCAAAGATAGAGAAATGCAGGATGATGAGGAAGGAAAAGATAGGGATGAAGCCAGAACAGAGGACGACTCTACAAAGATCAACACCATTCCTGATTAGGACTAGGGGGACCAAAGGGCACAATAGTTGCAAGCAGAGGAGAACCAACTGGCCTTCAAGGCTACTTAGGTTATGCAAGAGCTGGAGCGAAAGAGAGAGGAATAACTCTCGCCTGTTCTTTTTTTTTTCTTTGTCTTTTGGCTTTTGGTCTAGCTTTAGGCTGTGGTTTTACTTGTCTTTTTTCCTGGTCTTTTCTCAGAACTCTACTTTTTTGCTGGGATTTTTGCTTATTATCAGCCTCTGAAATTATGCTTTTTTGGCTAGGCTTTCACGCTTATTATCAGCCTTTTATGTTTTAACTATTGGGTTTCAAGATCCCTATAAAACCTATTTATCTAATCAAAAACAATAACTAGATACTTTATGTTTCAAAAAAACTAAATAAAGTACAATAAATTTTTGTCCATATATTTATGTTGTTAGATCCATTTGCATACATCTAGGAATAAATATTCGTTGGATATTTTTTCAATAATAACTACATAATTTATTTTCTAAGAAAATTTAGGAAAATATAGTATATTTGTATCCATGCCCACAAATCATTGAAGTAGGTCAATTGAATTGAAAAGACATTTATTACCATTAGAAAGAAGTTAGGACTACAAAGGATTCTATATTTGGAAAAGGGAGTAGGTTGCAAACTATGGGTTTTAGAAGGTTACTTAACACTTATCACCTAGCATCTATTTATTTTAAAACACAAGTGATGAAGGTGAACCTATAGTTGTTTGAAAATTGGTTATTATTTTGAAAGATAAATGCATGAATTTATGATGTAGGTTTGGCTATTTTTTCTAGGGTAACTAGGAACATAATGTGCCCAAAATGATTCTAGGGTTGAATAGGCATTTGTCTTGGATGTTTTAACTTTATGAATAGACCATATAAGACAATACAACTCTTTGACTAAGCCTAAGTTTTTTGGGTATGCTACTTAAGAAGAATTTTGGATTGGGTGGTTTATTGAGCTTCTAACAATAAATGGGTAAAAGCACAAACCTGTGTCACCCTTTTACAAAGGAAAAGGCTAACAAAAGTATAACTCTTCACCTTCAATGACATAGATCTTGTATTATTATTTAGAATTTGAAATTGATGTAAACTAATGAAACATGTAGAAATGGATGAAGTTTTGAATTATAATTTTTAATAATTATTTGGAAAAGGAAATGATATAATTTACTATTTTTTAAAGATAACATTTTAGTTGCTAAAAAACACTAGAAAATAGGGATCTAGTTCCCACCACAAAACTACATGGAAATAAACTTATTTCCCTTTTGTCTTAGATTATGTTATAGATAACATATGTAGCTAGAACAATCAAAAATAAAATTTGGCTTTAGACCTATATTTTCTCTTTTATAACGATTCAAATTTCAACTTATTCAAATCAATGGTTTTCATCTCCCACCACATTTTTCAAAATAAATCTATTCCAACCAAAAGAAAAATTATATATTCTTGAAGAGGACTCTCTCCTCTAGAATATCATATAATTTTTAATTTTTTCTGATATGAGTTAATATTTTTTTTTTCTCAAAATTGACATCTTTTTTAGTGTTAAAATTCATACTTGTAGATTTTTTTTATTATAATATACTATATCTAATTGAAACACTATGAAATATATATGAGAATATTCTTGACTTTGAGCTCTATAAAATGATTTTTATATGTTATTAAAAAAATATCATTAAAATCAGCAAGAGTTATTGAAATGTCAATTTCGTGAAATAATTTTATTTCTTTAGTAGTTGGATACTAACTACTATAAATATGCATTTAATAGACATTTCCAATTGGAAAAGTGTAAGACCATATATAACTTAGCTAGAATAAATTTATCAAGATCATATGTTTGAACAAAATTAATTTTTAGATAGAAATACTCAAATTTAGTCATTCTAATAAGTCAGCCTAAAAGGTGACACAACTTTGTACTTTCACTCAAATAAGTAATGTTGAATGCATGAGTTGTAAAATTATGAGCACTAAATTGGGAAATCGTGAAGAATGACAAATTTTATGGATCTTTAGCAATGCTCTATGGATATATGTTCCCATGGTTTAGATGAGATCCTAAGGACATAAGAATTTGGAGGGGATATGTGTTAGGATTAACAAGATAGAAATAATAATTACATGCAAATATAACCAATATTAGAAAATAATAAATCAAAAATAAAAGAATACAAGACACAAAGATTTAATGTGGTTCACCCAATCTTTGAGCTATGTCCATCAATAACGAGTCCAATATTCTTATTATCTAGTGATTGCAATTTGCAATCCCTTACAGTTCAATACCAATGCAAGAAGCTACAATCTCATCATACATTATGAAATCCCTAACCCTAATCGTTTTTATACAATCTTTTTGCCAATTAAAAAATTAGGGCTAGAATGAACTGACCAATAGAAAAATATAACTCTTGAAGCCTTTTACAATTGTAAATTAATTTTTGGCTTTAGAAGTGCTACCCATCAACCTGCCCTGTATCGCGATAGGAAGCACACTTGGGGCATTTGACCCTAGGACCCTACAAGGGGAACTTCCCCTTGACCTTACATAGGGTGCTACCCTAGGAACCCTTAAGGGCATTTTTCCTGAACCCTAGAGCATGGAGGCACTTCCCCCAAACCCCCATAATAAAACATAGGGGAAAACTGCACTGAGTGAAGTGGGAAAAAAATAACTGTTGAATCTGATTAGGATCCACATCACAAAAATATCCCACTTGGATATTGATCAAACTCCACAATAATAACCTCCTACTTGGAGACCAATTATAGCACTACTAAACTTGTAGCTCCCACTAAAATATAAAACCACACCCGAACTTTGTTGTTCTTTTATTCTATTCATTCTAGAAGACCAACCAAAGTTGAAGAGGAGTTCAGCTTCTCCCTTTTTATTTCCATTATAAGCACATCTACTAGATTAATATCTATATATATAAGCACATATACTAGATTAACATCCATATATATATATATATATATATATATATATATATATATATATATATATATATATTCCAACTTTAACTCTCCATCATCCCAAACTGACTGAATGAAATGATATTGTAACTATATGTATCTTGTCTTTCAATGTAGAGCAGAATTCTTTGCAAGATAAATGGTACTTTGGCTATTTGTAAAAAAATAATTTTCCATCTATGGGTGCTCCAACTCTTTCATGAAGAATTGAATCCATATCATCTCCTTAGTTTCCTCTGTAGTAGCTACATACTCAGCTTTTCTAGTGGATAAAGCATTCACCTTTTGTAATCGAGAAATCCAACTCATTTTTGTCCCACCAATAGTAAATACATATCTCGTAGTACACCACCTAGTATCAAAATACCCTACCAAATCTGAGTCAACATATCCTTGTAAGTTAGTAGTAAAGCCCCCAAAATATAAACATTTACTATACATTCCTCTCAAATATCTGAGAATCCATTTGATTATTTTTTAACGCTCAATTCTATGATGACTCATATACCTGCTAACAACTCCCACTACATGTGCAATATCTGACTTGGTACATACCATGGCATACAATAATCTCCCTACAAATGAAACATAAGGTACCTTGAACATCTTATCCTTATCTTCTTGTATCTTTGGATACATCTCCTTAGTCAGTTTCAAATGACTAGGAAAAGGTGTGATGATAGCTTTGGTATTCTCCATAAAGAAATGTTGCAATGCCTTTTCAATATAATCAGCTTGAGATAGAGTCAATTTCCTATTTTTCTTATATCTTTTATTTTACTACCCACAAATCCTTCATATAAAATGAATGTTCTAACTTATGTCTCAAACCCTTGATGTGATCCATTGTAGACCTAGCTACAAGCATATCATCAACATATAAACATAAAATAATATAGTTTTCATCATCAAACCTCTTAAAATAAATGCAATGGTTAGAATGACATTGAGTATAACCATGCTCATTCATAAAACTATCAAATTTAAGATACTATTGCTGAGGTGCTTGCTTCAAACCACATATACTTTTCTTCAATTCGCATACTAAGTTATCCTATCTTTGACCTCAAATCCCTATGGTTGTGCCATATATATTTCTTCATCCAATCACCATGAAGAAAATTTGTTTTAACATCAAGATAATCTAAATACAAATCTTCAATAGAAACAATACTTAGAATAGTAAGAATAGAAATCATTTTAACAACTAGGGAAAGTATCTCATCAAAATCAATTCTCTTTTTTTGTGCAATTTACAACTAACTTGGCTTTAACTATTTTCTTACCACCATCCTCTTCTTACATCATGTAAATGCATTTATTCTATAAAACCCTTTTACATGCAGGTAACTTACATAAATCCCAATTCTAGTTTTTCAACAAGGAATCCATTTCTTCTGTCATTGCAGGCTCCCATTGAATCTTTGTATCTACCTACATAGCTTCATCATAACATTCAAGTTCACCAACATATATTAATAAAATAAATACAAAGAGGGATAAAATATTTATAGAGGTCTACTTAGCCTTTTTGATCATCTAACATTCATTGGGGTGTGTGATATTTGTTGTTGCACTTATTGCAGAGCATGAGGGGTTGTTGGAAAATCATTATTTTCAGTATCATCTAGCACTACATAATCATTTTCTTTCTTCTCATGTTGCTCACCAGATCTTTGTACAAGACTTTCTCAATGAATATGACATCCCTACTTATTACAATTTTATGATTTCCACAATCCCAAAGCCTGTAACCAAATTCATCAATGTTACATCCAACAAATATACGTTTTTTTTATTTTATCTTCCAACTTGATTTTATTTTTAAGTTATATATGTGCAAATACTTCGCAATCAAAGGTTTTGAAAAAAGAATAACTTGCCTTCTTACTAGTCCATGCTTCCTCTAGAATACCACAACTCAAAGGAGTAGAGGGACCTTTATTGAGAAAATGTAAAATAATATTGATAGTCTCTTCTCATATGTTTAAGGGCATCCCAGCATGCAACCTCGTGCTCCTTGCACGCTCCATTATTGTCATGTTCATGTGTTTAGCCACTCTATTTTCTTGTGGTTTTCTTGGAATATTTTTCTACCTGTGAATATCATTAGTGGAACAATAATCTTCAAATTCATTACTACAATACTCACCACCATTATCATATATGAGACATTTAGCTTCTTACTAGTCTCATTCTCAACCAAGCATTTTTATTTCTTAAAAGTTTGAAATGCATCACATTTTTGTCGAAGGAAATAAAGTCACTATTTTCTAGTTGCATCATCAATGAATGTAACATAATAATGAGAGCCACCAGAGAAGATACCTAAGTTGGTCCCCATACATCTGTATGCACAATCTCTAATTTCTCATTTTTTTAATCCTTGCCACCCTTCACAAAAATAACTCTCTTTTATTTTCCATAAACACAACTTTCAAAGAAATTCATATTGATACATTTTAGACCTTGTAAAACTTTCTTTGAATGAAGTAATTGTATACCTTTCTCACTCATGTGCTCAAGTTTGTTGTGTCATAGTGTTGTTTTAGAATCCATGACAACTATTTGTTCTCCTTTCTCAATTGCAAAAAATGTTCTTGAACTTTCATTTCTCTCTAAAAAAATTAAAGTAGAAGGAAAAATGTTACCTTTAGAAAGATATAAGGTGCCTACTTTCACACCTTTTTCTACTACTAAGGATCCTTTTATGACCTTCCAATTTTTATCATTGAAAGTAACTATGCAACCCTCATCACCTAGTTTTCCTACTAAAATTAAATTCATACTCAGTCTTGAAACATGTCTTACCTCTTCTAGTAGAAAATGATTCCCATTCTACAACTTAATCTTAATTTTCCCCTTTCCAACAATTTGACAAGCTTTGTTATCTCCCAAATAAGCTAGCCCAAAATTCCCTTGGACATAATCAAGAAAATAACTTCTATGGAGAGTAGCATGAAATGAATCCCCTAAGTCTAAAACCCATGAATCACCAACATTTTCTAAGGAAAGAAACAAAGCATCATCTTCAGATTTATTACTTACCACATTTGTCTCCTTGTTTCCTTCTTGTTTGCCTCCTTCATTATTCTTTTGAGTCCAACAATCTTTCTTTTTATGGCATGGTTTCCCATAGTACTAGCAATCTCTTGGTCCCTTGGATTGAGACCTTTTTCCCTTTGATTTTCCTCTTGATTTCCCACAATTTCAAGAATTGTTACCTCTCTCATTTTTTTGCCTCTAGTTTGTGTGTTCAAAACACTGCCTAATGTAGATCCACTTGAGCTTTTCCCGAGATTTTTTACACTCAAAATAATACTAATCACATCTTCAAATTTCAAGGTATTAGATCCAAAAATAGAATTACTCATAGTCATTACCAAGTCATTCCATCTTTCAAGCAAATACAAAATCAAGGGGGCCCTAATTTCTTCATCAAAATTAATATTTACAAAAGATAACTAACTAGTAATTGTATTAAACTCATTTAAATAATCAAAAATTGGTCCACCTTTTGTTGTCTTCATATTAAATAAATGCTTCATGAGAAATACCTTGTTTGAAGTAGAGTTCTTTTCATATAACTTTTCTAGGTTTTGCATCAACTCTTCAATTGTATTTTCTTTCAAAAAATTATGCCACCAATTGCACTAGGCATAACTGAATGCTTCCAAGTGTTTTTCCATCCAAAATATCTCAGTCCTCATCTATCATAATTGTTATTTTCTTGGATTTTCTTTGGAATGGTCGCCATAAATCTATTTAATAAAGATAATTCTCCATTTGCATTTTCCATGACTGAAAATTCTTCCCATTAGACTTCTCAACCTTCGTCTTACCCACATCTGTCATCACTCCCACTCAACCATGAGAGTGATGAGACCTTCTTGTAGAGGATAACTTAAACAACTAGGCTCTAATACCACTTGTTGGGATTAATGAGGCATAAATAGCAATTGCATACAAATATAACCAATATCAAAAAATCATAAATTGCACAAAAGAGAACACAAGATACAAAGATCTAATGTGGTTCACCCAATCCCTCGGCTACATCTACCAATAGTGAGTGCAATATTTTTATTATCCAAGGATTACAACCTGATTATAATTTTTAATCCCTTATAGTTCAATATCACTACAAGAAGCTACAATATCATCATACATTATGAAATCCCTAACCCTAAGCTTTTTTATAAAAGTTTTTTGCCACTTACAAATTTAGGGCTAGAATAAGATGATTGATAGAAAAAAATAACTCTTAGTGCCTTTTACAATAGTAAATTCATTTTTGGCTTCGGGTGCATTGCTCGACCCCACCTTATATCGCGATAGGGTGTGTGCCTAGGGTCATTGACCCTCAGACCCTGCAAGGAGCACTACCCTAGGAACCCACAAGGTTGTTGCCCCTTGACCCCTAGAGCATAGGGGCGCTGCCCCCAAACCCCTATAGAAAATATGGGGGGGAAACTACACTAAATGAAGTGGGGAAAATTAAACTTTGAGTTTGCTTAGGCTCCACATCACAACAATATGCCACTTTTTCAGAGTTAAATAGCTATTCCACTTGGTGCATAAAATAATCAAAAATTCATTAAAAGATAAGAAGGGAAGGATTGTCATTCCAATAGTATGTTAAATGTAGTTAAATAGCCATCCCGCTACCATCCCTAATATTTAACAAAAAAACATTGCATCCACAAAATCATATTTCCACATACCACATTTCCTTTAACTAGGAAGTCAAAGAAACAATAGTGTTGTACATAACTTAAAGGATATGTGGAAACAACTATTTGTTAAAAATAAGTACATGGTTCATTTTTCTAGTATTAAAAAAAATGTAATATTAAGATCAAATGGAAAGACTTAATTAATCAAAATCCATGGAAAGTGAAATTTAGCCATTAGTTTATAAGTTTACTTTTATATTACCAACGCATTCACAAATGAAAAAAAAAATGTACTATAAGATAGAGGTGGGTAATGTAACACGTACTTGAAAATGATTGAGTAATGAAACTAATGTTGCTTGGTATAATGCTAAACTTACTTATGTGTAAAAGACATAACAAATGATGGGTTTTTATAGAAGATAGATTGCCAATATACATATAGACGTTGAAGAGTTTTTTTGATGTGTTGTTTTGAGTCAAATTCATTATTTTCCAAATAGACTAGCATTTGGCTTAGTGTAACATCAACATCATAGGCATATAATAAATGTAATGAAAGGAAGATTTTTCACATGTGAAGAAAGATTTGGAATTTTTGAGCCCAAGTATAGAGTTAAATGATTTTTTTTTTGGTTATTTCCTTAACATTGTTCCTTCTTTCAACTGTTTTCTTATGCATGCCATTAGTTTATATTCAGAAGCTCTCAAATTACAACCTAGTGATCCTATAGTTCTCAACAATTGCAGTGCATCTTTTTATTGGTAAGGAGAAAGCTAAAATGTTCCTAAATTATTTTTTTAAGTATAGTTTGGATACATATAAATTATAATTTAAGAAGGAAAAGAGATACTATAAGTTAGGCATTTGTTTTAAAATGGGTGTGGCTTCTATTATAGTCATAGTCAAGGAATAAGGAACCGTCCTGTTGCATTGTCATAGAGTCAAGCATTATAAGGAATAGACCCTATGGTACATGTAGAGGTATTGAATTAGGCTTAAAATAAACTTTTCTATCTTGACATAAAGATACTTTATTGTAGGCTTCATCAATTACCATTTTTTGTGGTTTAGTTTGCCCTAAAAGATGCAAAGAAGGTGTTAAAAAGCTAGAGTGTTTTGCCAAAAATCATATTATCAGGAAGGAATAGCTCTAAAGGTGGTAATATTGAACCTACCAAAACATTTACATATATAATGTGTTAACAAAGTTAATAGTGGTTGGATTATTCTACCACAATATTTTGCTGAGGTAACTTGGTTTTCCTGTCTATGCTTTTGACTATATAATTGTGAAATCCTCATAGCAGAACAATAGACTTGAGGGATAAGAAGTATTTGAATTATGTTATTGTGTAATTATTTTAGTTTTTCATAATTGTACTAGGATACGCAGAAGTTTGAACATTAGTGTTAAAGGTTTAGTTACTAGTACGCTTGCATCAGTGTTGGGAACAAAATTAAAAATTAACTCTCTTCATGGTTTGAATGTGAAGTCTAGGATAATAACTAGAGATCAAATTATAATTAGATAATTGGACCCAAACATTATAAGGACTATAAGAGGATAGTTGGCTACCATAACATCCAAAGCTACAATAGAAAATAACTTCCCTAACTTAGTACCCTGAGGTAGCATGCATATGTCATAAAAATATAACCAAGATCTTCCTAATATCCACAATAATTCTGAGACATGCAGGTACCTTTGTGTTTACACAAAATATATTTAGATTTCTTTATCTACCAAAAATAAAGTTAAATAACCCATTTAAACAATTTTTTTCAATCCACCTAATGGAGTCCAATTGGCATTTTAGATTTCTTTTGTGGGATATAGTGGACAAAATTAGTCCAAGAAATGTTTTATAATCTCATTTTTATAGACAAATTGGAACTTAATCTTTGAGAAGTGGGTTGATCCATCTCATTGAAAGAGTATGTAGAGAATGGAGACAAGTAAAAGATAAAAAATGTAAAAACCTACAAGTGCTAGCAATAAGATATTCTTGTTTGATATCATATTTATCTCTTAGAAATTGCCCAAGTTTACACCCAGAACTACACAACTCTAAATATATCTAATATGGTATCCAAAATAAATTGTATTACTCACATAAGTAATTGAGCTTATCAAAATGACGCTAACTATTTTTCATTGAAGAGTCATTATTTTTGACTCTATGGCCTATTTCCACTGGACTTTTTATTTTCAAGTTCAATATGTGTTGAATCCAAGATCATTTGATGACTTGTCTTTAACAACTAATTTTAAAAAAATTTATTGTTTATTTATATTCTTTCAATTATTATAATACTATGTATTCTTTAAAGCATGGTTTTTTCATCAGCTATTATGTATCCACCTAATGTAATTGATTTGCTTCTTCAAATCAATAAATTTACTTTTGAACATCATGCGATGACCCAAAGCTGATGTGGGTGTTCTGTAAAGAAATCAATATCTACTTGTTGAAAATTGCTCAAGTTGGCATTAAAAAATGCAAGACTTCTAATTCTAGCGTGTCATGCGCCCAATTTGGGTTACTATCATTCCCTTCCCTTCTAATATTTCTAATGATGCAATTAATATGTGATAACATATTTTCTAGTAGCAGAATTGCATGTATTTTGTAATTTACATGACCATATTCTTTAGTAATTGTACCTTAAAAAATTATTTGATTAATATCAATTATTTCTAGGATTTATCATTATCAATTTCATGCATTAACCCTCTCAATTATAAATTAGCAACATAACTTTGGAAATCACATATGGTTATCAAGGACAACCTCATCATATAAATAAATTTTTTCCAACCTCTTAGGATATTTTGCCTTAATAATGTATGTGCTCCAAAATTCAACTGATTAGATTTAGATGTTTAAAAATAATGGATGAAAGTTGAATAATCACAATTGATATGTGATAACATATTTGCTAGTAGCAAAATTGCATGAATTACAATAGTGTTGTACATAACTGAAAGAATGTATGGAAACAATTGTTTATTAAAAAGTACATGGTTCCTTTTGTAGTAATTTTTTTAAAAAAATTAAGATTTAGATCAAATAAAAAGACTTAATTAATCAAATTCCAAGGAATATGAAATTTAACCATTGGTTTTTAATCCTATTTTTTTCTTACCAAGGCATTCGCAAATGAAAAAAAAAAGTACTATAAGATGGAGGTGGGTAATCTAACACATACTTGCAAATGGTTGAATAATGAAACTAATGTTTCTTGATATAATGCTAAACTTACTTGTGTGCAAAAGACATGACAAATAATGGATTGATACAGAAGATAGATTTCTTAATATATATAGACACAGAAGAGTTTTTCTAGATATATAGGGAATGCAAAAACATATCAGCAGTAATGCCTCAAGTTCTACAAATAAGTAAGATATACAATTAAATTTTTCTTATTACAATAATTTTGAAACTTCTCCAACTCAAAAATAGATTCAATGATGAAATTTCCATTCTAAATCATTTCATTGATCTTAAGACTAGTGTACTATTAATTGATCATTATAATCTACTAGAAAATAACAAATAGTTCACAATAAGTCTATACCAAGGCTCAAATATATTGAGTGATAATTTATGGCATTGAAGCACAACCTCCATAAGAAACAAAGGCAACATATGAATTCATGGATGCATCAAAGCATGATGCTCAACCTTTTGTACAACATATTCCTCAAGAAAAAAAATTGTATAATAATGTTCAGAGTCACACTAAGAGAAGCCAATTAATACAAATAAAGAAAATTATTTCTAAGAATTTCAAAATGAAAAGGAATCCAAAGAAGAAAAAATTGAGAAATGATCTTTATTGTCTAAATAACCCTTTATGTGATTTGACATTGTCTCTTTATTACACGAGGTTGCATTTATTCCAACTAAACTCAAAGTTATAAAATATTAAATTGGTTTATTAAAAAACATTGAGAGGTGGACACAAACAACAATAAATCAATCATTGAATGAAAGAAAAAAGTTGCAAAGTAAAGAAGAGTAACTTCATATTTTACCTTAAAGGGTATGTCCTTAGATTTAAAAGTAGGATTGTTTTGCACATTGGGCACTTATTACCTACATGTGTTAGATTAAAATTAGCTAGGAAAAATAAACCAATATAAACATAATTGGTACAATGTGATTTCTTATAAGCTCAATCTTACCATAGTCAATGGATTGAAAGAGACGTGCACAATAGAATGAATGTCTACATGGAGTAGTCACAAGATCATAAAGAATCTCGACAGACAAAGTACAATCAAACATCACTTCGCTACACTCTAGCTCATTTAGTTCTATCAGTAGAATCCTTTAGTCCCAACATAAATTGTTTGTCAAAATAAAAAATTGCTTCCTGCATCAGAAGGCTATTATAAAAAACAACAAGGCTAAATCATGGAAATTGTCAAGTCTAAGATTGTTAGAAGAAGAAATAGTTGGGAACTACTAAACTCAAACATCATTTAGTTTATCGATTAATAGACACAAGAACATAAACCCTTAATGAAACATGATTTCTCTTATTTCTTGTTAAATAAATTGAAAACCTTAAAGGATTAACCTGAAGTCTAGATACAAGTTCTTTCCTGGCATCACTAAATTGTTCTAACTACAATGAATGGTTTATTAGATTGGATAGAAATTGGAGGAACATAAATGAAAACAGGTGAAATAGATTATGTTAATCATACGTTGACAAAATTATGATTGTTTCACTTTTATCCATTATTTTCAAACATCTAAATTTAACTAGCTAAATTTTGGAGCACATGCATTTTTTAAGGAAAAGTATCCTAAGGAGTTGGAAGAAATTGTTTATATGATGAGGTTTTCCTTAATAACTATATATGATTTCCAGAGATATGTTGCTAATTTAAAATTGAGAGGGTTAATGCATGAAAATAATAATAAATCCTAGAAATAATCAATATTAACCAAGAATATTTTTAAGGTACAAATACTGAAGAAGATGGTCATGTAAATTATAAAATAAATACAATTATGCTACTAGAAAATATGTTGTCACATATCAATTGCATCATTAGAAATATTAGAAGGGAAGGGAATGATAGTAACCCATATTGGGCCCATGACATGATAGAATTGGAACTTGTGCATTTTTTAATGCCAACTTGAGAAATTTTTAACAAGTAGATATTAATTGCTTCATTGAACACCCACATCGGCTTTAGGTCATTATATGATGTTCAGAAGTAAATTTACTAATCTGAAGAAGAAAATCAATTACTTTGGGTGGATACATAATAGCCAAAGAAAAAGCATGCTTTGAAGCATAAATAATATTATATAATTGAAAGAACATAAATAAGCAAGAAAAAGTTGGAAATTTATTTTTTAGACAAGTCATCAAATGATATTGGATTGAACACATATTGAGCTTCAAAATAACAAAGTCCAATGCAAGCAGTAAACAAACTCATAAGTAATGACTCTTTAATAAAACATTGTAAGTGTAATTTTGGTAAGCTCAATTCCTTATGTAAGTAATAAACATTATTTTGGATATGATATCAGATATATTTAGTATTGTGCAGTTCTATGTGTAAACTTGGGTGATTTCTAAGAGGTAAATATTAATACCAACTAGGACAAATACACCAGTCTCGGCTCATTGCATGTTCAAAAATAAATGTATTCATTTGAATATGAAAACCAATTAATTCAGTTGGGTATGTAATAGTTGAAGTTAAAACAATTCTTTGAGTTTGAAGCATAAATTAAAAAACCAAAAGAATATTAATATAAAATTAATTGAGGGGGAGAATTCTTTACTTTAGATGAGTCATCAAATAATCTTGGACTTTGCACATATAGAACTTAGAAATTTCAATTAATAAGGTTGTTTTATGGAAATGTTGGCACACATCAATTATAATAGGTGATATTGTACACAAACTGGAAAATTGTGACTCTTCAATGAAAAAAATCTAATGCAATTTTGGTATGATTAATTTCTTTTGTGAGCAATGAATTTTATATTTTGACCATATATGTGTATTCTTATCTTGTGAAAGCTACAAGTGTATAATGTCCATAATTGTGCATGTTCCTTAATATATGGATTGCGAATATTATATCAAACAGGAATATCTTATTGCTAGCACTTGTAAGTGTTTAAGTTTTGTATCCTCTACTTGTCTCCATTCTCCACATGCTCTTCCAATAAGATGGATTATTCCACTTCTCAAAGCTTAAGTGTCAATTTGTCTATAATAATGAGATTATAAAATATTTCTTAAAATAATTTTTGTCCATTATATCCTACAAAAGAAATTAAAATACCAATTGGACTCCATTATGTGGATTAAAAATAATGGTTTAAGTGGGTTATTCAATTTTGTTCTTGGTAGATAAAGAAATCTGAACAAAATTTGAATAAATGCAAAGGTACCCGCATGTCTCAAAATTATTGTGGATATTAGGAAGATCTTGTTTTTTATTTCTATGACATATGCATGCTATCTCTAGGTACTAAGGGAAATTTATTTTCTGCTATAGCTTTGGATATTTTGTTAGCCAACTATCCTCTTATAGTCCTTATAGTGTGTGGGCCAAATTATCTAATTATAAGTTGATCTCTACATATTGTCCTATACTTAATCAAATTTCTTATAGACCCTTCAAGCTCTAATAGGAAATGTGAACTATTGTACACATTACTTCTTTGATGCATTGGATCCATGAAGAGAGTTAATTTTTTATTTTGTTCCCAACACTAATGCAAGCATACTAGTGACTAAACCTTCAACACTAATGTTCAAACTTCTATGTATCCTAGTACAATTTCAAAAAATAAAATAATTACTCAATAACATAATTCAAGTACTTTGCATCACTCATGTCCACTATATTGCTCTAAGGATTTCAAATTATACAATCAAAAGCATAGATAGGAAAAACAAGTTGCCTCAACAAAACATTGTGATAGAACAATCCAATTAGTAATAACTTGTTAACACATTATATTTGTAAATGATTTGGTAGGTTTAATATTACCAACTTTAGAGCCATTCCTTCCCTATAATATGATTTTGGCAAAGCACTTCGGCTTTTCGATGCCTTCTCTGCATCTTTCATAGCCAGATAAACTACAAAAAAAAAAAGATAATTGTTGAAGGCTAGAATAAAGTATTTTTATGTCAAGATATCAAAGTTGATTGTAACCCAAATTCAATACCTCTACATGTATTGTAGGCTCCATTGCTAACAATGCTTGACTCTCTAACAAAACAGCAGGATGTTTCCCTAGTTGTTGACTATGACTGTAATAGAAACCACAATCATTTTTAATGAATGTCTAACTTTAAGAATCTCATTTCCTTCTAGAATTCTAATTTTGACATATTCATTCTAAAATAAATCATTTAGGAACATTTTAGCTTTCTCCTTACCAATAAAAATCTACACTATGATTGTTGAGAACTATAGGATCACTAGGTTTCCATTTGAGAGCTTTTGAATATAAACTAATGGCTTGCATAAGAAAAAATTTGCAAGAATGAACATGCTTAAGGAAATAACCAAAAATATATATTCATTTAACTCTATATTGTAGCTCAAATATTCCAAATCTTTCTTCACATGTGAAGAATCTCCCTTTCATTACATGTATTATATGTGTATGATCTTAATATTACACCACCCAAATGCTAGTTTGTTTGGTAAATCAAGAATTTTACTCAAAACCACAAATATCAAAGTATGTTGGCATGTTATTACAGCAATAGCAAATTAGGAAGAAATAAATTTAGCATTAAAAATACAAAATGATTCAATACTATGCACATTCTCACAAGAAATATATCTTGTCAAATTAGTGAAACTAAAAGGTATACCATGTCCTGCAATAATTATGCTAAGTACAAAAATTTACCAAAAAATATTTTTATGGTTTCAAATATGTGCAAATCCTAAGAGTTTGATATTTCCAACTAATGAATAAGAAAAATCTTATTAGATCGTTGATAAACCATGTATGTACCAGAAATATAAAGAGAACCCTAAAAAGATGTTAATCTTGTACTCATTTGTGATATCTAAATAAATTAACATAATATTTTATAAGAAGATAATGAATTTAAATTCAAACTTTTATCATGAAACGTTTTTCTTTAATAAACATCATGGCGTAATCACACAATTTAACTATCTTGGTTCAAAATTTTAGTTAAACTAAAAATAGGTGCAAACATTAAGCCCCTCTAGGCCTTGGAAAAGCATAGGCTTCACCTTAAAATGGCCTTTTTGTTAGTTTTGGTACCATCGAGAACTAAGCCAAAACATTGCAAGGACCAAGAATAAGAAAAAATAATGATTTTGATGGTCCCAAGAACTGAGCAAACAATCAAAAAACTTCACTTCATGAAAAGAATAACTATGGCATGAAAGAAACAAATAGTCAACAAGAGATGGGGAATGGGGAACTCGTCAACAGTTCTATTGGTTCTAGGAATAGTTGTTGTTGTTGATGGAGGTTCTTGGGTCCAATTAAATCTCTATTTAGCCATAATTTCTTCATTTGGACTTCAATTTTCCCAAAATTTGAGTTATAGATACCCATTTATTTATTTTACTAGATATAAGATTTATACAAGCCCTAGACTTAGTAAACTGTTCAAATATTTGAATCTTGAGGCATTGACTAAGGAGAAAGGAGGGAAACATGCACTCAATAACACATTTCAACTAGATGACCATTGAAGAATTTGTCAGATCAATTATTAATAAGGGATCATGAATGGGAATTTCATAGACATGCAAAATGAAGGGACTCAAGAAAATGATAACAAGAAACTTGAGTCCCAATAGGGGACTCTTCTTCCATTTAGCCATAGATACAAGGATTGTGTGTATAGGGAGCCACATTTCTAATTTTGAATTTTTTCTTACTTGTAACATTTTTGATGCACAACCAATGTCAGATGGTGTGATGTGAAATAAAGAACTAAAACATGAGGCAAAGTAGACGCATGGAAATTTATGGGGTGTGTGCTTTTTTTCTTCTTTAATATAAATAAACACGTTTAATAGAAACAAATTCAAATATTTGGCTACATATAACAAGTCATATCCACTGTTGGCTTGCCTTTGGCATCCAACTTTTAAAACTTTTAAAATCAAGCCTCATGAAGAATTTCCCTCAATTTTCTTATGTCTTAAACTATTTTTTATGATAATGCTTTTGTGAAGTTATATTTTGTAAAGGAGATGTTGAACTTTAACATTGAATCGTATAGTTTAAGGTTCAAATTTCAGAGTTCAAAATTTTATAGTTCAAAAGTTCAGGTTCACAAATTGGCATATCTTGAACTCAAACCGTCGCACTTACTTTGGTTCAAAGTTTTAAAAAAAATCATGATCCGATAGGTTCAAAAGTGAAACTTTAGGCTCAAGTGCAAAAGTTCAAAATATGGAAGTTTGAAATATTCAATTTTAACAATAGCATCTTGTAATTATGAATTTTCTAAAGCTATAAAATTAGGTCTCAATGTCTTGAATCTTTCTAAATTTTGGATATGTTTTTGAAAACCAAGTTATCTAAATCATCATAGAGCAATTAGAAAAGTACAATTGAGTTAAAAAGTTATTGTTGACTGAGTACGAGTCTATCAAGGAGACCAGCAATGTCTTATTTTGATAGGAAAATATACCAAAAATGACAACTCCATTCTAATTGGAATGAAATTATAGAGGGGAACATGATAAGTTATTTTCCTATGGTATATGAGAATCCAGGTGGCAACAACCCCATGTAGATTATTTTATTTTGGCATAATACAAAGTGTTGTTTGAATGGAGTGTGGCCACATGTCAAGCACATATGCATTAGAGCTAAGAGGTTTAATTAAATATCAGTTAACAATGTTGAAGATATTAAAACATTATATGGGTATGAACAAATTAAGTATACAATCCATTACCACACGGGAGGGAATATGGCTACTAGAGTTGGAGTTTTTCTTGGAGCTTGTCATGGCATGGTTTCTAGCTCTTTATCATCTCCTAGTGGAAAATGGTTGTTGTGTGGATGGAATAGGGGATGGTGTGGGTCTTGTCATTGATGTTGGATGTGGTGATATTTTTGTTGTTGGTGATGGCATAAGTGTTGATATTAGTGTTCTTTCATTTTTTGGTGTAGCAGTTGCTAAAGTTGGTTTTGGCAAGGTTGTTGGCTCTCTCTTGTCTACTGGTGGTAATGGTTACTATGTTGTTGGAATGGGGGATGGTGTAGGTCTTTTTGTTGGCATTAGGATTCTGTTGTCTGTTGGTGGAGCTACTAGCTCTTTTGTGGTTAGGGAAAGGGTTGGTGTGATTTTTGGATTTGGTGTTAGTATCGCTTGAAATGGAGTTATTCTTCACATTGGTTCTGGGACTAAGACTAGGGTTCAGTCATCTAATGGTTTTGGTGTGTTTGGATCATCTATTGGGGTGATTTTTGGTGCTAGCAAAGGTGTTGGCACTAGGGTTTTTCCTATCACAAGTACCATTTCTAAATCTGGTTTGTCTATTCTTGGGATTAATGGTGGTGTTAGGACTGGAAAGATTATTGACACTACGTTGTCTGATGATCCTTCTTCTTCTTTTGTTAGGATTACAGTAGGATATTTGGGTCCTTCAAAGGTGAAGGATCATATTCATGTTAGTAGACCTCTCTTGATCAGTGTAGAGGAGGATGTGGTGTTTGACATTGTCCATAATTCAAATGATCTTTCAGTTTGTGTTGTGATTTGTCTCTTTCAGAGGATTTGGTTGAGTCTATCAGATTTGCATGTATGGATAACTAAAGAATGGGAACCTATTTTATTTGCTAATGTTCAATTTTATTCCATGGCTAAGGGTTTTTTTATGCTAAGTTTGGGATTATTGAGGATTGAAAGAGGATCCTTTGTTGCTCTTCTTTTGCTTGGTCGACTCAACACCACCCTTTGATGGTAAAACCATGGCATCTTGATTCTTCCCCCACTTCTGAATTGTTTACTAAGTTCTTGATTTGGGTTGATTCACTGTTGGAAACTATGGGAGATTATATTGGAGATTTCTTGATGGTAGATAAGGATTTGTCAAATATTTTGCATTCCACCTATGCGAGAATTCTTATTGGGGTGTATATTTTTTAGGGGTTTCTAGAGGAATTTAAAGTTGGGCTCCCTAATGGGAGCAGGTAGATCTAGACTTTTGACTATGAATGGATTCCCTTTAGGTGTAGAAAATTTTATAACATTGGGCATTTGGCTACCCCATGCTTCCTAGTGAAAGTGGGCTTCTCTTAAACATTATATTGTTGCTAAGCAAAGGGATCTTATTTCTCTCATTGTCGATACTACAGTGGGTTGTGATTTGGATGGTATGGATGTTGTCGTGGTGGCTCGATTTGGCTCTATTTCTATTACAACAAGTTTTTTTGCTGTTGATTTTTCTTGATAGGATGTTGTTGTGTTTGCTAGCACTGGTAATGTTACAAAAAGTTCTACAAGTACTTCTATTATTTTCCCTGCAGTCACTAATGGATTTTAGTCTTTGGTTGATCCTTTTGTTATCCTTGTTTTGGGGTTCCTATGGGTTTCCATGTACTAGCAATGGTTGTTCTGGTTGGGTTTTCTGATAGTATTGATTATGTTGTTATTGCTTCTACTAGTACTGCTATTGCAGGTTTTGTTCAAGTCTTATCTATTGAATCTCATGTGATTGTTGATGGAAATTATGTGGATTCCCCTATGTTGGAAATAGTTGTTATGGTTGGGGTCTCTGTCAATACTAATTGTGTTGTTATTGCTTCTACTAGTTCTACTACTGGTGGTTTTGTTCAGGTCTCATCTCATAGACTTCCTAAGATAGATATTCTTAGTCATGATTCATAAAGGATTATTTCATTACTTGAGGAGGGGTGGACCCGAGTTATTGGAAAACATCATAAGAAGTTCTCTCCTCATTTCAACATGAAGGTTCGCTCCCAAAAGAAGGGAGGTAAGGGAAAATCTTAGTGCTTTCCTTATTTTTATGGTTGAAGGTTTTTTTCCCTTGGGGCAGATCGGGTCTTATTTCCTTTTTTTTTAATCTTTCAGTCTCTTTTGGTCAAGTTTTTTGTGGTTCCTTTTTGGTCCCTATTTCAGATAATTACAATTCTTTTGGCAGGTGGTCTTGTTGGCTATGTTTAGTTGAATATCTTCTTCTAGAGAAGTTGTACATGGTTTTGGGGCCCCTTTAAAACATATTCTTAAATTAATCAAAAATATTATATGGGTTTTAATAAGAGCTTATCTATAAACTCTAAAGGGGTATAATTTAAAATAATTAAAAGAATTAGTTATAAGAAACTAAAAAAGATCATCGGGAAGAAAGAAAAATAAATATGCAACAGAAAGACAAGGAATGTTTCTTCTTTTCTAGATAGTTAGTTGGTTGTGGGGGAGGATAAATTTTTTTAGGGTTTATTGTAATGGAGGAGTTTAAGGGGAGACATATTTCTCAATTTTGCATCATATTTGGTGGCATGGGATAGATTAATTTGTTGGTTATCTTTACTCTGTGTGTGTGTGTGTGTGTGTGTGTGTGTGTGTGTGTGTGTGTTGTGTTAACTATAAATTATTGGTTGGTTGCTTCATTTAATGTCATATATTATTCTCTTCCATCTTTGCGGGTGCATACATATATCACAAAATCCATAGGTCTTGTGTATTTTCTATGTAGAATAAAATATTAAATCTTCTCTTGGATTCTCTTTGAACATGAAGATTGATTGAATGGCATGCATTTCATACACTTAACCTTCTTTTTAGTTATCTAAATTTATATTCACATTCATTCATGCTAATGAATGGATGTTTGTGTGCCTTCTAGATAAAGGCATAATCAAAAAACCATTTACTATAAATTAAATGAAGGGAGTTATATCTTCACATCAAAATTCAGATAGTGTTTACACATCTCATTATAAATGGATCAATTGTTAGCTTTAATTCATCTTCTAGTTCTAGGCATTTAAGAGCCATTTTTGAAGGTATTTGCAAGAAGACAAATCCGTTAACTAACACTCGACATGTTCATTTGACTTCTCAAAGCTTCAAAACCTTAAGAACGTGTCAGTTGAATTCCTATCGATATCAAGCCCCTATTAGTCTAATTAATTAGTAAATAATTTTCAAAATGAAGTATTTGGTTTGTAATTTTTGCAATGCACCACACTTCCATTCCATAACTTCTCATACTCTCTAATATACAATCCAATATCAATGGAAGTGAATTCCACATTTGGTAGCATCTAACTCTACAACTTATGGTAGTTACTAAGCTAACACCACCTCATTTGTTGATGAAAGCTATAAGTGTGTATAGTTGCAGGATTAGCAAGATTCATTATTTTAAATTGCAATTACTTAACAAGTCAGTAAACCACTTGAATAGGAAGACTCATTTTCCACCCTCTAACTGAAAGATAAGACCTCTCCTTTCTAAATCCTAACAAGCAATTGATCAAAATTAAGTTCTGTCCAACTCTAAATGCAAACCAATTTAGTAGTTTTGGATTAAAAAAGAGACATTACAAACTTAGAAAGTAATATTTGTAATTTTATTAAATTATTACAATGGCATCTTCATATTATTACTTTTAATGCAGATTTCTTTTGAAGAATGAGAGAAAATATAAATATAAGAAATTAAGGCGCCTCTTTTAACATTATTTTAATAAGAAACATTTAATTGTACGTCAATTAACTTATTTTTAAAACTTGAGACTTTATAATTGATATGTTTTTGCATTCCCTATATAGAGAAAAACTCTTCTACATCTATATATATCAAGCAATCTATCTTGTATAACAACCCATCATCTGTTATATCTTTTGCACATAAGTAAGTTTAGCATTATACCAAACAACATTAATTTCATTATTCAATCATTTGCAAGTAAGTGTTACATTACCCGCCTCTATCTTATAGTACATTTTATTCTTTTTCATTTGCAAATGCCTTGGTAATAAAAATTAAACTAAAAAACCAATGGCTAAATTTCATTTTCACTGGCTTTTGATTAATCAAGCCTTTCCGTTTTATCTAAATATAAAATTTTTAAAAAAATATATTTTACTAGAAAAAGGAACCATGTACTTCTTTTTAATAAATAGTTGTTTCCAGATATCCTTTTACGTTATTTACAACAGTGTTGCTCCTTTGACTTCTTAGTTAAAAGAAATGTGGTATGTCAAAAAATGATTTTGCAGATGTAAATTTTGTTTTGCTGAATTTTAGGGATGGTAGCGAGATAGCTATTTAACTAACTTTAACAAACTATTGCAATGACAATCCTTCCCTTATTACCTTTTTATGGTTTTTTAATCATTTTATGCACCAAGTGGAATAGGTAGTTAATTCTGAAAAGAGGCATATCCCCTCCAAATTCTTATGTCCTTAGGATCTCGCCTAAACCATGGGAACACATCTCCATGGAACATTGCTGAAAATCCATAAAATTCCTCATTCTTCGCCATTTTCCATTTTTGTGTTAAATATTATTTGAATTTTAATTATGGATATTAATGTTCTAATTTTTAAATGGGTATTTTAATTGATATTTTAGATATATTAAGGTAGGCATTCTTTTATTATTTAGAATTAAAGCAAATACAAAAATATAAGGGAAAATTAAATTAGAAATTTAGTTCCAACAACACTTAATTCAATAGTCAAATAATCAATAACAATTGCATATAAAATGTTAATCAATTATTTTATATTTACTGATTTAAATTTATCTTAGACTATTCAATAATGCTTAAGAATTAATTATTTAAAACTTTTGAATGACAAAACCTTAAAATTCCACAAACATATAGATATTTCTTATCTTTCATAAATCATATAAATAAAATAAATAATAGAATATCTAAAATTAAAATTAACATAAAATTACTTTAAAATATATTTGTTTAACATTTAAGTAATTCTATTAAAAGAAAGTATTGAACAATTGCCTCTTAATTAGATCTATTTTTACAAACTCTATTTAAACTATCTCTAGAAATTACTCCCACAAGTTGTGAATTAAAAGCAAAAATTCCATCAAAATTAATTTTCTACTAGCCATGGTTCTTAGTAGGAAATTGTCCCATCCTACAAGCAAGCAACCTACCTTTCCAACACTAAATAGTCCTTGTACAACATTCCTATAATGTACTATGTTGCACAATATTGGACATCCTTTCAACTAACATTGTTACAAAAAACTACATTTGTTGTACAATTAAAAGTTATAAATTTTTATCACAATATTTACTAGATGTTATTATCGGCTAACCCATTGCACCTCATCTAGTGCAAGCACTACTGATAAATTTATCAATAAATGAGACATCGTCTGTCATTCTGTACAACACACAAAATCTAATGGCCTTGTGTAGGTAGCAGGTGCTATGCATAGATTTGTGTATGTGGTGAAAATGTTAAACACCATGATGAACAAATGAAACTGCTTGAATCGTCTTGCAAGACATTTAATATGTGAATGGGACCCATAGCACAGTTGTCACAATGGATGAATGGATTTGTCTCATTCGTCTTGCATTAAGTCTACCAAATTTTTGACAATAGATTGAATATGAAGTTTGAAAACTTCAATATAGGTACGCCTTCAGCATGATTATTAATATTAATATCACTATTATTATTATATTATTATACTCATTTCTAATATACAAAAATTATTAATAGATTATATTATCATCTATTTGTTTATCAATTTATTTATTTTATTAATTATTAAATCTTATATAAGGAAGGGGACATTAACATAGTACTTCAAGACAGTAAGCACCTAACCTAGTAAGGCAAATACCTACCATGGTCTTAGAGGCGGAGAACCTACCATTGAAGATCCAAGTGCACATCCTGCCACTTCTATTGGTGAAAACACAATGGATTGATAGTTTTGAAAGTCTAAGAACATACACAAAGAAATTTAACAACACGGAATTGACTTGAGGACAAGTCGAGGTTTTGAAAGGGTTGATGATGCTAGCAGGAAAGATGAACAATAAAAAAAAAACTAGATCTTACAACTTCATTTTACAAAAAGTCCACAAAGCATAAATTTGACAATATAGTGCCTCAAATAGGGTACTTTATATGGGTCACTTCTCATCCCTTAAATATTATATAGAAAGATGCCAATGATAGAAGAGAGGTGCATGTATTAGGATATAAGATACATGTATAAGACTACAGGATATATGAATACACGAAAAGATATAGAGGAGTATAAGTGAAGATATGATGTACCACAATGATATGAATAATATAAATACTTGTGAGATATTAAATATGATATGATGTGTGATATCTTTATGTTGCGTAGATTAATCTCCCATTCGAATCTAATCTATATTCCCTTGGTATGACTGTGAGATATAACAACACTTAAAAAGTGCTTGGGTCCTAGAACTTTAGTTTGTGTTCCATGTATTTCTTGGTAATAGGCACCTAAGCTTGAGGGGAAGATTTCAAGCCAAAACATATTTCCTTACACATTCTTCAGAGACAAATTGAAGGATTGGATTATTGGAATAAGTGTCATCTTTAGGTGTCAAATATGGTGCATAATAATTCCTTACGAACTCTATTAATTTAGCTCCTAAGATGTGGAAAATCAGAATTGTAGAACATAGAGTTATAATACAAGAACAATAACCTAGGAAGAAATAGGTTGGAGCACACAAAGGTTGTTCCAAAGCACCGTGGTGTTGTAATATTGGAGGCAAAAAGGAGAATGGAAGTGTGATCATTTTCAGTCATGTTTCAAGAAAAATGCATATGTGACCTCTCTTCTAGTAGGGATAACTTTAGTGGCGAATATTCGCCAATTGGTGAATTTCATTCATCGGGAACCTCGAATTTTGCAAAAGAATTTGTACTTTTTTCGTGGTCATGTCGTCTACATTTTATGAAAATTGGGTCTGATTTGACCAATCAAATAACTATACAAAATAATTTTAATTTTAGTGGTCTTTGCCAATAGAATTTAATCCTTTTACACATTACATTAAATATTTTTGCCTACAATTTTCAAGGCTCGCCTTTATTGATAGTCATATTCGCCATTGTGTGGTATAAATTTAAGTTAGGTTATAGTTTAAGTACATATATATGACAAATGTCTATTCCGAAAAGTTTCCTTGGAACTTTATATTCTTTCTCACTTTGTCCCAAACTAGATTTTATTGTAGACATGAGTCTTTATTTCAGGAACTTTCTTTAAAACTTGGTGTCCTTCAAAGAAAAAATCTCGAAATAGGATTTGGGTCATTGATTAAGGACCATCCAACTATTGTAAAAATAGGGTTGCTATATGTTATATGATATAGTATTAACTTAGGCTCAATTTAGCCTTCAAGTATGATAATTAATTAGGCTCCATATAATAAGAATAGAATAATAATTTCTAGGTATGTTTACTTATGAACCTATGGCTTATTGGCTTTGATTTTCTTCAATACTGAAATATTAGCCAACATTTTATAGAATTTCAATAGGATCAAAAAAAAACTGTCAAAAAAATTAAATTGTTTCCTCCTTTGGAAAAAAAAATTGCCAATAGAAAATAATTTTTCCCCCCTAAAATAATGTTGGATTTTCCAAAGTTTTATACTTTTTTACAAAAGGGGGTTTCTTAAAGTTATCCATGTCTTCTAGTTGGAATATTTTTCCACAAAAGATCCCTGACATAAACCCTATGTTATGCGATGGTTTTGTGTTTTTTATTTCACTTTGCTTCTACCTTATGGTGTATATTTTTTTTAATTTATCAACATTATAAATCTACATGAGGTGATAGTGTTAAATATGTTTAAGTTTTAGAGTCATTAAAAAAAAATCTAATCAGTGATAATTTTATATTGAGGTTAAATAAATCTCAGACTTGCATAAGAATTTTCATATTGTAGTAGTTCAAGCTTGGTGCCTCATTATTTAATAACATAACATTAGAACATATCTTTAATGTCGATTTATTGGATAAAGATTAAAAAATTTCCAACTAAATAAATGCAATGCAAGGAAGGAAAACTAGAAAACAAAAATTATTTAATCTTAGAAGATGTGGGAGTGTAATTAAATTGACATCAAAATGACTATGTGCGTGTGTGTGTGTGCACGTGCGCATGAGAGAGAGAGAGAGAGAGAGAGAGAGAGAGAGAGAGAGAGAGAGAGAGAGAGAGGTTCCATTAAGTGAGCAATTACCATCACTTTTCTTTTCTAATAGAGTACTAGAAATATAATTGGTTTTTAAAAAGGAATATATCTACAAGCTTATATGCATATATGCACATACACATACAAATAAGTATACATACAAATGCATTAGTACATACCCACATGTTTGCATGTATAACTATAAAAAAATATTATATCCTCAAACATACACATACAATTTATACATAAAGGTGCACACAAACTCGTACAAATATTTAAATATATGTTTATGATATATGTATATCTACACTTATGTATGTGCACTCTTATATATCACAGTATATATAAAGTGCATGTGTGCATTGTCCTATAAATACATACAATATATGTATGTGCATATTATAGCACACGTGAGTACTATATGCATGTTTGCATGTATAACTATAAACAAATATTATATCCTCAAACACACACATACAATTTATACATAAAGGTGCACACAAACTGGTACGAATATTTTAATATTTGTATATGATATATGTATATATACACTTATGTATGTGCACTCTTATATGTATGTATGTATGTATGTATGTATGTATGTACACATATATAGATATACATACATATGTATGTATATCTATGTGTGTGTGTGTGTGTGTAGATATACATGTATATATATATACATGTATAGATATACATGTATATATATATATATACATGTATATATATATATACATATATGTATATATATATATATATATACATATATATACATATATGTATATATATGTATATATATATACACATATATATACATGTATATATGTATATATATGTATATATGTATGTATGTATGTATAAAGTACAAGTGTGCATTGTCCTACAAATACATACAATATATGTATGCGTATATTATAGCACATGTCAGTACTATATGTGTACACCTAAACATACATGTGTACTATATGTGTGCTAGAAATAGTTTTTAATAAGTTTTAGTAAAGAAAAATATCTACAAGTTGATATGCATACATGCACAGTATACAAATATGTTGCACACATATACAAATATGTATACATACAAATGCATTAGTACATACCCACATGTTTACATGTATAACTATAAACAAATACTATATCCTCAAACATGCACATATAATTTATACATAAGGATATATGCTCGTACAAGTATTTAATCTAAATATACAAGTATAAATATTTATTTTAAATATATTGGTATAATATATGTATATATACATTTATGTGTGCACTCTTATATATTGTAGTATAAAAACTACACGTGCATTCTCCTATAAATACATAGGTTTGTTTGTCTAAAGAATAATTTTGATAGCTAAGTGTCAATACACTTAACCATTTTTCATTACAGTGCCGAGTAATATCAAGTGCCGAGTTATTCAAGTGTCGAGTGATATCAATTGCCGAGTTATTCAAGTGCCGAGTGATATCAAGTGCTGAGTTATTCAAGTGTCGAGTGATATCAAGTGCCGAGTTATTCAAGTGTCGAGTGATATCAGGTGCCGAGTGATACAGTTTTGTTTAGGTGCCGAGCTATCCAGGAAACAGCATGTGCCGAGCATCAATAATGCTTCAGGAGCCGAGTAACTCGAGATATTAACATAAGAGTTTGTAATTGCACAAACTATGATGTAAACTATTTTTGTAGCCGACATAAGGTAAATCTCGAATGATCCAGAGATAAGAATGAATCTTTTACATTTCCTATGCAATCTGCATGCAGCCAATTGGAAAATTGAAAAGGCATGCAACCAATCAGCAAAAAGGGAAGTATTGAGCAGGAAATTGAGATTCAATATCGATCGTAGATCCATATCTAACCCTAAATCCTCAAATGTCTTTATAAGGAAGATGAAATTTTATTGTAAAGTGATGCAAGCGGATATACAAGGGTGTATAAGGAAATCTATTTTCAGAACAAGGGTTATCAGATCACAAAGGATCAAGATCAGAGAAAGCAGAACAAGTGTCTGCATTCAGCAATCAAGGATTGCAAACTATCAGGTTTATAATACCTAATACTCTCTTACCATTGTATTAGAAAGGAAATCCTATGTAGATAGGTTGGCTTAATAGCTATTTGTAGATCCTTATCAAAAGGTGATTAAATCATTTAACAGGGTGACACTTCATGTTAAGTGTTTGTAAATCCTTTAACCAGGTCACTATTGACACAGTGTAAAGCCTTTAACAGGGCAAGCCTTTTACAGGGAAGACCATCAAAAGTGGTTGAACCATATTACTGCAGTGAATTTTTGTGGGTATCATCCCCACCCCAGTTTTACCTTCTTATTTCTGGAGGGTTTCTGGGTTACCAAATTCCAGTGTTATGTGTTGTTGATGCATGTTTTAATTTCATATTTTCATGATGTATTTACATGCATGCAATTTACTTTCAGATAAAAGTTTTATTGTATAAAATATAATGCTTCTGATTCACCCCACCCCCCCTCCCCCCCTCTCTCATCAGTATTCTTTCCATATTTGAATATTCCAACAATTGGTATCAGAGCGGATTAGGTTCTCACAAGAAAAAGCTTAACAGCTTGGAGGAAAAGATCTAAAGATGGAAGCTTTCAAACTTGGAAAGATCATTGAAAATCAAGTGATAGATGTGCAACTTGCTCTGCATAGCTTGGAGGAATCTAGAGATAAGTTGAGAAACTCATTGAAAAGAAGGAAGGATTTGGCCATAGCCAAAAATGAGATAAACTACAAGGAGATTGATGCTACAAATATATTTTCCAATGGAAATACTAAAGAGTTTGATGTAGCAATTGCAGAATTGATGGAGAAAAATAAAAACCAAACAGATGAGATAAGATCTCTCAAGATGGAACATGAATCACATGCCATAATGTTATGTGAAATTACTGAACAAAAGAAAAGAGCAGTTGAAGATAAAGCTATGATGGAAAATGACAAAAGGAATCTTGCAAACAGACTTGAAGAAAAATGTACTAAATTAACAAGGATCTCAAACATGCAGATGGATACACTTGCCCAAATGATGAACCTTCATCATGAACTTAATGTGAAAGACATTGAGATCTCTACACTAAAGATGCAGAATGAACAATTGCAGAATGACTTAAGAAGAGAAAAGGAAATTTCAGAAAGCTTCAACAAACCCAATGAAGCCATCAAGTATTTTGAGCAATTACTGAAATCCCCAAGATCAATCCATGATACATCAGGACTTGGATACAATAGCACTAAAGTTGGAGAATCATCAAAGAGTGCTGAACAAAGAAGCGACAAAGGTAAAAATGTCAAACTTACATGTCATTTCTGTGGAAAGAAAGGACATACATCTAATGTATGTAGAAGCAAGAATGCCCATCAGCATGATAAGAATGTAAACTATTGCCATAAGTGCAAGAAGCAAGGTCATCAAGCATATGAATGTAGAACCAAGATTATTAAGACATCAAGATTTGAGGGTCATAGTCATAATTGCAAGAAATATGGACATAGAGCTTTTGAATGCAGATCAAAGCCTATGTGGACATCAAATCAATCAGCAAAGGCATCAAACCATGAATTTTGGGATTACAACACCAAGTACAGTTGTCACTATTGTCAAGAATATGGACATATACCCCAAAATTGCATAAGAACACATTTTAGGGGAAACTATAAAAGATGGTTGAGTCAAACCACATGTTTTAGTTGCTTAAAAACTGGTCATATCAGCAGGAATTGCCCAACAAGGTTAAAGGCACGTAGTTCTATGTTCAACAATGGAAAGGCAAAGATAGATGTTGAAAGCATCAAAAGTGAGATGAATAAGACATGGAAGAAGAAAAATGAGTGTAGCACATCAAGTGTAGAGATCACTTCACCTAGTAGGTCAAGTGATCACACTTCATCAAATTAAGCAAGAATGGGTGTGTGGGATTGATAAACTAAGTCACATCATACATCAGTCCCAAAACATAGAAGAATTGCAAAGAAGAAATCAGCATAAGCAAATATGCAAAACTAAGAGTCTTGCAAAATCTACCAAAATTGTCTTCAGATGCCGAGTTGCTAACAGCGATCGAGTTAATAGATAATGTCGAGCTGTGAAATATCAATAGGAGCCAAATGAAGTCAAAATCCTTTAGGTGCCGAGTAGACAGTTGTCAGTGCACTAAGCATTAATTACTCTATTTTAAAAGAGTACATAATCTGATTTTTGACCATTCAGACACAAAGCAAAGACGAGAAGAGCACAAAAGATCAAGGTCAGCTTAGAAGCCATTTGTGAAGATTTCCATAGCAATTCAGCACAAGTCTCATCGATTTGAGGTATTTTTACTTAAGTGTTGAGCTACGTAGTGTTTATAAATTTGTTTAAACTGTAAACCCTAGTTTGGAAAACAATGGCATCTGGGTTTGAAACCACTAAGAGCAAAGAGAGTCATGAGATACAGTTGGTCAATAATGAAGTTAAGCAACCAAAATTCAAGCCCAT
Organism: Cupressus sempervirens; assembly: GCA_028749045.1. Lineage (NCBI taxonomy): Eukaryota > Viridiplantae > Streptophyta > Pinopsida > Cupressales > Cupressaceae > Cupressus > Cupressus sempervirens. The sequence goes on along the minus strand of CM053784.1, from coordinate 427,648,825 downwards.
CCCAGAAGTCGCATATAAGAAGGATCCTACAGGTGCATTATCAGTTATTCCTGATAAAGTTGTTATGGTCCAAGATGTCCGTAGATGCTATAACTGCAAAATTGGAGCCATAGGAGATTTAGAAATTCACAATGCATATGACAAGTTATGTGAGAACAACATACTGAAAGATGAGTTCTCAATAGTCGAGAGAAAAGGATTAACCAAAACCCTAGAATTTCTTACTATTTTCAAAGTTGAATGGGTGCGTAAAGTTTTGAGTAGAATACATGATGGAGCCTTTTGGTTAGAAACAAGGCCAGTGAAATTCTCCAAGAAAACTATTCATAGGGTTACTGGTATTCCAACCCTAGATCGGCCAAAGACCCTGCGTAGTGATAAAAGAGAAATAATAGAGAGAAACACGGGTGCTAAATGGAATAATAGGGGAATGACCATAGATACAATCACAGAACCCCTATTGGATTTTGCTGTGAGAATCATCTCACACAAATTCTATCAGTCAAGCAGGTTAAACAATGTGCCTTGTATAGCAGTTGATGTTGCATACAAATTGATCAAAAAGGATCATACTTATGATCTAGCAGAGCTCATATTTCAACAAATTAATGAGAATCTGGGAGCTATAAGGAAGAGCAAGGGAGCTCAGTGAAAATTTGGATCTGTTTTGGTGTGCATGTTTTTCTATCTGATGAAAGAATTTCCTTCTGTAGGTAAGGTGAGATGGAGTCCAGACAAAACAATTGTTGAACAAATCAATGGATATATTGAACAAATGGGTGATAATTTTGATGCCCAAATGACTAGTTACTTTGAGGACTTGAAACAGTCCATGAAACAAAGAATGAGAATTCCAGTTTCGTTGACTGACAAATATGAAAAAGACATTTATTTTCTTGTAGATATTGATTATACCTATATACAAGCAGTAATACCTAGACTAAGATGTCTTAGGCCACTAGGATATGAACTTGACATTGATCAAGCCTCTGCAGCAATAACAGCCCTCCTTGCAGAAGAAGTTGATAAGAATGCAAAAGCCTTTGGAACCTATGATTTGGTAAAATCAAGGGTGATAACATATTTCAAAATGTCTTCTACAGTAAAGAAGTAAGAAAAATTGGTAAGGAAAATTAAACAAAAATTTGGTGTTGGAGAAGAAGGAACAGCAGAAGAAAAAGAAGAAGACATTGAAGATGAGGAAGATGAACCACAAGGTCTGACTCAAGGGTTAGGAGAAGATGAAGAGGAAAGTGCTAAGGAGAAGAAGTCGAGGAAGCGCAAGTTGAAAAAAAGGTCACAAAAAGAAAGGCCACAACTCCTCTTGCTCCTCAACCCAAGGGAAAGAAAGTAGCTGCTCTAGCACCAAAGAGACCTACTATAAGGGCTGCAGCACAAAAAGCCCAAGAGGAGGCAAGAGAGAAGAGGAAAACTTCAAAGAAGACTGCTGCCGAGCCAAAGAAGAAAAGAAAATTTGTTGCCCAGCCTGAAACAGATGAGGAAAAGACTGAGTCGAAGGACAACAGCCAATTTCAAGTGGTAAGGCACAAACCTCAAACTACTATTGATAAATTATGTTCAAAGATCAAGAATGATGATTTGAAAGGTTTAAAGAACCTAACTTTTTCTAAGCTCACCAAAGAAGAACAAAATAAATTAGAGGAATTAGTATATTCTATGATGGCTGAGTATAAGCACACACCTCTAGAATTAGATGAATCAATGCCTAAAGATTTGTACAAAATTGTAGAGGATAAATGGCATTTTTGTTTACAAATGGAAAGGGAGATAAGAGAATCAACATTAGCTAGATTGTTGCCTAATTTGACTAAGGAACAAGTAACAAATGCAATCAAGAGGCATAACAATAGATTCACTCCCAAACATAGAGCTTTCAGCATTTTACAGAACAAAATTGAGGAGGTAGTTACAAAATCCACAAGATTGTGGAAGATAGTTTACAAGAAAATAGAAGATGTGTATAATGAAGAATATAAGGCAGAGGCAAGTATCAAGATAAAGGAGAAGAAGGCATCAAGGATCAAAGAAAAAGAAAAGGAACTAGTGGAGAAGAAGGTTGGAGAAGAAAAGGCACATGTACAGAGGAGAAAGAGGAAGAGAAAGATACAGTTGTGCAACAAGATCAAAGTGTGCAAGACACACAATTATCCCCTTCTAGCCCTCCTCATGCCACCATCACACCTGTAGAGATTATCAAAATCAAGGATGTTATAGACACTTCAAGTCCAAACATCAATCCATTAACTGCAGAGGATTTAGAAATCCTTGACCAATCAACACTAGTAGCAAAATTATGTTCAAATCCTGTATTGGTCAGTGTTGATGAATTACAGAATCCAGTAGTCAAAACAAAAGCAGTCAAGGTGAAAACACAAAAACCACCTTCCATCATACAACCTACTAGTATTCTATTCCTTCCTCCACCACCTTCACCAAGTGTAGTCAGTGACACACTTCAAATGCCAAGTACAGCAGCAGGGGAAACTAAAGAAACAACTGAACAGCCAGCAAGTTCAACCCCACCTAGTGATCATCAAAAGGATATACAAGATGAAGAAAAAGAAGAGACAAGCAAGAAAGAGGAGTCTGCAATACAAATGTTGGTTGCATTACCCAAATCTAGTACTCCAACATAGACTCTTCAACAGCCGAGCACCGATAGGTTACAATTACAAATCAGGATACCAGGCTCGAGCTCATCAAAGGTAGCCAGGAAACTTCACTATGGAATTCCTGAGCTTGATGAAGAAATAAAAATTCCATATTATGAATCCAGCACTCTCACTAAAGAGAAGATCAATGAAATTCAGAGTGCATTGGATAGAAGAAGGAGACAAGAAACACTAAGAAGAGAACACAAGCACAAGCTTACCTTGAATGAAATCAAAGACATATTCACCGAAGCTTTCTGCTTACAGTCTCTAGATGACTCAAAACCAATTGTAGAACAACTATCTGATATAGTTGACTAGGTGACTAGTGAAGACCAGGAAACAAATGCCAAATTACTAGAATGGTCAGAAAGAAAATTCCAAGGCAAGGTAAACAAGAAAATATCTGGTGATATAGCACTATCACAAGTAGAGCTGGCTAAGAAAATAGAAAAAGTCAAAATTGTACTTAGAAACATATTTTCCCTGTACAACAAGTTATGTGACTTTTTCACATTCACACAGGATACTAGCCAGAAGATACTGAGCTTGGAGAAAAATTTGAAGATTTCTAGCATGCAACTCCACAGAAATCCAGCTCAGAGTGAGAAGCATTTTGTCCAAAGAATAATTTTGACAGCTGAGTGTCAATACACTTAACCATTTTTCATTACAGTGTCGAGTTATTCAAGTTCCGAGTGATATCAAGTGCTGAGTTATTCAAGTACCGAGTGATATCAAGTGTCGAGTTATTCAAGTGCCGAGTGATATCAAGTGTCGAGTTATTCAAGTGCCAAGTGATATTAGGTGCTGAGTGATACAGTTTTGTTTAGGTGTCGAGCTATCTAGGAAACAACATGTGTCGAGCATCAGTAATGCTTCAGAAGCCGAATAACTCAAGATATCATCATAAGAGTTTGTAATTGCACAAACTATGATGTAAACCATTTTTGTAGCCGACATAAGGTAAATCTCAAATGATCCAGAGATAAGAACGAATCTTTTACATTTCCTATGCAATTTGCATGCAGCCAATTGGAAAATTGAAAAGGCATGCAACCAATCAGCAAAAAGGGAAGTATTGAGCAGGAAATTGAGATTCAATATGGATCATAGATCCATATCTAACCCTAAATCCTCAAATTTCTTTATAAGGAAGACAAAATTTCATTGTAAAGTGATGCGAGCGGATATACAAGGGTGTATAAGGAAATCTATTTTCAGAACAAGGGTTATCAGATCACAAAGGATCAAGATCAGAGAAACCAAAACAAGTGTCTGCATTCAGCAATCAAGGATTGCAAACTATCAGGTTTATAATACCTAATACTCTCTTACCATTGTATTAGAAAGGAAATCCTATGTAGATAGGTTGGATTAACAGCTATTTGTAGATCCTTATCAAAAGGTGATTAAATCCTTTAACAGGGTGGCACTTCATGTTAAGTGTTTGTAAATCCTTTAACCAGGTCACTATTGACACAGTGTAAAGCCTTTAACAGGGCAGACCATCAGAAGTGGTTGAACCATAATACTGTAGGGAATTTTTGTGAGTATCATCCCCACCCTAGTTTTACCTTCTTATTTTTGGAGGGTTTCTGGGTTACCAAATTCCAGTGTTATGTGTTGTTGATGCATGTTTTAATTTCATATTTTCATGATGTATTTACATGCATGCAATTTACTTTCAGATAAAAAATTTATTGTATAAAGTATAATACTTCTGATTCACCCCCCCCCCCCCCCTCTCATCAGTATTCTTTCCATATTTGAATATTCCAACAAGGTTATGTATATATTATAGCCCATGAGGGTACTATATGTGTGCATACCTAAACATAAACATATGTATGCTTTTATATATATGTATACTTTTGTATATTTAAGTTCAAAAAAGAGAAAAAAATAATGCAAACACTTAAGAACCCTACTTATAGATTACAAAGTGAACTCAATGAATTAGTGATATGAAAAATTGAACTGAAAACCATGTTAAAAGGATTAGTTTTTGACTTCCTTCGGCATTTTCTCAAAAATTGTTCTCATCAATTGGTGTAATATGCAAGTAGTTTACACAACCACAATATTCAATCATTTAGCCTAACTTTATATACTAGAGTTAGAAATAGTTCATTAGTGCATTTTCAGAAATATAGTGGATTAATTCAAGCACCAAGAAGAGAAATGATAAAAGGAACTTATTCAAACCCAACAAGAACTCTCTATCACATGAAATCTCACACAAGATTAAACCACTTTTTATGTCGTAGATTCATGTATTCAAGAGATGAAGGAAAACGCTCAGAGATCTCACTCCATATTTGTTTGTTTTCTTCAACCATTTACGAAGTCACTTGCAAATTCACATATCCAAAAGACTCGAGGTTAACTATCATAACCCAATTTTTCCTTATCTGAATAAAATGGCAATTTCATTACCACGTGGTGTTGGAGATGAGACTGCCACTAAAATGGTAACCAAGAACAAGGTTGTTTTTCTATCTTGTTGAGCTATGTTTTCTAACACTTGAATATTTCTGAGACTATTTTGCTACATAATTCCATTACTACTCTTAGTTTTGCTTGTTTAGTCTTCCTCATTGTCGGGTTCGGTATCTTTCATGTCAAGAAAGATTCTGGGGAAGCTTAATAGCTTTGTGGTAGGGTGGTAAAGAACTCCTACAATATTCTCACACTTGTGTTCTTAGATAGGTTCTGGAGCTTCATTCCAACTTTCTCATCATGGTTAGTCCATCTAGTATCTAGTATATGTATTCTTTTAAATTTAATGTTAGTTAAATATTTGTGTTGACAAGTCAATATTCCAATTATCTTGACTCTCTTTGACCTTCCACATTTTTACAAAGATTGATGATGTGGCATTGGTTTTGCAGGGGTAGTCTCTACATATGGTATCAAAGTAGAAGTGATGCTTTCACTTTCCACTCTACTTGTCAATGTAATATTGGCACTACAAAAATGCTTTTGCCAAAGCTAAGTGCGTATGTTTATTTGATATGCTTGCCCATGTTTCATCTCCCTACCACATCCATGATTATGGCTATTTGGACATATGTGGAAATTAGTATGTTTCATGGCTACACTAGATACCTCCTACTTTTTGCATTGTTGGGCATTGTTGGGTTGGGAATTCTACATGTTAGATAGGATCCCACAAAAAGTACCTATTGTATTGTGAGGGCATGGCTAGATTGAGAATTCTACGTGTTAGGTAGGATCCCAAGGAAGTGCATTTTGTATTATTTGGGCATCTTATGTGTTAGTTAGAATCCCATGGAAGTGTAAGGCTTCATGGTTGGGCAAGAAAGTACCTCAAACCATATTTTATGTGATGATTTTTAATGGCGTGAAGGCCATACATCACAACTTTTTCTTATATGTTGGTAAAGCACACTATGGTGATGAGATGGACTTGAGGGCCTAAGGTCACTGAATTGATAAAAATTAGATTTACTAATCCTTGCAAGTGATCTGTGAGCATACCTAGATGATTTACTTAATGGTGTTGATCATATGGAAGATGGAATTGCACTTGTATGATGTGCTTATTGGTCCATGTCCGATGTGTACGTCGACATTTTCTATGATGCCCATTGAGGTATGATGCTTTAAATTATACTTTGTGTATTTATTAAATAATGCATTTTGATGGATGGATGACGTGTAGGTCAACATCCTTGGATAATTTAATGTGTTACATTCTTAAATGGATAATTGTTTGTTAATCCTTGATTATGGTAATGAAATAGATATTGACTATTCAAACTATGGTTTTTCTTGATTATTTTCATGTTTCTTGCATTTGTTGATGTGGAAATTGTTTAGTAGGACATGGTTCTTACATATGATGAAATAAAGTTTGACATGTAGGTCAACTTCTTCAATATATTCATGTGTGGAATGGGTAAGAGCACAAAGTTGGGTCACAATTCTATGGAAGTCAAATCCGCAGAATTGGACCTCTTAGAAATAGGTACCCAATTTGCTTAGAATCGGGTACCCGTTTCTAAAATCCCACTTCGGGCACCCAATCCGCTTTTCAAAAAGAAAGTGCCCAATTTTTGAGTCATGGCTCGGGTGCTCGAACCACTTAAGAATTGGGCACCCAATTTTGAACAAATCGGGTACCCGATTTGTTCAAAAGTGGGTGCCTGATTCTAAAAACATCGGGTACCCGATTTTCAAAAACTACAAATGCCCCATCTTTGACATTTTTTGTGTCATTTTTATCATTTAGAAAATGGGAGCCCAATTTTAGAGCAATACGAGAGCCCATTTTTTACCTCTACTGACCCCCCTACTGCTATTTTCTGACATACTAGGTATTTTATTTTGTTTTGTACTATTTTATTTAATTATTTTCAGTTTTACATTTTATATATTGTCAATTTATTATTATTTTTTCAGTTTTAATATACATAAAATTGTAAATTTTCATTGTTAATAAATATTATCTTTAGATTATTGTATCTGTTAATTTAAATAATAGTTTTGTAAATGTTCATTTAAAAATTATTATTTTAGATGTTTTGAAATGTATTTAATATGTAAATTACAATGTTGAATGATTAGATAGATGTAAATTCATTGTTTAAACATCTAATTACATTCAATATTTTATATTTATTTCAAATAAATAGTGATTAATTATAGATTAGTTTGTAAACCATATAACAAAGAAATTAAAACTAACTATATTTGTAAGTCTTTAACCTCGACCTACCCATAATTGTACAATAAAATCCTAAACTTATAACTAAATATTTAATCACGTAACACTTCACCAAGGGATCCAAACACAAAACTTAGTATTTAATGATTTTACTTATTGTATTGTACTTTGTTTCATGGATCAAAAATGGATGATGTAAACTATTTTATAAATGTATATTCTTTCAACCTTTCATACCCTGTGACATGTACAGTGGATGATTGTGCATTTCGAATTAATGCCAATTGGCATTCAGAACAAATGTATATTATTTAAATGGATTGAATTTGTAGTTATTCTTTCATGTGGATGTGTTATTTATTTTACTTCTAGTACTTATAATTATTTTAAAATGAAATGTAAATGTACTCGTTAAGGAATCATTAAAGAATGTAATCTCTTATGTTTTTTATGTAAATTATTGTACATGTTATTGCTTGCTTAGTAAAAATTTAGGTTAGTTCTTTGAATCCCTTGGCTGGGCATTACATAATGTGCTTCCTTACTTTACATCAAGGTTATTATTTTTTAGAAATGCTTTAGAATAACTGAGGGGGGGGGTGGTGAATCAATTATTCAAGTTCCAAATGTCCAATTCAAACTTTTTCACTAAGTGTAGTGAGCCCATTCAACCATTCATTTATCCAAGCTTTAACATTCCTATTCAGCAAGTTACTATAAATCAACATATAAGCATAACACAATGACTTATGTGGAAGCCCAATTTGAGAAAAACTACCAGGAACATGCTACTCAATTCTCACCCCTGTGAAAGGCATGCCCTATTAAAGGCTTACAACACACTGTTAAATGCGACCTTGTTAGAGGATTTATCCACCCTGTTAAAAGTGGGCCTGGTTAGAGGACTTTAGAACATTCACTTGGAATGCCACCATGTTAAAGGATTTACAAATGATTATTAAACCAACCTAAGTCCATAGGATTTCAATATCTAATACAATTACTAGAGAGTATTAGAAAATCTTTGACCTAATTACAACATACAACTTAACTTGCAGATCTCAAATCACCGTTCTGCTCATATCTTTGACTAGCTTTCAGTCTCTACAACTCTTGACAGCTTGTCCTCCTTTCAACCTTAGTTTCCTTGAGTCCCCATGCTCAATGTACTAGTGCAATCATCTCTTTTTAACCACTTGTAAAAGCATAGCCTCTATGCTCTTCCTTCTACTAGATGCCTTCTCCTTGACACCCTTCTAACCACTTCCTAATTTGGCACTTCAGCAGTAGTAGCATTTTCTTCTTGGTCTATGACTCCTTAAATAGAAGTTTGGAGCTCCTTTTACACTTGATTCTTCCATCCTTTGATTTCAATTCATATGGATTAGGTAGGATTCATTGTATCTAACCCATATTTTGTTTCCTATAGAAACTTCTTGAATAATCCCTTTGAATTCACCCAAAAATGGTTTACATAGGATTCTATGCCACCATCTCATCATCCTTATCCTCCAACTGGTTCACAAAATTCAAGGTAACAACTATGTCAGTTCAAATTTGGCAATTCTTCATCATTTAAAATAATGCAGCAGCTCGACACTATTGAAATCCTAATGCTCGGCACATACTATGTTACTCGGCATCAATTGTGTTTTTACTAATGCTCGGCACCTAAAGTTCACTTGGCACCAACTAAAATTTTCTGATGTTCAACACCTAATACTTTTCTCGGCACTTGAACTTCACTCAGCACCTAAAGATCACTCGGCACACACTAGATTTTTTTTTTGCTTGGCTTCAACTAGCTTTCTCTACTCCCACTAATGAACTTAGTTTAAGCTTTGCAGTCAACCTTGTCACAACTTCTTCTTCCAATGTTTCTAAGTGTGACCAACCTCTGTATCTTTGAGTATGTTAGCAATACATCATTTAACCATTGTCTTAACTGATCCTTGTACTTCATTACAACATCATAACTCAACCTTTCCCTTAGGTAATCTTGTTACATCTTGTTGATCAAATCCTCTTCATCAATCAACTAAGTGATAGTACTTGGATCATATAAGAAAATGTCATTTCTACAAGTAGCAGGTTTGACATCAATTACAAAACAATGATTGAAAACATTCTTTTAACAACAATCTCCCTCTTTGATCTTCAATAATGAGCTTTTCAATCAGATTTCCAACAATCTCCCTCTTTGAAATTAATGGCAAACCAAACTGGCCAACCATCAGACTAAACTATTTAACCAAATGCTAACTAGGTTAGAACAATAAGTCAAATGCCAAAAAGTAATTGTGTTACCATCACCATCAATTTTTCGATCTCCCTCTCTTGATCTACTATCCTGATTGCTTCATCTCTACTTCTCCCTCTTAGTTGATGTATCCTCTTACTTTGTTTTCGCTCTCTATATGCATTTCTCTTCTTTTGCCATTCTTTCTCTATTCTAATCAGCTTCTTCATCATCTCCCTCAATCTTCATTTGATCAGTTTCTACATTTTCTTGACATTTCTCCCTCATACTTTTGATCAAATGTTGTTGATCAGTTTCTCACTACTTCTCCCTCTTTGACAACAATGCCAAAGACATATTAGCATCTTATAATGCAAGTGTAGCATTTGCAAGTTCATTCAATTTCTCCCATTTTCACCTTTCTTGTGATTGATTTGTAACTTTTGCACTTTGATTAATTCAAGCATGAATCCTAAAGTAAAAATCCTCTGCATCAATGTGTAAAATCTTCAACAATCAGATCATTTGATGCAGGGCAGTCTTGCTTATTCTTAAGTAGCCTTGGCTAGGGGTATCACCCCTAACTTACCTCTAAGATACTCAAAAGAATCTTTAAGTAGAGCTTTTGTGAAGATATCAACAATCTGTTCCTTTGAGCTAACATATTTCATCTTCACTTGTTTGTCTTCCACCAATTCTCTTACATAGTGATACTTGATTGCAATGTGCTTAATTTTGGCATGCATTACAGGGTTCTTTGATATGTTGATAGCACTTGTGTTATCATAATAAAGTATCACGGGCTCATTTACTTCTTCCTTCATACCTTGCAATAAATGTTTGATCCATACAATATTGGTGCAATTGATAGCAGCTGCAATGTATTCAACTTTTGTAGTGGACTATGAGGTACAACTTTACTTTTTGTTGGTCTATGTAATCAATCTTTTTCCCAAGAAAAGTGCTCCTCCACTAGTTCTTTTTCTGTCATCAATATTACTTCCCCAATCTACATTAGTGTAGGCTCTTAGATCAAACTTTTTACTTCTCTTGTAGTACAAACCATAGTCATCAGTTCTTTTTAGGTACATCAATATTCTCTTTACTGTCATCAAGTGATTTTCACTTGGATTTGAAAAATTTCTTGCCACTATTCCAACAGCTAATGCAATGTTTGGTCTACTATGTACAACATATTGCAACTTTCCAATCATTGATCTATACAATGTCTGATTCACTTTAGCAGACTCATCATTCTTGGATAACTTATGTCATGTTGCCATTGGTGTACTAACTAGTTTTGAATCTTCTAATCCAAATGTCTTGAGTATCTCCTTGATGTATTTGGATTGAGTCACAAATATGCCATGCTTCAATTGATGTACTTGTAATCCAACAAAGAATTTTATTTCTCCAAACATTGACATCTCAAACTCATGTTTCATTTGATCAGAAAAATATTTGCATAGAACATCTTTTCCTCCAAATATTATATCATCAACAAATATTTCTGATATCAAAATGTCTTTACCTTTTTCTGCCTTGATATACAAGTTGTTGTTGTCATCTATTCTTTCAAATCCTATCTTCACAAGGTATTTTTGCAGTCTCTCATACCATGCTCTAGGTGATTGCTTCAAACCATAGAGTGCCTTGTGCAATTTGAAAACCATGTCCTTGTTCTTATCATCAACAAATCCCTTTGGTTGTTCTATGTAGACTTCCTCTTCTAGTATACCATTTAGAAAAGCAGACTTCACATCCATCTGGTAGACTTTGAAACATTTGTAAGCAGCATATGCAAGTAATGTTTTTACTCCTTCCATTCTTGCAACAAGGGCAAATGTTTCCCCATAATCTGGTCCTTCTTCTTGTACATAACCTTTGTAAACTAATCTGGCTTTGTTTCTTGTTATCTCACCATTGTCATCAAGTTTGTTTCTAAACACCCATTTGGTACCAATTACATTCTTATCAGCTAGTCTAGGAACTGGGGTCCAGATTTTGTTCTTCTCAATCTGGTCTATCTCCTCTTCCATAGCTTTATACCAGTCATCATCTTGTAGTGCATCCTTCACGATTTTGGGCTCAACCTTGCTCAGCAGACATGATTCATTTCTGAGTCTATTCCTTGTCATTGGTCTTGCATCCTTGTCGCCAATGATTTGATCTGCAGGGTGATGTCTTCTTACATACTTGGCTAACCTTGGTTCTATCCTTCTTTCCATGTTTGATCCTGCAGCTTCTAAGTCATTTTGATCTTCTTCGTCTGGTACTTCATCATTTCTCTCATGTGCACTAATTTCAGAGTTAGAATGTGCATTTTCTACATTCTGCAACTCAACTTTTGAATGCAACTCGACATTCACTAGGTGTGACTCAACTAATACTAAAATTTTTTGTTGATTCTAAACTTGATTTGCAGCATTGTCTTCAATAGGCATTCCTTTATAGAAGTATACAAGGGATCCATAATCCTCTGATTGCTTAGTTCCATAAACCTGAACTTCTACATGTTCATCAAAATGTACATTTGCACTCCACAATCTTGTTAGTGTTAGTATTCAAATATTTATATGCTTTGCTTCTAGTGGAGTAGCCAAGGAATATGCCTTCATCACTCTTTGCATCAAACTTGTCATTTCTAGTATCTTTAAGAATATAGCATTTACAACCAAAGACTTTGAAATGTTTTACATTAGGTGAGTGACCATACCATAGTTCAAAAGGTGTTGCATTTGTACCTTTCTTGACTTAGACTCTATTTAGGGTGTAAATAGCAATTCTTATAGCTTCTCTCTAGTACTTTAGAGCAACATTTTTCTCCATCATCAAGGTTTTAGCATAGTCTATCACTAATCTATTTATTCTTTCAGCAATACCATTCTATGGGGGAGTTCTTGGTGCTGATGTTTTCCTTTTGATACCTTTATCATTGCAGAATATCTCAAATTCTTTTGATGTAAACTCACCTCCTTTGTCTGATCTTAGGCACTTTAGACTCTTTCCTATTTCTTTCTCAACTCTAGCCAAATACCACTTGAACATTTGAAATGTATCATATTTTTGCTTCAAGAACATAGCAGTCATCATCCTAGAATAGTCATCTACAAATAGCATTATGTATCTGTCTCCTAGATAGCTTTGCACTTCTATTGGACCACACAAGTATGTATGGACTAACTCTAGTACTTCTTTGGAAGTGTATGTTTTTCTTTTGAAGCTAGACTTAATCATCTTCCCTAGTTGACATTGTTTGCACATTGTGATTTTAGGTTTCTTCAATTTGGGCAACCCTCTGACCTTTTTATTTTTGTTGATGCTAGTCAGATTGTCAAAGTTAACATGACACAACTTTTTATACCATAACCACACATCATCAAGTCTAACAACAAGACAAGTTGCATCTTCCATATCTAGGTAAAACAAGTTACTCCTAGTTTGTTCACCTTTTCCTATCAGATTTCCATCAGTGTCATAGATCGTGGCAGTTTTGTTTCCAAATTCTACTTTGCAACCAACATTGCCTAACTATGATACACTCAACAAGTTGTAGTTCAATCCTTCAACATAGTATGCATTATCACATGAAATTTTCTCTGTGAGTTTAATTGAACCTTTTCTTTTGATTTGACATGGAGCATCATTACCAAATCTAACACTATTTCCATCATACCAAGTAAAGGTAATGAACTTACTTTTGGCTTCTGTCATGTGATATGTGCATCCACTGTCTATGATCCATTTGTCATTCTTCTTCACATAGGTAACCAATGTTGTTTCTTCATCTTCATCTTTATCTGATTCATCCTTCATGGCCACATAGACTACTTCATCATCATTCTCATCAGAATCTTCTTCAACAAAGTAGCATCTTTTGCCTTTTTCTTGTAGTCTTTGCTATCATCTTCTCTCTTATTCTTGTACTTGTTTCCTTCTCTGTAGTTCTTCTTCTATGTGCACCTTGCAGCAATATGACCTACTTCATTACAATTGAAACATATGATAGAGAGCTTATCTTTAAATTTATTTGCCTCTATGGAATATCCTAGCCAGTAGTGCTTCTAACTGTTCCATGTCTTCTTCATCTGTACTGCTATCATTGGATGCATGCTTTCCTTTTCTTCTTTTCTTGCTTGATGTCTCCTCCTCAATGTCTTTTATTTTCATCTTGGCCTTGAAAGTAGATTCAAGATTCTCAGGTCTGTAATTGTCATTTTTTGACAATTCAAATGCAGTAAGTCTTCCCGCTATACCTTCAAAGGTTAGTGTGTTTCCTTGTACACACCTTAGCTCTTGGATGGCTGAAACTCTAATAGCATAGATAGGGAGAAAAGTTCTTAAGTATTTGCTATTGACAGTTTCTTCTTCCAATTGACCACCTAGACTTCTTATTGCACTTACCACTTCTTTCATTCTAGCAGCATTTTCACCTTCCTCCATTTTCATTCTGCTCATATCTTTGCTTGGCTTTCAGTTTCTGCAACTCTTGACATCTTGTCCTCCTTTCAAGCTTAGTCTTCTTGAGTCTCCATGCTCAATGCACCAGTGCAATCATCTCTTCTTGACCACTTGTAAAATCAGAGCCTCTATGCTCTTCCTTCTCCTAGATGCCTTCTCCTTGACACCCTTCTAACCACTTCACAATTTGGCACTTCAGTAGTAGCAACATTTGCTTCTTGGTATGTGACTCCTTAAATAGAAGTTTGGAGCTCCTTTTCTGCTTGATTCTTCCATCCTTTGATTTCAATTCATATGGATTAGGTAGGATTCATTGTATCTAACCCATATTTTGTTTCCTCTAGAAACTTCTTGAATAATCCCTTTGAATTTGCCCAAAAATGGTTTACATAAAATTTTGTGCCACCAGCTCATCATCAGTATCCTCCAACTGGTTCACAAAATTCAAGGTAACAACTATGTCAGCTTAGATTTGGCGGTTCTTCATCATTTAAAATAATGCAACAGCTCAACACTATTGAAATCCTAATGCTCGGCACATACTGTGTTAGTTGGCATCAACTATGTTTTTAATGATGCTTGGCACTTGAAGTTCACTTAGCACCAAGTAAGATTTTCTGATGCTTCGCACCTAATACTTTGCTCGGGACTTGAACTTCACTCAGCACCTAAAGATCACTCGGCACACACTAGATTTTTTTTTGTTGCTCGACTCCAACTGAAAATTTGCTCGCCTTCAACTAGCTTGCTCGGCACCCACTGATGAACTTAGTTTAAGCTTTGCAGTCAACCTTGTTACAACTTCTTCCCCCAATGTTTCTAAGTGTGACCAACCTTTGTATCTTTGAGAATGTTATCAATACATCATTTAACCATTGTCTTAATTGATCCTTGCACTTCATTACAACATTATAACTCAACCTTTCTCTTAGGTGCTCTTGTTACATCTTGTTGATCAAATCCTCTTCATCAATCAACTAAGTGATAGTACTTGGATCATATAAGCCAATGTCATTTCTACAAGTAGCAGGATTGACATCAATGACAAAAAAATGATTGAAAACATTCTTTTAACAAGAATCTCCCTCTTTGATCTTCAACAATCAGCTTTTCAATCAGATTTCCAACATTATTATGGTTAGGGTTAGGGTTCAAGTATTAGGCATAGGATTTACACTAATCCATAACTATAATCCCAATTTTAACCAACACTCTAATCATAACCCTTACTGTCATCCTAACCATAATCTTAATTTGCTAAAACCTACACCCTAATATAAATAATTAAATAACTATCCTAAGAACCAAGTACTAATTATAAATGTCAAACCATAATCCTAACCTTAAATGATAAACTATTATCCTAAATGCTTAGCGCTTATCTTAAATATTAATATTACTAATCCTAACCTTGTCCCTAAATCCTAACCCTTATACAATCTCTAACTTTTATTAAAACACTAACCCTAATCCTAAAAGATTTACATAAATCTAAAGTATTAAATACTATATATTAGATCCATACCTAAGCAATAACCCTAAGTTATAGTAAATGATAATTTAAAATGAAAAAATCTAAACTCTTCAAATACTAAACTATAGTTGTTAATGATATTATAATCTCATCCCTAATTATAAATGCTAAAATTTTACTTTAAATGGTAAAACATGCACCTAATACAAAATATTAAACCTTGACATTAAGTTTTAAATTCTAATCTCAAGTCTAACCCTTATCCTAAACCTTTATCCTAAATTCTTAACCCTTAGCCTAACTAAGTTATCCTAAATGCTAAACCTTTATCCTAAAATTAATCATAAATGCTAAGCCCTTTTCCTAATTCTAAATAAAAATATTAAGCTTAAATGTTAAACCCTAATCTTGACCTTAACTATTATTTACATATAAGGTTAGATGATAAGTATGAGATAATTTCCACAGCAAGTCAACTTGTGATATTGCTATCGGGATTTAACTGTGTGATTTTTGAGTCAAACTCATTGACCCATGTTTCATGAGTGTTGAATCACTACTCATGAAACATGGGTCAATGAGTTTGACTCAAAAATCACACAGTTAAATCCTGATAGCAATATCACAATTTGACTTGCTATGGAAATTATCCCCTACTTATCAATTGAGATGAGCTTAAGGGGATTTCTAATGAATGATTCATAAGGCACAACACTTGGTGAAGGTTTTGCAAATGGGGTTGCAAGCTTTGGGTTTAACCATGGAGGAAACTTTGTAGTTAAGTGCGCTCAGGCTGGAGTAGTACTGGGATGGGAGGTGGATGGGTGACCTCGCGGGAAGTCCCAGTGCTTCACCCCTGTGAGCATCACCTAGATCCAATGAGTGCTAAGTGTTCCATTTATTCTCATGAGAGATGGATTCATGTTGAATCACTACTCATGAAACATGAGTCAATGAGTTTGACTCAAAAATCACACAGTTAAATCCTGATAGCAATATCACAATATAAGGTTAGGGTTTAACATTTAACATTTAAGATTAGGATCTAGTATTAGGGTTTGTATTCAATTCTAGAATATAAATAGGATAAGTATTATAATTTAGATTTTATAATTAAGGTGTATATTTAGATTTATGATTCAGGTTTATAATTAAGGTTTATAATTAAGATTTATGATTAAGGTTTATAATTAAGGTTTATATCCAGCAACTCATTAAAACACCTTAAGAAAAATGATAATTTATGAAGTTTCTTCCACCTACAAATTAGAATTAGGAATACATATTTTATTAATCATTGAAACTACTGAGGCTAATGTTTGGATGAGCCAAGAGTAGTTCGCAAGTGGAAGACAAGTAAGCATCCAAAAGTAATTATAAAAGATGTGATTAATATAATACAAAGTTTTCTAATAGTAAAAAGACTTTGGTCATAATTAGAAAATGCAATTAATATAACACATTCCAACATAGAGATTTAGAGGGAAGAAAAGTTCTATTAGCAATTCATAACAATTGTTAAATGATAAGTTAAGATTTAAATTACTAAAGAAGATATTATAAGTTTAAGTATTATGATTAGAATTAGGATTATTATGGTTAGGGATAGGGTTCATGTATTAGAATTAGGATCTAGACTTCATTAGCGGATAATATTTAGGATGAACTATAATCATAAATATAAATCAAATCATAATTCTATCTCTAAGCTTTCATTGTAATTGTAACCTTAACTCTCATCCTAACGCCATCTATTATATATCCTTTAAACAATAGCACCATAATAAATATCCAAAACCTAAATATAATTCTAACTAAAACCATAATCCTAGATAAACCCTAACATTAATCATTATCATTATAATAATCTTAAGCTTAACCATCATGAGAACCTTAAACATGACAAAAATTTAAACCATAACCTTGCCATAATCTTAACTTTGTTTGATCCTGAAATGAACATATAATCCATAATGAGAATACAATCCCCTAGTGTCACAAAATAAGTGTACATAAAAATTGATCTAGCTACTTGAATATAGAAAAGGGAAACAATTTTGAGGCAAACAACCCTAGAACAAACAACACATTAGAAGTTGCATTCTTAGTCCCCCTGCCAATTTCTTCATACTTTCCTTCCATAATCTTAATTATCCTCATTTTTATCTCATCTTATCCTTATATTTCTTAATGATTTTGTGCATTTCCTCACAAGTTTAGTAGGCCAAATAAATGCATAAATAGTGTTGAATTAAAAAACTTATAGGAGTATCAAAATATATTTTCCCTTTATATAAGGTCAGTTAGGGGTCTAGGACAGAAACATATATCTGTAATATTATTTTCAACAAGACTTTAAAAACTAAATAGAATAGGAATATAACTACTCTAGCATTCAATATAAAATATTAATAATAAAAAAATCACTACAATATATTTCATAAAGTAGTTCCCTTTAGGATCTAGATCATAATCTAACAAAACAATGGTTAAACTATTGGGCACTTTCACATCCTTTTCCTTAATATCAAAAACATGTTCCCTTGAACTTGCATAGACAAAACAAGTTCGTATCTAACATTAAAACCAAATTTATATAGTTGATTTATTAATATAGTTTTTTGGAGTATTATTTTATGATTAGACTTAAATTCGGTATAATGTTCAATTAGCCTTAACATTAAAGTTTACTTAAGTATTTAACTTTATTTATTTAATTGATATGGTTTTAAAGATATGCGCATTTATATAATTGATATTTTAGATTTAAATTTTATTAAATAGTAATTTTGTCATTTTTTATGTTGTTTAAACATATTAGCAAATTATATTTTATGGACCCACCGACACCCCCTCCCCCTCCCCCTCCCCCACCCTCACATCTACCCCCTCCATTTCCACCTCCACCTCCACCCCCACCTCCATGACCACCTAGTCCTCCTCCACCACCCACCGTAGATGATTTTCAAGAGAGCATGAGGCATAATCTTAACAACCTCATGTGAGTTATTGAGGCTATCCAATGCGAGGCCCACCCCCCTCTGCACCTACTATGCCTTGTGAATAGCATGCAAGGCATCATTCACTCCATACAGCATCTAGATTGTGATATTGATTCATTTAGATTATAGAGGCAAAACATGTGTGCCTTCTATTCTAATGGCTTATCATACAGAGAGGTCCATAACCTCAAAATAGGTAAAAGACATTTTACAAGATATTTTGTAGACCCTAAGACGGGTCTGGAGATTAATGAGAAGAAGCCTCGTATTTCTATTAGATGGTGCACACATCCACGCATAATAGCACACTTTTGGGAGTGATGGTGGATGGTATTTGACCATCCACCACACGCTAATCATGAGGTGCCCATGTACTTCCGTAGGAAGCTATGGACTGAGTTTGAATTAGGTTTGAAACTCAATTATTTTGATATCAAATCATTTCAGGGGGTTGGTGGAGGGATGCCTCAAGATAGGCCTGGGACAAAGCTAAGTGATAGAACGAGAAACCCTTGTACCTCTTCCTATGCTCATTGTACCAGCTCCACACCATCATTGAGCATTTTCATCTGCTCTTACCTCTTTGAGTGCCCTTTCACACAATTTAGTACAACAATGGATGCAGGAAAACATGTTTTTCTACTTGGACATATTTGTACTAGTTGTGGAGGCATATGTAGAGGCCCCCAGAGCGATGTTGATGCAACACACGATGACCATTATGCTGAGGATGTTGATTTTGATGATGACATATGCATTGCCCATGGTGATGGTAGTGATGAGATTGATGTGTCATCATTTGTTGACCTCATGCAGGGAGAGCTCGGAGACAGTCAAGAGCAACAGATAAAATTTTAATTAAAATTTAAATATAAAGTACATAATTATTTACTTTCTACATACATGTGTAATTGTATTAACCATATTAATTTGTACTTTTGAAATAATAGAGGATGGATGATATTGTTCCTCGTAGGAAGCAGCATAGTCATTTTTCGAGACCTACAGATGTTAGCGTCCCACATACAGTATGCACTTTGAATTACACTATAAAAATGTACATTCGAACTCGAATTTAATAACATGTGCTCATATGTTCTTTTTATCTAATTTTGTAGGGATTGTCCGCTACTACACAGTTTGATGTCAACACAGGTACTGATCCAGTGACCACTAAGGCACAGCCTCAAATACATACGGTATGAACTTTTGACTGAAGACAAATAATTTGTACTATTTTTATGTATGTACATTGTTATTAACTTATAATTTGAACAATTTTGACTCATGTATATATTTTATGTGTTTTGATTTTATGAATAGGAGATCGATCGCACTCATCCATACAGGCCTCAATATAGTTTATTTTTGACTCCATCTTTTGATCATCGTGCTAGCATTCCTGTAGACACATATGTGACATTGGCTACTACTCAGGTATGATATATATACATGTTTTATAGTGTATAAAAAATGTAGCGTACAAATTATGTACTTTTTAGTTTATGCACTTTGTAATTATTCATATATATATATATATATATATATATATATATATATATATATATATATATAATTTTGACTCAACGTTTATGTATCCATAATTTTAGGACTATGTCGCCATGAGTGTTGTTGAGAGTATGAGACTTAGCCAGATGGAGGTACCTACATCATCCTTCAAAGTCAGTATTGTGATTTATGTACATACATAGTTCATTATTCTCTTTATCAAATTTTTAAAATGTATATATTGTAAATTATAGGACCTCACCACTGCTGCATTTGGTAGCTTTCACAGTGCACCTCCTCTCGTTATAGAGGGACACCCATCTCATGTGGTATTTATTTTATTATGTAGTTAATATTTAATTTATTTGCAAGCTAGATTTTGAAACCCATTTCAATTAAGCATGTACATGATGAGATGTGCCTCATGTTACACACAATGATCCATCTACCTCACAGGGTGTCTCGCATGATGAGACAACTCATATTACACAGGATGATCCATCTAAGTCCTCTTCACCTGGAGTAAAGAGAACATTTGATCAGATAGATTAGGTCTTGTTGGCACCTTTAGATTGTGTTTTTATGACACATTTATTTATTTTGATACACTTTGTATTAGGATAGTTAACTGTATTATATGTATTTTTTGACTTCATAGATCATGTTATGACATGTTAGACCATGTACTATTTTTTTACGACTTCTTATCATGCTAGTGTATGTAGTATATATTATTATGTTTCATCATGTTTTAAGTATTCAAACCATTTTCTTTATTGCAACATATTTTATTCATGAACATATGACACATTTTGTAAGTATATATGCTACATGAACAATAATTTTAACTATTTATAGAGCATTAGTACTGATATCAAAAAGATTATTGGATAAATATCACATCAAATTTATGCATTGGGATTCATACAAATAAAATTGACGTACTATTATAAATATTTTTCATCCTAAAAATTCAAATTTATAAAATTTAGGTAAAGATTGAAGATTTTTTTAATGAAATGATGGATGATACCCTTCCCTTCACACATTTTCTCATCAAGGCTATGTACGTATGTTCATATGATTATGTACCTAGGAAAGTCATGTACCTAGATGGTTCCTTGTAACTTTGACTTAGGTTTTCTTACATCACAAGTGTCACTCTGGCTAGAATGCCTATTTTTCTAGACAAGACACTTGATGTCTTATCAAGTTGTTACATTTTCTTAAATATATTTACCTATGTAATTAAATAACTGATCGAGGTAGTTTTAATGTGTCCTAATTGGTCCTAATATATTCTTAGGTTTTGCAATGGGTCTTGGGGCCACTTACAATCCATTATGACCCCTTATGATACATTAGAATCATTAACATCCCATTTGTGTGTCCTATTATAGTTAATGTGTTATAAGGGGTCCTAACAAGCCCTAAGATGTCCTAGGACCACTAAGAACTCATTATGACCCTTCATGATATATTAAGATCACAGTTTAAAATTCAAGAGGAAACATTAGGACTGATTATAACCACTTAGGAACTATTATAATGCCTTTGGACATAGTAGTGTATTGTATGATGATGAATGTGTTCAGAGGGGTTATAATTGATTCTTATGAGTCCTAATGGCCCCTAATGGATTATAAGGGTTCCTAACGGGTCCTAAAAGGTCATGGGATCACTTAAAACACATTAGAACCCCTTGAGACACATTAGGACCCATTAGGGCATATTATAACCCATTAGTGCGTCTTATGCCCCTTAAGATTATCTAAGAGGCATTAATGGATTTTAATATGTTTTAAATGGTCATAATGTGCACCCTAAATGGTATTAATGGGTTTTCAAGCCACATAGGACCAATCGTGATCCATTGCGAGATATTAGGACCACTTAGGACACATTACTATGTCTTGCAATGGTTAATGTGTTATAAGAGGTTTTAATGGGGTCTAATGGGTCCTAATGTGTGTGAATGGACCCTAATGTGTCCTAATGAGACCTAATGTGTACTAATGGGTCCTAAAAATCCCTAATGCCCCCTTTGAACATATGACTCATTAAGACACATTAGACCTCTAAACGGTGTCCTACAATGACTAATATGCTATAAAGGCTCATAATGGTTCTTAGGAGGTTGTAATTAGTCTCAAAGATTCCTAGAACCACTTAGGACCCACTAAAACTCCTTAGGAAAAAATAGGATTGAATAGGACACATTACAACCCTAAAGTGTATCCTATGATGATTAATGTGTTCTAAGGGTTCATAAAGTGTGTTAATGGTATGAATGGGTTCCAAGGAGTCATAATGGGTCCTAAGGTTTCTTATGACCATATATGACCCATCAAAAGCTCTTGGAAACATTAGAATATACTAGGACACATTAGAAAAGATTACTTTTAGGACTATAATAACTAATTGTTGTAAGGGGTCCTCAGAGGTGCTAATTTGTCCTAAGATGTCCTAATGGGACCCCTTTCTGATAAATTACAAGCACTTATAACCCTCCTCATATCCCTCCCTCTCTCTCTCTCTCTCTTCCTCCTTCCCTCCCTCTCTTCCTCCTTCCCTCCCTCTCACTTAACATGGTTAACATGGTTAAACATACATGTCAATTATCAACATAACAATAGCATATAATCAATACAATGAGTACTGATCTTTAAATTATCATGTACAAGTGAAGGGTTTAATATTACAATCAATAGTAACTTGAAACTTCAAACAAACATTAATTTAAACATGCTTGAATGTAAAAGTAATGGAAAAAAATGAGGTCATTACTTAAATTGACAATTAATTTATAATATCAAGTGCACACCTTTAACTTTCAAATAGAAGTAAACTCTTGCTTTTAAAATTGTTTGTACAACATATTTCACAATATATGTAAGACAATGTCAATGATAAATTTATAGAGATGAATTCAAAATATAAAATTGGTTCAACACATCTCTTCAAATGAGGTCCTATAAAATAAAATTGTAAAACAAAAACACATATTAATAAATGCATAAATTAATATGAGGTATCTGAACAATGTAAATATATGTGTAATTTGTATGTACTCACTATGTGGAATTGCACAAGATGTTGATGCTCGATCCACTTTAACATTTAAATTTGCATAAATTGTAATTGAGACCTGAATAAGAGGAATATATATAAGTTCTCTAATTTGGTATTGACAGCACAAATATACATGTAATTAAATTATATAAGTACATATATAAAAATAACACAATAAAGAAAAAACTTACATGTGTTTGATTTAAATGTAGTTATCCCACTATACCATCTACATCCTCTCTCTTTTGCAATACATCTATGATTGTCTCGTGCTCATCTATTGAAATTGTCCATAATACCTTATTGGCGGGTCTCCCTTTGTATCTTTCTAATTTGATATTTGTTGCCACAACCAAATGAGAATAGTTTAAAATCTTCTTTTCAGATTGGTAGTCTTCAAATGCTGGTAAACTATTTCTTCTTGTTAGGTATCTACATAGCCAGGTGCCAGCTACAACGACAGACCCAACTAGATACTCAAAACCATCATCGTCTACTTGATGACATATCAATTTTTTCTTAGGTTTCACACATCTAGCTAGCCAATACTCAGTCTGTTCATCGTTATTACTAGGCACAATAACAACATTTAAACATGTCCTACAAGATAAGATAAAGTACAGAAACACTTTAATCACATGAGTACATATGCAAATTATATAAATTGAAGCATGAGATCACAATAAAATCTAATTAAATTGTGCATACCAGGTTCTATGAGGTTTGAAATACGATCATAGTCTTCTGATGCAAAAGTAACATTCTAGCCTTCATTTACTATACCATCTTGAAAATGTGTGTCAATAGGTGCTAATGATTTTTGTTCTCAATCTTCTACCCATTATGTATTCTTGCATTCTTCCCATTCACCTACAAGACAAAATTTGCAAAATCAAGCAAGCTCCCTAGTCCATATAGTCCAAGTGTTAGAATCTTAACTCCTAAATGAATGTCATTTAGTTGACCCACCAATTGTATCACAGTCATATCTTGAAAGGATATTCTTCTCTTCAACTAGGTAGAAGAAACGTTTGATTGTAGAGCTCTCACTTAATCCCGTGTATAAATATTTGTTACACCATTTGACAATTTCATGTGCATTTTTTAATTTAGCTTTTTCCTCTAATTTTAATTGCTCTCTACTAAGGGCTCTCTTCATGCATGCACCAGCACCATCATGTTCTCCTTTACCATGTCTAGCCTCAAAAAAACTCCACACGTGTTGGATGTTAGTTTGCCTATGTGTCCTACTCGACCAATAGAACATTCTAGCATTCTTGAATTGTCCTATACAATTATCTAACCATATCCAATGTTGTGTCATTTGAATTTGTCTCTCTTTTAAATTATCATAAAAGATCTTGAAACAATATTGGACAAACTCATATGAATGGAATTTATTATCACTCATATAAAAATTGTACTCTCTCAATATTTTTCGATCCTCCTCTGTACTATCAAGTGCATGCCTATAAACTATATGAACATGAATTGTTACTTGCACTAAATTGTAATATTGTGGTTGTACATCTTCTTGTGGTGCAAGTGTGTAGTTCTCTGCAAAGTCAACAACTGAAGGTATAGTACCAATTGAAAATGTATTCTTACATATGCAAAATTGTCCATCAAGTCATCTAGCATATTGAGAGTGTTTAACATATTTTGGTATGATCACACTCTTAAACTCATTCATAAATGCATGACAACTAACTTTATCTGTAACTAGATCACACCTTCTTCCAATCTTCCCATCCTTCAATGGATATTCAATAGTTTTGAATCTTTTTACCTCAACTAATTGTTGTCCAAAAGTAGTCAAAGCATTTTCATGCAAACATTCATCTAACAAAGAAAGATTGATGCACATATCACATGTATCAGAAAGACATGTATTGAAAAGAAAGTATTGATCATTAGGTGGTTTACAAAACAATCCTGATATGAAATCCTTTATAGTTTGAGGTGGTATTTTTATACCACATTCCTGCAACATTTCTTTACTATGCATGGTACCACATATAGATCGAAATACATCATAATGGTAATGAAATTGAATATGAGTTTTACAACAACATGTGATTCTTTCCTTGTTAATCCTTACATACCATGTTTTACACTTTTCAAAAGATCTTTGACTAATGGTAATATTTAATACCTTACCATCCACAAATTTTTTAAACAATTCAATTTGAGTCATGTCCCAAAGGTGTTTAAGATGTGGATCATGTATTTTTGACCCAATTCTCAATTTAAGAACATCTCTTGAATTAGGTGATACTATGGTATTATCATGCCAAAAAATTTCAACCAAACTTTTGACTTCACTAGTAAGTTTCATATCACATCTCGGGAATCTACCACTAGAAGTCCACAAAATAATTGCTAGATCACATTCAAAGTTAACCCTTCTCTTTACATCTCTTTCTAAAGTCTTACAATTCACATTAAGATATCCACTTATGTTGTTAATCAATCTTTTGTCAGTTGTTGATTTGTTAACTAAAGCTGTTGTTATTGCTCGTTGTGCTGCATTCTTATCTTTAGAGCAACTTCTTTTTCTGATAACATCAAAGGCACTAGCAACAGTGGATACAACTTGTTTTAAAGACTCATTTTTATTCTTGGATTTTGCATACGTTCCTAACCTTCTCATTACTTTTCACATTTTAGACATTTTAATTAGTTGCAACATCAACTGACATTGAAACCCAAATTTCTTATTATAAAAAAAAATGTCTATATAATCTATTAGCGTGTGTCCTAATTTGTCTCCATGAAACCAATCCCTCAAGATTATCTAGCACATCATTAGGAATATGAAAATTATGTTCAAACACTTTACTATCATTCTGACATGTTTGTTCAATAGTTGGTGTTTCTATGTCTACATTCATGCAATTTTTATTTTCAATTCACATTTCATTTTCACTGTTATTTGGGATTTGAATCTCATTTTCAATTTTTCTTGGTATTTCTTTTGGGGCATGCATTTTCATTGGAGTTTTTTGTGCATGATCGTTTGACAATTTATTCTCATGAAGAAAATCTAAATCGTTTAAATCGTAACCTGCTTCTTAAAAATCACCAATTTCATCACGAGAAAAAATTCAAGGGTTTGGAGACACACCTGTATTGAATGTATGATTAGAATGTGCACCTGAATTTCCTTGTATTGGGTTCTCTTCTTTGGCCTCTTCATCCATCGTGGTATCCTCAATGTCTTTCTCCTTTGAAACATTGTTCAAATCTCTAATTCTTTGTCTTCTCTCTCATTGATGTTGTGCTTCATTCTTTTTATTTGTTGCAATCTCCTCATCTGTCAGAACTCTTGTTTTCTTCTTTTTTCATTGTTTTGATCCCATGTTTGCACCAGTTTTGAATTTGAATCAATAGCTTGCAAATTGTAGAAGAAGACAAGAAAATAGAATAACTATGACAGAATTCGTTGTTGCAGATCGAAATTGTTATTCAATCATTGAAAGTCGGCCTATGGGGCAGCTTTTGGGGCCCAAAGGGTACATAAGAATCGGGTACCCGATTCTTACAAAGGTTAACATGTAATCAGGCACCCAATTTTTGAATTACAAATCGGGTGCCCGATTCTTGAGACATGAGCAGGAATTTGGAATGGCCGCGACTTTTGCATGGGGTTTTGCCTTAGGGAAAGGCATGACATAGGCTTGGTCCCACCAAGCCATGCCTTTATGATCCTTTTTTTTTTTGAGACATTTAATTGACAATTTCAGGGATTGTCGTAATTTTTATATGGTCGTCCCCATTGAATTTTTTGATGAAACAAAAACCCATTATAGGTCTTACTGTTTTGATTTCAAAAATGTAAATTTTATAGTGTTATTAGCTTATTTACTATTTTTCCATTATTTATTAATCAAAACTATATCTTAAACGTTACAAAGTGACATTTACTAAAACTTAAATAATTTTTTTATTTTATAATTTTTCTTAAATTAATTTATATGTCATCAATCTACATACAATTCTTTTGAGGTTTTAAAAAAAATGAAAAAAGATGAAATTTTGATCAAATTATAGTGTTCGTACAAGAGAGGTTTTAAAATTTGCCTTTATAGCCAATCAATAATTAATAATAAAAAAACTATTCAATAAAAAATTAAGAAAAAATATTGTCATCAATCTTAGGTGTATTAGGTAACTCCCTTTAAAAGGTTTTACGAAAATTCATTTATTTGTGTCAAATTATAGTGTCCATACACGAGCATAATATGGTTTTGAAACAGGCATTTTGAAAAAGTGATTTTTAAATATCCATACCAAAAAAATAATCTATCATATGGGTACACAAATAAATTGCATATTCAAAAACTAGATTTTGAACACTAAAATTTTTATTTTTGAAGTTTTTTTATATTGTATTTCTAAATGCCTAAATTTTGACATCAATTGACAAAAAATTTCAAAAAAAGGAAAAGCACTTCCACTTTTTGCCCAAAAGTGAGACCCAACTTCTTGCACTAACCCGAATATTCATATGATGATATGGTGTGCTTGATAATTTGGTTGATAATTGGTTTATGAAATGTAATTATTATTGCACCTATCATTTCGACATGTAAGTTGGAAACTAGAATGAAGTTGCATAATTAATTGGAAGATATTTTATTTACTTGTTGATTCAACTATGTGTAGTCAACTTTTCACTGACCTAACTTGACTTTTTGGCCTATGTGGCAAGTATATGGAAATGCGCTCTTCCTATGAGAATGCAAAAGGGTATGTATAGATCCTTCTTTATTTATTTATGGAAACATATTGCAATTGTGATATAGATGTGATGATCCACCATGTATGTGACTTCTACTTTATAGAAAGTTGTTGACTCATTTTATTAGTCAACTTCGTCGATGAATGATGATCAATGATTTGGTCGTCTTGAGTTGTTTTTTTTGGACTCCTAGTTGATATGTTGTTTGACATAGACTTAGTTATTATGCACTCGACTTAGACCCTTTGGTCGACATGTGTGTGTTTGGGATTTGGTTTGATTATCTATTGATGCAAAACTTTTGGTCGATGTTACTTTGGCACAAATGATTGTGTGGCCTTTTATCGCCCATTTACTTATCATAATTAGTTAGATTATGTTTATGATAAATGATCCATTATGATGTAAATACATTAGGATGTCAACTTTTGCAAGCATTTAGATCCATAATGATGATTGAATGTTAATGAGTACATTGATGATGTTATATGCATATGTCATTATATTTCATGATGAATCAAATGATGATGAATTATATGTAATGTGATTGCATTACTTGATTATGTTTCATGGACACTCACCTATCAATGTGGATGCTTACTCACTTGGTGATCACCATATATTAGATGGGACATATGGTATGTATGGTTGATTATTTATGTTACTCATGATCAAGATGTGATTAAAATGTGAGTTAAGAAGTCGTAAAGTTAAAGTAAATGACTCCTAATATTTGAATTTATCTCCTCCAGCTATTGACATTGTGACGAGCTAAAAGCACTATGAGTGTATATGTATGAGTATGGCAAGAAGTGGGTGTGCAATATCTACTATTGGGGTCAAATTCATGTGTCCCAAGGTATGCTAAGTAAGCACAGGTATGTGTGTGATATCATAAAATTATAAGGTAATATGTTACTTGAATTTTGAGAATCATAGAAATAAGGAAGTATTTGAGTAGATATTCCATTTGATATTTGATTTTGGTTTATGAAATATGATAGACTGATACTTTTGTGTTGTTCCTGTAATGCAACAGAGGGAACGACACATTATAAGAAAGAGAGAATATTGTCAAAGAGAGGTAGCCTAACCTTGTAAAACTATAGAGGTGTAATGGAATTCACACACTCACACGTAGAAAAAATTCTTGAAAAGATTACTCATACATGCGCTTATATTATATTACAAACATGGAAGTTTTGAAATTCTATGGATATGATTGTAAGCTTTAACATATCAGCATCGAGGACGATGCATCTCCTAAGAGAGAAAGGATGTCATAACCAAATTTTTCCTTGTCTGAATAAAATGGCAAATTCATTACCACGTGGACTTGTTCAATTATCATTATTGTAGAAGTAAAAAGTTAATTACATTAATAATGCAATTTATTTCAATAACCACACAATTAGTTACATTCAAATCGTTAAATTGAGATAAGGAATTGTGTCAGTTATGGAGAAGGTAGTGGGATAATCAATGAAATACTTAGTGGTTGATAGAAGATGGGGGGTTCTTTGGAAAACAAAACCAACACACACAAAACCAGAGGGAATCACAAAGCTGGGAAGCAGTTGGAGATGGGGAAATTGAACAGCAAACTTGCAAGACCAAATTTCTATCACCAGGTTCCACTTTTGGTTTACAAATTTTATTCATCTCCATGAATCTATCCTCAAATTTGTTTTTCTGCACTAGGATTGGGGCTCAAAAATATTAGAATAGTTGAGAAACAAAAAGGAGTGCTAATGCTTCATCTTAATTGAGGATTGAATAAATTTGTTTTGTTTGTTTTAATTACTATTGGTTTCCAGTATTGTTTCCTGCGCGATTTAATTAGCCGAAGACATTAGATAAATTGGATTTGTCTAATTCTTTGCATTAGATTTGCTCCATTACTATGTCACATGTTGTTATTCTATTAACTTGATCATTTCATCGTTCATCCTATTGAATGAGAATAGTTTGACTATGTTGCTATTCTATAGTAAAATAAAATGCGATTGTTGAGACAAAATTACTATGAATTATAAATGCTACCCATTGAATCACAAATTATACCATTTGATTGAAATCATGTGGCTAGAAATATCTTTGAATGTCTTGTTCATTGAGTTACTACAAGGTCATGAACATTAGCACTATCAACTTTTTTATTTACATATCCAGGAAAAACCTGACTACTGGCAATATGTGTGTTGAACTCTGCTATTTTGAATACTCATGTTTCTACAGGCAAATGTCTTCTCATATTATTAGTGCACTAAGTTCCTTCAGGCAATTGAGAATGTCTTCTTTGTATGTATGGGTTGGGTTTATTGTTCTATCATCATGATCTACTATTGTGGTAAAAGGCTCTGTTGTATAAGAATAAAATATTACACTAGGTTGAGATATACATGTAAACATATCTTTTCTGTGAAAATCCCTGCTAATTGTATAGAAAGACAAAATAGAGTAGTAATTCTACATGCTCCCTTGGAATGCATGAACAACTCACATAACTGGAGTGCCAACTTAATATGTAGATCTCGCTGGATATGTGTTCTAATGCCCTCCATTTTGGTGTATACAAATCATATATGGTATAAGAATATCTAATTTTGATGTCGTCATATACCATCAAGTTTATCTAAGCATGTTTCTATGTAAAATATTGAGAACTGTGTCATACCATGTTAAGGAGAATTATACTGAAACAAAAGTTTGGTATTACAAATGTAGAATACATTGTGCTCCTTATTGAATGCCTATTGAGATTAAAATCAAGTATATGTTCTTGAACTGAAATGGGTGAATAGTAATGAATACAATAGAATTAATCTGTGATTAGATCAAATATCTGGGTATCATGATGTTGGGATTAGGATATGGGAATGTTTTGAGCCAAATTCATGCAAGAAATACCACTTATTATTGCATTTAAAAACTATAAATGGGAACTGGCTAACCAAATCGAAATTGGTATACGAAATAAAATAGGAATACATATTCCAATTTTGGCCCAAAAATGAGATTTTGCAATTCCACCCAAATAGGTGGAATTGGAATACTTATTCCTATTCCAGTTTCATTTATTTTAGAAAACATAAATTTTTGAATCCGCAAAATCCCCATCAAATACTGGCTGAACCAAACAGAGAATAAGAATATGTACCCCATTTTCTATTCCAGAGTAGCTATTCCTATTCCCGCAGCCAAACAGGCCCTAAGCTTAACCGAAGTCACTACAAACAGAATAAGCAACCTTTACTTTTAAATTTCACATTCATACTTCAGACTCACCAACTCTCATTCTCTCTTACTAGATGTTGTAAGCTGACCTAGCACAGACACGTTGATTTTGTATGCTTAGTTGCGGTACTTAAAGACGTTTCATTTATTCATTTTGAAATCGTCTAGGGAATCTATTGAGCACATCTAGAATTAAGAAGCATTATCAGAGAATTTCATCAGGTCATTCTCAGTCCATTGCATGGTTTTTGCACGTCTCAAATCCTTAAATCCAGTCCACTAAACGTCTGACTACAAGCTTAACCCTTGTGCTCTAAAAAATTCCCCAAGGTGTTCCTAACCACTACCTACGGTCATGCACATGCAGACATCAAGAATCGAACCCAACAAGATTCAATGGGCAATAGTTGAATCATATCTTTGAGTTATTGTTCATTTTTGTAAGCAAACTGCACTCACGGATATCAGATTGGTACTTGCATATGCGAGAGCCTAGCTAAGAAGAAACAGTTTTACAAAATAATTCACTAAATCGCGGCACCTTGTTGAATCAGTTTCGATATCTGTGACCACATTTACATCATCAGATTTTAAGATTATTATCATTCGTCAAGTATTTGATTTTTCACATGTAATTCCAAAAATATAAGGCTTTTGTTATTGCTTAATATTTGTCCTGGGTATAATGTGGTGGAAGACATCAATATTTAGAGAGCGCGAAGGAGGGAGTGAAGGGTGACATTTTCACAAAATATAATGAAGCCCGCTTTCAAATGCGATGAACTCAAGAGAAGTGTTCAGGTTTCAAATATAACACAACAATTTGATAACGGAGCCCCAGAGAGACCAACATAAACTATAGCAACCAACTCCCTGGGTGTGGCATATCCCAGCACTTGAGTTCTGGGTAATCGGATGAAATGATCATATAATATTCCAATGAAGCACAAATCGCCGTCCGTTGGAAAAAACGATTCCGAGCTTTGGTACAAAATAGTTTTGTACCAATTTCAGCAAGGTTAGTTGTCCATCAAAAATATACCTTGAGGAATCAACAGGTGTACAAACCAATGGATGACTTCCATTTTAGAATTCATTACACGGCCATTTATGATAACAATAACTCGTCATCATTTTACCAGTCCGCAGTTAACTCTAGTTTAGGAGGGGTTTCCGTAACTATTCCTGTATCTTCTAATGAACGTTACTACATAACATAGCCATAACTCTATTTAAAATATATTTCCATGAACATGTCTGTAAATAGACATAAAACTCATACGTATCTTCAATAAGCATTTCTTTATATTCTGTCCTAAAATAATGCCCACCAATATATCCTTATATACCATATCACCAAGTGGTGAGCTGCCCAAATATGTAGGTAGCTTAAGACCTCTTAACACACAAGTTGGCCAGCGTGCTACTAGGAACATGTAATAAATGAGCAAAAACAAAAGCTGATAGTGGAGATTCAGTAGAATAAAATCATAAAAAGGCCATTTCTACATATGTTTGTAAATTCTACTCTCAACTTAAAATAAGAGAAAAATCAAACGCACCATTTTGAATACATCAAGAAGCAACCTAAGAACAGACGAGACATTAAAATTTTAAATATAAAAACCAATGATTTATTAAGATACAATATAAGATTAACAACAGTTTAAATGGCCAGAAAAGTATTAAAGACTGCAACCATTATGACTCGGCCATATGTTTGGTCTCTAGTTCACTGCATGTAAAGTTTAAAGGCATTGCCTCAACCAAGGATTTGGGGATGCCAAATATACAAAAGAGAAAAATAGAGTGATTTATGATCAAAACATAAACAAAAGCAGCATTCAATCTTAAAGTCTCCGTAAGTACACTATGCATGGGAACTGCGTAGAATGCCATGAGCATATCCACCAGTCATTATCAAAGAAACCAGAGATACTACACCTGCAGGAAAAATCTTCCCAGATTTCTTAAAACGCGTCCCCATTGCAACCAAAAGAGCAACTGAGATCCCTGAAATAAAACACTTTGTCTTAGTCTTAAAGAAGAACTTTGTAGAGAATTTATCAATCTCCTTACACTGACTAATCTAGTACATCCCAGCCAAAAATGGCAAACACCATTAAATCCCTATAAAGTCTCATTTAGGCAAGCATGTCAGTGTAAAAGCAATAATAATGTCAATTGCATGTGAGTGTGTAAGATTGACGAAGTCCAAGATAAAATTTTAACAAAAGCGCCAAGCTGAAACAATGAGATCCCATGGAAACACTTACCAAGCCCAACTGACGATGCAAATACTGGATTTGTAGGAAGTTGAGTATGCACAGAGTAAAGCACCAATGCCGACAATCCTCCCGATATAAGGGATTTAGAACTCCCACTTTTCACATAGCCCATAAGTCCACCCACTGTACATAAATAAAGAGAAGAGTCCATTTAGAAAGTCAATTGTAGATTCCACTCTGAGATGCATGTTTGCTAAATTTTAAATAAAATGCCAATGGCAAGAGTGTCTCAAAATTGTCTGCTTCCTCTGTTGTATTCAGAGCTTCTATTGATGAATTGGTTAATGATCTTTCTTGCCGCTAAGAAACCAGTGTGCAAGCATAAAGACAAATATTTTCTTATTACAGGATTTCACTTTCTCCATTTATCACCTTAGTTATTGGTCTCTACAATCAAATAAGCCGCTGAGGTGGTTTAAGTTTGCAAAGGCAGAAGGGCTAGAAGTGTCACACTTTTAAGCTGTTAAGTTTGACCCCAATAGTGAAAAATGTCATAAATCAAAATCTTGGCTCTCCATTGCTTACTCCTGCTCTTGGAGACCTCTGTCTTCAATACTTCTCGACTTGGATGTCTTATGTGCAACTATTCCACAATTACAAATTCTTGGTGATATGAGTTGGACGACTGGGAGGAAATTTTCCTGCCGAGACTAATCTTAAATATGTAATGCCCAAAACATGAATAAAATAATATGTTCATCAAACTCAAACTAATTAAGAAAGTCTTTAATAATAAAATTAGCATATGGCACAAACTACATCGCCAAACATCAATTCAGATAGACATACAATGTTTTCACAAATAAAAATAGATTTGGTAAAATAACAGGGGAAAATGAAATAGATACCAGCTACAAGAAATAACCAATGGAAAGAATACTTCTTGACTTGGATGTCTTATGTGCAACTATTCCACAATTACAAACTCTTGGTGATATGAGTTGGACGACTGGGAGGAAACTTTCCTGCCGAGACTAATCTTAAATATGTAATGCCCAAAACATGAATAAAATAATATGTTCATCAAACTCAAACAAATTAAGAGTCTTTAATAATAAAATTAGCATATGGCACAAACTACATCTCCAAACATCAATTCAGATAGACATACAATGTTTTCACAAATAAAAATAGATTTGGTAAAATAACAGGGGAAAATGAAATAGATACCAACTACAAGAAATAACCAATGGAAAGAATACTTCTTGACTTGGATGTCTTATGTGCAACTATTCCACAATTACAAACTCTTGGTGATATGAGTTGGACGACTGGGAGGAAACTTTCCTGCCGAGACTAATCTTAAATATGTAATGCCCAAAACATGAATAAAATAATATGTTCATCAAACTCAAACAAATTAAGAGTCTTTAATAATAAAATTAGCATATGGCACAAACTACATCTCCAAACATCAATTCAGATAGACATACAATGTTTTCACAAATAAAAATAGATTTAGTAAAATAAGTGGAAAATGAAATAGATACCAACTACAAGAAATAACCAATGGAAAGACTACTGTAGAAAAAGACATTACTTTCTAAAGACTTCAATCAAATATTCATAAATGTAAAAAATGCAAGATAAATGTAATAAATTTATACTGTCATAATGTAATGTTATGACTTTTATTCTATTGTCAAAATTAATATGTAGCAATGCTACCAATATTGCATTTGGGCAAATGGGCAGAGCGTTAAACAAGGAAACATCTGGAAGAACAATCTGCAAAAATTGCTGGAAAATATCAGGAAACATTGGAAATTGACAAAATTATTCTAATTCATTAGAGTAAAAATCAATTTTACTCACTCCATTGTTTTTTAAGATAATTGGAAAAGAACAAGAAATTTGAAAATATAATATCAAAGAAGGATAGAAAAGCACACATCATCAACCGTATTCCAATCTGCATCCTTCTCTTTACTGTATGAAGACAACCTATCCTTCAGACATATATTCAGCTCCTGATAGTTCCACTAGTAGCAGATAAGATAGGTTAAGCATTTGGAGATAATAGGCAGAGAACCCAGAAGAGATTGCAGAATTTCCATTCACAGATTTTATCTCTAGCCCGAGTCCAAAGCTGCCATCCAGCCATTTTTATCTTCACTTTTTGGATTGGTTGACATGTTTTTTTCATATAGATTTAAACTTTAAAAGCTAAGTCACAGGATACACCAAATTTCATCCATGAAGTGCGAATTTTTACCCTTTCTGAACTTCATCCAAATTTTAGGATATTTAATATAATATTGTTTGCAATAAGATTATTTTATTTTAAAATAATATTAAGTTATTTAGTTTTATTATTTAGCAATGTCAAACGATTTTGACAATTTTGTGGATATATTACATTTAAAAAATAGATAAATTTATATAAGTTAAATTTATGTCCATTTTTCTTCAAAATTTTCACCCTCGACAAATATCATCCAAATTTTATAATCGACAAAGTCGAACTCGAATTCAAACTTGTGAATTAGCTTATAAGTAGCAGCAATATTTAGTTATTATCCCCATATTGATAGATCTTAGTTCAAAGATATGACATTGTTTTGCAGCCATATTAAATCTTTTGGCCAAAACTGAAAGAATCTTCTTTACTCTGTTTCCCCCAACTCAAATTTCTACCCAACCTTTTGGGCTTATATAACCTGAAAGTCATTCATTAACTTTGCAACTGACAGCCCATGGACAATACTCCATATGCCCTACTAAAATTGTGTGTTTACGGTTTTCCTCCATGTTGAACAGATGACTATCACTGCCGTTTTCATAAATCAAAACCATACAAACCACATATTGTTCAGAATCTGAGCACTCAAGCATGAATTTGTAGAACATTTTCCAAGCCAATCTTTTTCAAGTCAGCCTTCAACTCATAGTGCTTTTATTTAGTGCCCAACAATGTCTCTGGATCAAGTGATGATATTTTGCCACCAGGCAGTTGTTTTCCTCGCCCACCTCCTACTCTCTATTGCCCAGAGGTGGAGATATCTTCACACTTGCACCAGCTACACATAAGAATGGACTATTTTCAAAGGTGTGAATATTAAATGCTGTAAGATCATTTGATCCTCTCAGGTAACAAGGTATTTTGGAAATAGGATTCATCCAATAAAAAACTGCAGTATTTTTGGCCTTATAATTAATGGAAAAGTTACTGTGACGTGAGGATTTTACTTCTTTCAGTTTCAAGTTTCAACCATTGGTGCATCTACAAAACCCAAAGAACGACCCCAAAAAATGGCTCAAGTTCTTCGTAGTGCCTTGACAATTCAATTTAAGCCTTAAATTCAACATCTGTCCAATCCTCTAGAAAGAAAACTGTTTCTAATGTTAGATACTGCCATTTTCCATATTTTTTCTTCTAAAATAAGTTGTGCTCTCTATGTTTATCTTCTTTTCTAGAAAAACATTGTTGAAATCATAGTTGGCATAATCGCCAAATAATCCGCGATTTGCCACTAATCGCCAAGTTTTTTACTCAGGCAAGTTTTCGGCAGATTTAATCACAAAGTAAAAACTTGCCGTTTTTTTGCACCATTTAATCACCAAGCAATCAGCGAGTTTTTTGAAACTCGCCAGTGTTAAGACAGCAGGATAAAGGAAAAAGCCGATATAGTTTTGTTTGCCAGTTAATTTTCTGCATTGGGAGGCATTTATATATAGCTAAACTCTGCTTGTTTCTTTTGTGTTCTCTTTAATTAAATCATTAAATGAATCTTCTCATTGAGATTTGCTAAAAAAAAATGTATTTTTTATTAAATTTTAGAGCCCAATTTTTTTATAAATATTGGCCAATTTTTTCCCAAATAAACTTTAAGGGGCTTGGCGAGTTGTTGCCGAGTGAGAGTTTTCCAACTATGGTTGAAATCCTTCAACCAGTAACCTGCAGCAAGGTTGTCTGCCCCCAAAGAATACACTCCCACATGAAGTACTACTGATCTGGTTCAAGAATGGATTGATTGTATGGTATGTGCAAACTGAACAATTGCAAGAATGTAGAGGAGCTTTAACATGGTGGAAGCATGAATTTAATGCTCAATTAGAAGAATGGGCATATGGTATAATTAGTATGAAGCAAGCTTGCCCATGCAGGCTGCTTAATTTCCGTAGTAGAGAGACATATGACATACTGTTGTACTGAAAAACATCACATGTAATGGTGGTAAGCCAAATAACACTGCATAACAGAAAGCAATTGCATAGCAATTGAGCATGCAAAAAAAGAAAGAAATCGTAGTAGTGTCCACAAATGACCAAACGTAGGTCAATGAGTCTAGAGTTAAAGCAGTTAAAGAAAGACAGTTATAGGAAGATAAAAATAAAATATATCGATGTCCAACAAATGACCACAACTGGGTAAAAGAGCTTGAGGAGACGTACAAAATACAACCAACAACAGGAATGCAAAACAGTGACCAGAAACCAATCAACAATAGAGAGAGGGAAAAAGAAAACGAAAGCCCAACAAGCATGGGAAGGATGGAGGGGGGAAGAAGGCAACCCTACCACGCCTAACAAAACTAAGAAGCTGAAGAGACAAAGAAAAAGCCCAGAACAGAAGGATAATGTAGTGGGACAGTGCTAACAATGTTGCCTCTAGAGGAGACTCACTCAGGTAGAGGGAGCTGATCTGGATCTCTACTAATATGATTTTTAGGGTCTCACAAACTTGGGCTGAGAAGGCAAGTCTAACTGCCTTCTGTTACTACAGACCGTCCTAGGGAAAAAAAAGGTGATGAGCTGATTGGATAAAGGGCAAAAGGGGCACTCAAAAGAGTGGTCCCTCAAGCTACTAGCGTCCTCCAGATAAAGAGCCACACATCTCTGATCCGTGTACCTAAAGAAGGACAAGAGGGAACAAGACTCTCAAAAGAGATAGTAGAACCTAACCGCTCCATTGACTCCACCTCGCTGAGAGTACAAAGCTAATAGATCCAGTCACCTTTGTCTAGCAAGTGGTTGGTCTTGACAAGAGATGGAGGGAACCAACTCTGAAAGACCAAAGAGGAATCCTAAGGGAGTGATTCCAATGACAAGAAGTATAAGGACAAACAATAATACCATCTTGGATCTCCAAAAAGTACTCAGCATAGAAAGCCATCTTCAGACGAAGCCCCCCATGGAGGATGACCCAAGTGGTGTGAATGGATTACTTGTAGATATCCTCTCTAACGCATTTGTTCAGAACCTATAAGGGGGGAGAAGGTGGGGAGGGGCATCCAAAGAATACTGGAATGGGGGGGTCAATCTCAATCCTAATAGTATCAGAAGGGAAGAGGCCCCCGCCAACTAGCTACAAGACTGACAGGATGGAGCAGCAGAGAGAGCA
The DNA here is from genome assembly GCA_028749045.1 of Cupressus sempervirens. Taxonomy (NCBI): domain Eukaryota; kingdom Viridiplantae; phylum Streptophyta; class Pinopsida; order Cupressales; family Cupressaceae; genus Cupressus; species Cupressus sempervirens. Next base: position 427,610,090 of record CM053784.1, on the reverse strand, counting down.
AGGGACTTTGAAGAGCAGTACACGATGTAGGGATATTTCAAATGACCCTCCTTGGAATCAGCAAAGCCACAAAGATGGTGTAAGAACCAAACAAGGTCAAAGATGGCCTTGAGCTTGAGAGAGTGCCCCGAACTCCACTAGAACAATACTGTGAGGTGTAGACCATCTACATCTGATAAACTGCCGAAGAAGAAGAATCTGAACTTGCTCAATAGAAGCTAAGTCTCACCCCAGAAGAGAAGGCCATCAAACCACTGAACCATAGAGAACCATGAATCGCACAAGAGTGTCAAGAAGTGCCATGGACGAGATGTCCTCGAAGTGATACTTGAAGCATTATCTTTCAAGAAGAGCAAGGGACCCAAACCCCTTGCAGATATGCGATTGAATAGTTGGCCACCAAATAAAATGGGAGCCAACAAACTTAAGCCCCAAGTAGGTATAAGATGAGATAATCTCAACCACGAAGCCACCAAAGGTAAAGCAAAGATGGGAAGTGTTAAGGAAATTAAAGACCATTACCTTAGTCTTACCCACGCTCACAGTTAGTTGTCTCATCACAAAAGGAAGCCAAGAAAACCGTCTCTATAAGCCCTAGAGAGAGGAGGTATATGTGACAAGCAAGGTATGAACTAGCACGTGGTGAAGAAGGCAATCGTCACCCACAAGAAGGTGCTCATGGAGGAAATCATCAAGCTCATCAATATATATCTCAACCAGAGTAGGAGATAGGGGACAACACTGCTTCACCCCATGGTGCTACCAATGAAGCTGGAGAAGCCAGTGGGAATCCTAAAATATCCCAGAACCATCTCATAAAGTCCAGTGATGAAAGTGGAAAGTAGGTCTAGGATGTCGATGCCGCGAAGTCTCTGATAAGTGCCCATCGGGGGACTATGTCAAAGGTTTTGTGGAAGTCGTCAAAGCAGCAAATGGACCTTTGAGGAACGAGACCAAACCTCCTAAGGACCTCAAGAATAGTGCAGAGAGTCAAGATGTGGTCCATAGTCTGATAATCCTATCTGAAACTCGCTTGCCCTCTGGCCTAGCCTAGCGCTAATTGAGCTTTCTGGAAAGAAGAATATTAAGAACCTTAGCATACAGCTTTGGGGAGTGCAGCTAGTCATATTACTTTTGTAGTTATTGGGGTCGAAAGTTGGGCCTGCCTTATCAATCAAAAGGATAATATAATGAGGGAAACCCAAACAAACCACCTGATTGAAGAGCTCAAAGAGAAGGGAACAAAGAACAATTAGACCACACTTGAAGAGTTTAGCCTGAAAACCCTCCTCATCAACTGCCCTACTAGTAATCATGTTTCTGATAACCTCTTAAACAGATGAACAAGTGAGAAGATAGTATGCGAAAGGGGGGTGGCCTAGACAAGGGGTTGGTCAGGGATATCGTACAATGTTGAGACAAAGGCAAATAAGATACTCTACACGAGCTCAAGGGAGAGGGTGGAGTGAAAAGGAAATAGTGTATGCTTGAACGACTTTGGAGAACAAAAGAGGGAGGAGCAACGGGAAAATCTACGTTGGGAAATGAAAAGGCATTTCTCCCAACAAAGGAAGAGGCGATGTCACAGTTGTAAGGAAGGGAAGGATGGGACATGTTGGGTGAAGGCATGGCAGAGGCGAGAGTGAAAAAGCCTTACAGTCCTCATCATACGAATAGTTCATTGGACAAATATGCTTGGGCTTGAAGGGGAGCACGAGAAGGTAACCTCACCATACCAATAGTTCATAGGACAAAAATGCCTAGGCTTGGAGCCTCCCAGATAGCAGCAAAACAGGGGAAGAAAGAACCCTAGAATCAAAATCAATAAAGTACATGAGATGAAATAAAGCAACGTGCCACTAACAAATAGCAATGGAGGGCAAAGAAGATCCCCAAAAGCATGTGTCAGTAAGGGGCTGAACTGAAATCTCATTAAATATCCCCATCTATATCTCTAATAGAGTTCTCTGAGCCATCGTTGATTACTGTCACTATCAAAGGTAATGTTCACTAGGAAGTTTCTAAGGTCAAAAGCATAAAAGGCCGAAAAGCACTTGTGCATAACATCCAAGGCCACTATACCTCCCATAATAGAGAAGCTGCTTGCCATATGATTCGTCAATATAAGAAATATAATTCTTTCTTCCTGAAATTAGTGCTACTGACATCAGTCCACAAATGTTCAAATGCAGTAAGTTTAGAATATCCTTGGATCTATGCTCACTACTTGGGAAAGCAGTCTTGGCATAATGCAATGTCCCCATCACGGAATTTAACATATTTATACCAAAAATAACATTTCCAACAATAACATATCAAAGTGAACTTAATTAATCATCAATAATTTGACAAATAATGAAGAAATACATCACTTGGTGAAACCAGATTATGATAGGCATTGTGACTAGCTAACTACCTCATAACCAATTTATGAAAACTCAAAAGGGCAAACCTTCTCTCGATTCTATATATGTAACATGGGTGTGCCAATGAATCCCCCAGGCTTCATCGCCCTCTTATTCCCGAGTGTGGAGGGAGTGTATCATAAGTTGTTGCATATAGAAAAACTATCTTCCCACAAAAAGAATTAGGAATTATAGTTCTACTTCTGCCCCCTGCCCCCTGATATAATTTGAATAACCAAGTCAATTGTTATGAGACATTTGCTCATCTATGAACAATACTACTTTTTCTTTATTTCACTATTTTATTGTGACAATATTTTGATTGAAACATAATATTAATGGTGTCCTTTTTTTAAAAATACATTCCAAATTGAATATACGAGAAATGTCCAATGTCTCATTTTACAAAATTGGAACGCAAAATTTGGGACCAAAATGCAGTTCCTAGCACTAAGTTTCGGTCACAAGATTGGAATGGCAAATCAATTTCTGGAGCAAGTACTGCTGCCCACTTTTCAATAAGATTACACGAGTTTGAATTCTTATCTGAAGATAAGTTGGATGGAATCTATGGTTCAACAGCTGAGTAATTCTTGGTATAGGATTGATAGAAGATATGCTTTGACTATAGGAGATGGATTTTCAGCTAGTTCCATACACATGATTCCTACATATTCACTAGCATTTCAAATTGATTACTATTCTGCTAGTTCCTCTGTGCTGTTGATGTTGACCTTAGCCTTTGAGCAGTTTGATTTTATGCACTTGCAGACTTTAGTGCAGCTAGTGGTGGGACATCTTGTGGGCACAACTCAATTATTCTTCACCTCCATTTGGGAGCATTCAGGTCACCATGGTCACTTCATAACATCACTATTTGTGCTTTCAGATGATGATGGATTGTCTGCAGTGAGTTGGAATACTCAATTTTCCTGCACTAGCACTTGGTGGCTAACTGTTGAAGTCTTGCTTTCAGTGGCTAACTGTTGAAGTCTTGCTTTCAGTGGCTGACTGCAGACATAATATTTGGATTGTGATTGGCAAACAATTTGTCGATAGGATTTTTCTTTAAGTCATAGATTTCAGCCCCCTTAGAGTTTTCAGACCTATGGGAGTTGTTCTAGTTTACATTAGCATCTCAAGATGGGCTGATATGTTTTATGGTGTGCCTATGATAGGTGTTACACACTTCCATGGGAGATCATTTGCAATTGAAGAATTGTTCAGTGTTGATAGCTCCTTGATATACTACCATATCCTCATATTGACATTTTTGATGACATGATAATCAGGGATTCTGGCATTGACATGTTTGGTGCATTACTTCAGTTGGATTTTGATAAGTGGCTTCACAACTCCGAGCATATTGTTGTTTATATTACAGTAGCACAACGGATTGGCAGAGAAACATTCTTGAGGTTTATATGGGAACCGAGATTTGGCTTCAGCATGCAAAAGAAGATTGCTTGAGGGAAAGCAATCTTTAGGAAGGAAGGACTATAATGTCCCCTTTTGGGACATTAGAAATCAATTAAAATTATATCAAATTTAATGATGAATTAATTTAATTAATTAATAAGGTACTAAAATGACTATATGGAGCCCAGTGGAAAATTAATAAAGTCCTTTTAAGTTTAAAGAGGGAGACTAAAGAGATGAAGAAAAAGCTTATGAAGAAATAGGCATATGGAAAACAAAGTCACAGGGATGTGCTATAACAGAACATTAAGAGGCTCATTTACATTATGCTTAGTACATGCCTGGAATATCACTTCCCCTTAGAGAGTTTGGGAGCCTTGGCTTTCAATTTTGAAACTTGGGGATGGAAACCTTCAAGGTTTCTTGGTGGATTAGATAGAAACCTCATTCATTTCTTGGTAGATTTGCAACGCAGTTCATAGTTTCAGCAAATATGTTATAAAGGTATTTAATTTCTGTTTGGAAAACAAGCTTGCAATGATTTATCTTCATAATTAATTTTAGATCTTATTTCAGTCTTGATATTATATGATTTTTATATAATCTGTTAGATAAAAGGAAATCCATTTGCATGTAAATTTTGTGCTTAAATTCCTGTGAAACATTTGCAAAATTTGGAGCAAATATCTAGAAGGGGGTATTTCACAACTCCATTCGGGTTACCTTCTAAGTGCAAGACAGAATAGTTCGACTAGCTACCTTCACATCAAACTCTTCAACTAGAACTATACTCAGACCCAGACTCCAGACCAATTCTTCATTGATATAGTTAATAGTAGCTACGCACTACAATGTAGTTTCAAAACCCCTTTAATGCAGAATGCACTATAGTGTAGTTCTCTCTTGCGGATTCTTTAACATTTTATGCCTAATTTTTCACTTTCAGCATCTTCATCAGAGATAATTTCAATATAATGTACCTGCCCCTTTCCTAAGCAACGATGTTCTGACTATCATGGTTCCTTGCATGTAATACACAACTTTCTTCTCCTTAGTTCTTTCCTACTTACATCCATTTGCTATGACTTTGTTGTAGGCATTCTTGTGAGTGTTGAGATTCTTTGAAAAGACTTTTTGGTATGCATAGGTTGAGTTGTCCTCTAACTATTAAATCCATCCCTTGCCACTAACTTCCAAGTTGAGAACTGATTTCATGGCCTCTTTGAAATTTCTAGGGTTTAAAGATTTTTGTAACCCTTTAAATGGCCCAGCTGGGCCTTCAATAAAGAGTACTATCCAGTGTTACCAGCCTCGGACTTGGTCAGGGCCAAATTGGGCTCGGATTCGATCTCGGTGGCTGAACTCGGCAAATTAAAAGAACCGTGAAATTCAAGATTTCTAAGGATTTAAGTTTTTTTCATGCATCATTTAGCCAATTAAGATCAAATGCACAATAATTGAGATAAATAGAAGCTACTTTCCGCGCATATACAACTTTTCATAAGTCACATAAGTATAAATACAAATCTGTGAAAGAGATTACTTAAACTGAATAACATAATAGAAATCTGAAATATAGTGTAACTGTCAAATTTCTACAGTATCCATGGAATCAAAAGTTCAAAACATTTATCAAAAGAAAGGCTCATAGTAGCCTATGTCTTCCTACAAGTAAGCCTCTTCCAAATGCTTCTTTTAACTCCTCTCAATGCTTATATGCAAGCTACAAAGTGGCACAAATAATCAGCAACTGATATATGAGAGCCAACTGATTTGCTAATCTATCTCCCAAAACCCCAATACTCTCCCCTCAACTCTTATTTCTCTATTCTTTGTGTTTGCAAGTGATAGAATGGCCTTTTTGGGTCTTACTCATGCTTAACATACAAAAAAAAACAAAAAAAACATTAAAATTTTGTTTTTTGTGTTTTCCACATGCCCCCTACCGGCTAAGTCAATTTGACAGGACTCGATGAGTCAGTCGAGTCAGTGAGTCAACCAAGACTCGGCTAGGACTCGACCGAGTCCAAGTCCTGAAGCGATTTGCCTTGTTTTGATGGGCACACCTCGAGATTCACTGAGTCCTGTAATGTCGGTACTATCAACCTCCTACCTGACACATCTGGCACCACTACAACAAGATTTTCAAACTCAGTTACATAGTATTCCATTGTGCCTTCTTGCCTCAAATTGGGCTACATTCCTGAAATGTATTTATAGGTCTGTTCTATCAACTCTCTCAATCAACCTTTGACTGAATCCGTCTATGGTCAGAACTGGATGATGTCCCTAAGTTGCTAACCTCTGGTTCCGCCATTTATGAGATACTCCCTCTAAATGTAAGGTTGTAAATTTGATAGTATCTTCCTCCATCTTTGAATTCAATGAGTAGTGTGTCGAGTTTTTGTAACCATGATTTGGTTTTGATACTATTTGTTCCATCAAAGTTAGGCATTGTGATTTTTCCCAAACAATGTTGAATATCCTTAATCGTGCACTTCCCTCAAATGCACTCCTGCTTTTAATCCACAATATTTAGTAAAGATCATATCATACTTAGCTACTTTACGAAGGGTGTGGTACTCTACATGAAGACAATCCATTTCATTGATCTGACGCAGTTCGTCATCACCAACTTATTCTTTTGTCAAAAACCTAGCCCTAAATGTTATGGCTGAGACTTTATCTCCCTTGGAATTGTTGTTTTCAACATTATTACCATAACTCCTTCATTAGCAGCACTTTCTCCAGGCTTATCACCACCATTATTCTGATGGATTCCCTTCAACAATCACACCACTTCCTATCATGTCTCGAACATGTTGAGTTGAAGCTCCTAAAATCTCTTGAAGAATACATTAGTAGCTTTATCTTTGTCCCCCATACTGTTACCATTCTTCAATTCACAATGTAGATACCTTCGAGTTCCTTAGCTCATTGATTGACCCCACAAGCTAGCAGGCATGAACACTTTAATACTACTAACAGATGCCCTTGTAAAGTTTCTGCAAATTCTGATGGAAATGTTCAGTGAAATCTGCAACAAACTCTGTCCTGAGATATTTCCTTCTTGAAGATTTAATTCTATTCTAGATTGCTGAGAATGATCTTTTAGTTGATCTGAATATAGAAGAAGTTGTGGCCTTTATTTCTGATCTGAATATTATATATATTTATCTGCAATAAATTGATAGGATTGTATTGCTTGAAGAAGCAGACTTATTTGTAATTGTGTGTTCTTCAATCTGCAATATTAACCTTCCTATATACCCGACTAAAGGTCATAACATTCCAAAGGATGTCTTTTACCTAGGTCAATACATATGCCTCTTCCTTAAATCGGTGACTTACAAGTTATGGTTATAATTAAGTGCTAACACACACATAGTGATTAGTTTAGTTTTTAATGTCTCATAACTGTCTAGGAAGTTGCCGTTTCATGCTAGGAATAATATTTATAAGGCCATACGTAATATATAGGATAAGAAGAATAAGTGCGGACTGCACTTCCAAACCTGTAGGATATCAAGTTATATACTTAACACTCCCTCTTAACCTGATAATCATACAGAGAGATATCATATCTAGCAACATCAATACAGATGAATAAGCAAGAATCAATACTCTATATCTATTTGTATCTTCTTTGAATGAAGTATCATAGAACACATGATACAAAGTCATATTACTAAACCTGTGATATGACAAATCACTTCTGCTAGTGATAATATATAGGATAAATCTGAAGAGTAATTTAATTTCTCCATTATCCAAGTTGTAACTCATAGAAACTGGTATTTCTATATCACAACAAGATCCTGAGTTTAAGATCTACTAGAATACAAGATAAACCCGGAGAACACTAAAATTCTTCCTTTATCCAATTTGTGACTCGTGAACATAGCAATGTCAACATCACAGAATAATCTTAAACTCATCTAGATCTTACAGTAGAACTCTACTATTTAGCACATTACCTAAGAGATCGTCACCTCTTATAATGTTTTATACAAGTGTTCATTATTTTTCAGAGATCGTCACCTTTTAAAATAATGAATACAAATGGTGGGGCCCATAACAGTCAATAGCCTGACAAAATAAAATTATTTTATTAATAATCAAGAGAGTACAAATGGATTACAACTCAACCATACCAAGTCTCCTCCTAAAGTGTTCCATCTTCACTCTAGATAAAGGTTTGGTAAGTATGTTTGTTGTCTGATCTGCAGTGCAAATGTATTCCAATTTTATACAATTCCTGTCTACCATATCTCTTACATAATGGTAAGGAATTTTAATATGCTTAGACCTGTCATGGAAAACTGGATTCACTGAGAGCTTGATGGAACTCTGATTATCACAATGAATAATCGTGGGATTCATAGCTTGCCCAAATAATCCCACAGGTAACTTCCTCAGCCATATTGCTTCTCAGGAGGCCATCGGTGCTACAATGTATTCAGCTTCTGTGGAACTCTATGCTACTGAAGACTATTTTCTACATATCCAAGATATCATTGCTGATCCCAATCTGAAACAGCATCCTAAAGTACTTTTCTTGTCTTTAACACTTCCACCCCAATCTGAATCAATGAATCCATGTAAGTCTAAAGCAACTTTCTCATATTTGAGTCCGAGATTGAGAGTGCCTTGTAAGTATCTCATAATGTGTTTAACTGCGACTAGGTGAACCTCCTTCGGTTTACACATAAACTGACTTAAGGCATTAACTGCATAGCAAATATTTGGTCTTGTATTTACTAAGTACATAAGAGACCCAATCATCTATCTGTAGAGAGTAAAATCTGTGGATGGTGATTCTGCAACTACTTCCTTAAGTTTATGTAGATTAGTCTCCATAGGAGAAGACATAGGTTTGCAATTCCACATTCCAGATTTCTTTAAAATATCTGATATATACTTCCCTTGATTTAGTATGATACTGTCAGAATTCTACCATACTTCCAGTTCTAGGAAGTAATGAAGGAGTCCCAAATCTTTCATCTCAAATTCCCTAGTTAGATCTTCCTTGCACTGATCTATGAGATGATCATCACCTGTTATTAGTAGATCATCAACATACAGTATTAGAATTACCATATCATCTTTATCTCTTTTATAATATAAATTTGGATCAGCTTCATTCTTGGAGAATCCTAAGCTGGTGAGATACTTATCAACTCTTTCATACCAAGCCCTGGGAGCCTGTTTAAGCCCATAGAGAGCTTTCTTGAGCCTGCAAACAAAAGCATTAGGATCATGAGTTTTAAATCCTTCAGGTTGTTCCAGATATACTTCTTCTGAAATCTTTCGATTTATGAATGTTGTTTTCACATCCATCTGATGTACCTTCCATCCCTTTGATGCGGCAATTGCTAAAACTGCTCTTACGGAGGTATATCTGGCAACAAGAGCAAAGGTTTCTTCATAATCAATCCCTTTTTTCTGAGAAAATCCTCTGGCTACAAATCTGACTTTATACTTCTCAATACTACTGTCAGCAGCATGCTTTATTTTAAATATCCACTTGGAAGAAACAACAGATTTTCTTTTAGGTCTTGGAACAATTTCCCAAACATCATTTTTCATGATAGATTGGTATTGTTCTGTCATAGCTTCTTTCCAAGTTGTATGTTTAAGAGCATGAGAGGGATTGGTTGGCTCTGTTTTGGATAAATCACTTATGTTAGCTGTATAACCAGAGAATCTTTTAGGTCTTTTGCTTTCTCTGACTGCTCCGGAAGGTGCAGCAAAATCTTGAGCTGCTTCAACTATTTTAACGGCCCAATGTGGTCTTTTGTTTGAATTTTCTTCAAGGCTCATATTTTCATCTTCGATTTCTTCTAAGTTCTCCCTCTAAGACCCAAATTCACTATTTCTTTCAGAACTAGATAAAGGAGAAGGTTCATCAGAAGTTATGGCTCTTTTGAATGCAAGATCTTCTTCAAAGATTACATCTCTGCTAAGTTCAATAGTTTTCTGTCTAGGTATGCAAATCCTATATGCTTTAGAAGTTTTTCTATACCCTACAAAAATACCTTTCCTCCCAAAGGGTTCTAACTTGGTTCTCTTTTCTTTTGGAACATGGATATATACAGGACATTCAAAAATTCTAAGATGACTTATATTGGATTTTACTTTAGTAAATACTTCTTCAAGGGTTTTATCTTTAAGATAGGAGTGAGGGCTTCTGTTTTGAATATATACAGCAGTACAAGAGGCATCTGCCCAAAGATAATATTCTAGTTTTTGGTCAAAAATCATAGCCCTAGCAGCTTCTATAATTGTCCTATTCTTTCTTTCTACTACCCCATTTTTCTCTGGGTTATAAGGAACAGTGTACTCCCTCTTAATCCATGATTCTTTGCAAAACCTTTTAAATAAGTCTGAAGTATATTCTCCTCCATTATCAGTTCTAAGGGTTTTAATTTTATGTCCTGAAAGATTTTTAGTTAATGCTTTGAATTCTTTAAATCTTTATAGGATTTCTTCTAATTCCTTGCATTTTAAAAAGTAAATCCATGTTTTCCTAGAGAAGTCATCTATGAACAAGATATAATACTAGAATTCTCCAAGAGAAGGAACAGACATAGGTCCACATAAATCTAAATGAATTAATTCTAGTACATTATTTGTTTTTCTAGTACTATCATGAAAGGGACTTCTGGTGCTTTTACCCAGAGCACACCCTTTGCAAATACTAGGGTGGCCTTTATTTAATTTGGGTAATCCAGTAACCATCTTTTCCATAGTTGATAAGTTTTAAAATTTAGATGCCCTAATCTTCTGTGTTATATTTCATTTGAATCTTCAGTTTCGTGAACTTGGGCTTGAATGGATCGACTAGATTTTGTATTCAATTCATACAAATATCCCTTTCTTTGACCAATTAACTTTGCTTTCTTGATGGAAGAGTTCTTAGCCCAAATTAATACTTTGCCATCCATGAATGCAACATTGTGTCCATCATCTTCAAGTGATGTAATTGAGATTAGGTTTCTTTTAATCCCTGGTACATAAAGTACACCTTTAAGAAGAAGAATATTTCCTGATTTTAGTTTCAAAGTACAATTTCCAATTCTTTCAACGAAGTGTGCTGAGTTATCACCAATGGTAACTTCACCGTTAACCTTCTCTGATAAAGAATCTAGAGTTTCTTTGTATCCCGTTATATGTCTAGAACATCCACTATCAATTACCCATGCTTCACTTGAAATTTCATTTGATAGTGATGAGTACAATACTCGATTCTCAGGATCATAGGTATCTTCTTCTCTAGTAACATTAGTACAGTTTGCTTGTTGTTTAGAATTCTCAGGACAATTAGATTTTTAGTGTCCAAACTTTTCACATTTGAAACACTTTATCTTAGATAAATCTTTCTTGGGCTTTCTATTCTTTTGATTTCCTTTTTTCTTCTCGAAATGCTTCTTCTTGCCCTTATAGGAGTTTGTATTAAAAACGTGAAGTTCTTCATCTTCTACTTTCGATTTCCCTCCTTTCTTTAGTTTTCTAGATCCCTCTTGAAGACAATCATTCTCGAGTCTATTGAAGTCCGAAAGCTGATCTCTAGCACTTATTCCTTGTGCAAATGTCTCCAATGAATCTAGCAATCCATCTATAGCCATAAGTGTTAATTTTGTGTCACTAATGATGGTTCCTATGCTTGATAGTTCATCTTTAATACTGACAACTCTTAGGAAATAAGAATTTATCGATTCTCCTTTCTTTATCTAAATGTGATTTAGTTGCCTTTTTAATGCAAGAACCCTAGTTGCATTGTTTACTTATATGCATTTTGTAATCCATTCATCATATCAAAGGCAGTTTGATGTTTTGTAAGCATAGGTACAATATCGTTTTTAACTCCATCCAAGATGATTTGAATAGCTTTTCTATTTCCTTTGCTCCATATAGATTTGTGAGGTTCAACTAGGAGTTGTTTGGATGCTCCATCAACGAATTGTTTAGCATTGTTCTCTTCAAGAATCATCAAGATTCTGAATTTCCAGGCTTCAAAGTGTTATTTCCCATCAAACCTATCCTTGGGTCTAATTGTGTATGCCATTGAAGATAGGAGAAACCTACTGAATATATATGAAGCCTAATAACTGAATTTTGCAAAGCCCTAGATCTGATAACTTGGCTCTGATACCATGTAAAGTTTCTGCAAATTTTGATGGAAATGTTCAGTAAAATCTGCAACAAACTCTGTCCTAAGATATTTCCTTCTTGAAGATTTAATTCTATTCTAGATTGCTAAGAATGATCTTCTTGTTGATCTAAATATAGAAGAAAGTTATAGCCTTTATTTCTGATCTGAATATTATATATATTTATTTGCAATAAATCGATAGGACTGTATTGCTTGAAGAAGCAAACTTATTTGTAATTGTGTGTTCTTCAATCTGCAATACTAACCTTCATATATACCCGACTAAAGGTCATAACATTCCAAAGGCCATGTCTTTTACCTAAGTCAATACATATGCCTCTTCCTTAAATCGGCGACTTACAAGTTATGGTTATAATTAAATGTTAACTAACACAGTGATTAGTTTAGTTTTTAATGTCTCATAACTATCTAGGAAGTCGTCGTTTCATGCTAGGAATAATGTTTATAAGGCCATACATAATATATAGGATAAGAAGAATAAGTGCGGACTACACTTCAAGACCTGTAGGATATCAAGTTATATACTTAACAGCCCTCTCATTTACAAAATAGACCTGACCAATATAAACAAAGATATAGAATCAGTTGAAATTAGAATGGAATAATTGATGCAGGTGCATCCTAGGGTAGTTGGTAATCCTGCAAGCTAGAGTGGTTTGATCTTGGGGTTAAAGAGCTCAGTCGAAGAAGAGGTGTGCTCGATCGTCACTAAGTTGTCGTGTTGGCCAAGGAGCTTGGTCACTGAAGGAGCCTGGCATATACTATGTTGCTCAGTTTATACTGCATTGCTCGGTGTATGCTATGTTACTCGGCATGCATTGTTACTTGGCAATGCTTGGTGATTTTGCTAACGCTCGACAATATGGCGCATCGTATGGAGTTCTTGCGGATTGGATCAGCCGACTTGGTGCATTTAATGAGTGTAGGGTGTGATCGTGACATCGAGCAATCGTAAGGATGTGTGAGGACCTATTTTGGTCTTGGTGATCTTTCCTGCGTGTATTTAATGATTGTTGTAAGCTGACTATGACAGTTTATGTTTATTGTGTTCTAATTGCTTCAGGCTGACTTGTGGCTGAAGTGTTTATTTAATGTAAGGGTTTTTAATTTGGAACTTGCTAGGCTAACCTTTGGCTTAATTGGGTATAAGTAGAGGGTCTTGTGGAGTCTTGAATCATTATTCATCCAACATAGAGAAGATGGAGTAGCTGAGGAGGAGTGAAGTTTAGCAGAGTTAGTAGCTAAGTGTGGCTTGGAGAACAAGAAGGTTGCTTGGTGGCTTGCGAGAACAAGTTTAGATTCTTCTTGGAGTTTTCTACCAGATTTTGGGTTAGGTTAGCTAGGGGTTTGGATCTTGCGAGGTCTTGCAAAACTACTACAGTAATTGCTTTGTATTTGGCCGTAACCCGGAAGGCCTTACAGCCAGACATGTTGGATGTAAATCTTATGATTCTATTAGGAGAATTGACATTATTGTGGATCTAAATCTTTGTGTTATTGTTTATATTCCGCTATGTGGTTAATTGTTGGGGGCTAGGACATCTCCTTTGTGGATTCTCCTGCCTTGTACTGCATCAAGTGGTATCAAAGGGAAGGTTGGATTTGGTTGATCTTGTGGATTTGTTGCAGAGGATCTTGGAAGATGCCTCTGAGAAGATTGGACACTAGGGCGATTGATGATCTCTGTGATGTTGTGGAGACTTGGATTTCAGAGAAGGTGAGATCAAATTTCAAATCTGAGATGGAGTTGATGAAGAATGAGATTATGATAGCTATTATTGGTGTACCTAGGAATGTAGGTACTGAAGATGGTTATGAGGAAGCTGTTGAAGACTTTGAGGTTGCTGGATCTAGTGGTGAAGACAGAACTAATTGCATGGACAAACCTATGGAAGATAGAGCTGGCCAGTTGGGTAGATCTGAATTTTAGTTGAAGCTGAAGCACAAGATGGATGTTTCTAATTTTTCAAGTACTTTGAATTCTGAAGACCTGATTGATTGGATTGGTGAGATGGAAAACTCCTTTGAGTTAGAGGATATTGGTGATCCGCTTGGAGTGAGGTTGGCACAAAATAAGTTGAAAGGACATGTTGCTCTTGGGTGGAAAAAATTGCAAAGAGATAGAGAAGAAGGTGGTGAAATGAAAATCTCTTGTTGGAGGTTGATGGTACCTAAATTGAAAGCTAGTTCATTCCTGCTGATTATGGACTTGAGTTGATTAAGAGGTTGCAGAATCTGAAGCAAAAGGATATGTTTGTAAAGGATTATACTGAGTTCTACAAGTGGACTATTTGATCTGGGCATAAAGAACTTAAAGAGATCGAATTTCCACAATCCATTGTATTACATTGATTTGTTTTTGGATTCAATTGTGTAAAGATTTTTAACATCAATGTTTCGAATCACACTACGTGATCCATCATCAAGATAAAAGAAAGCACGAGAACTTTCTAAGGAAAAGGTGGCTAGATATATTAATGACATGACATTCAACATCCAGGATGAGATTGGTCTGTTGAATATTGTTTCAGTTGAAGATGCTTATCAATATGCTCTGACAGCATAAGAAAAGTTGAAGAGAAGACATCAGGGTAGTTCCAAGGGAAGGAGAAGCAGGATCACTCGGCAAAGGATAAACCAAGTGATCCATCACCCAATTATACACATTTGTATACAATGTTGGAGGTACAATCTTCATTTTCTTCTTCAAAGCCGGCCGTAGTTCTTCAACAAACCATCATTTCTTTAATTCGTCAGCCAGTGGGCTCTCCATCTTCCCCACCAACTCTTTCAGTCTTCTTGCGTATACATGGATCATTTCATTCTTTTCTTGTTTTGTACTGTATATTTCTGCTACAATTTTGTTATCGTCCCTTAGTAGTCGGAACTCTACTATGAACTCCTTCCTAGCATCTACCCATGTAATTAATTTATGAGGATTGGCATCCGCAAACCAATCAATTGCTACACCCCGTAGGGTCGCTGGAAACTATCGGGCCCAATCATCCTCGTTCGTTACACCATTTGTCATCCATATTGTTCCACATGTCTTGCAGTGTTTGATTGGATCTGTCGTCCTGTCACTATTAAACTTCGACAATTTTTCCTTTAGTCCTGCCATTGCTACTTTCTTTTGATTCTATGGTACTTGTTGTGTACCCACGCTATTCTGAGTACCCACGTTGTTCTAAGTATCCGCGTTGTTCTGCACAACCGCGTTGCTTTGAACAATCGCCCTACTTCCAACAACCGCATTACTTGGTGAGAAAAGATCATCTTCAAGCGAAGTTGTTCAATTCTCTGCCTGTGTTCGTTCGTCGAGTGTATTGGGAATGAAAAGTTCACTCCACGCTCGTGCTCCTTCGACACTTCGAGCCATGCGAGTTACTTCCCTTCTATCCGAATTCTCTACCCACGATGTATACAAGTTAAGGAACTCCTCCCTTGTCTCTTCCACCAAATTCAATCGCTGTCAAGTCTCTTCTAGCAATTCCTCGACACTCCTCGGTCTGCTAGGTGAATGCACTCCCTCCGTCTGTGCTCCTTCACCCCCTCGATGTCCGTCAGTAATTTGCTGAAGCTTCTGTCTGCGCTCTGCCTGTTGTGCTAAAATTAAAACTTCCTATGCTATACGTATTTCATCCTTATCTTTTATCTTATTCCTATCCTTATTAAGCAAATTCAGCATTAATCTTCATAACACTTCTTCGTTCCAGGTTCAATTGGCAACGGCGCCAAATGTTTACCATACAGAGTAAATGGATACTTATCACATGTAGTATAGTAACATATAACACAATACAGATACTTTATTCATATACGCAATATGCACTCCAATGCTTACAATATGATTATGATGATTACAATGATGTTCCAAAGTCCCTACCGGACGGTATACATATACTTTCCCGAAGGGGTGACTCAACCGTCACGCACCCTTTCGGATACAATTCTACCCATCGGCTACAATTTAGAATTTACTGACAACATGCGAAAGATGAATTAAAACCTGTTGAGCCAAGGAAGTGGATAGGTAAGGTTGCCTTTAAAGGTAAAGGTTTTCGTTGTGGTTAAGGACATAGAACTTATGAATGTTCCCAAAAGGTTAGTGATAGAGGAGTAGTTGTTGTGAATAAGGTTGAAGACTCAGTCGATGAACCCGAGAGGGAAGGAGAGAACTTGTTGGCTCGTCGAGTACTGTTTGGTAAAAGTATATTGGAACCTTGTCAAAGAAGTAGTTTGTTCAGGACTCGTTGTAAGTCTATTGGTATAATTTGCGATGTGATTATGGATGGTGGTAGTACTAATAAACTTGTTTCTAAGGAGATGATTCTGAAGCTTGGTTTAAAGAGAATGAAACATCATTGTCCTTATAGGGTTGGTTGGTTACAAGATGAACATGCTTTAGAAGTGCGGGAGCAATGTCTTGTTGATTTTCAGATTGGGTAGTGTAAGGATCAAGTGGTGTGATGATGTGGACATGAGTAGTTGTCACATATTGCTTGATAGACCTTGGCAGTATGATTGCAGAGACGTGCATGATTGTGTCAAGAATGTATTTACAGGTGAGAAAGGTGTAGGAAGTTTTCACTGATTCCTTTGCAGAATGAAGAACTTGGTAGGAGGACCTTGAGCTTTGGGAGTCGAGTTGAGTTAAAGGATTCTAAGAAGGATAGAGATTAATGTGGAAAACAGACATCTACTACACCAAGGAAGGATGCGAGGAAGCAAAGTAAACAGTTGTTTGTTGCTGGAAAGGATTGGCAAAAGTGGAAAAAAGGGAAGAGTGTGCAAGTTGATAACTTGGAGGATATGTATGTGATGAACCAATTCAGGATTTATGTGTTGAATCTCGCAAGATGTTCTTCTAGCTGATTAAGAACATCTTTTCAAACCTGGGGTGTCTAATGCAAGAGCATCCTAGGGTAGTTGGCAATCCTGCATACTGGAGTGGTTTGACCTTGGAGTTGAAGAGCTCGATCGAAGAAGAGGTGTGCTTGGTCGTTATTAAGTTATCGTGTTGGCCGAGGAGCTCGGGCAATGAAGGATACTATGTTGCTCAGTTTATATTGCATTGCTCGGCTTGTGCTATGTTATTCAAAATGTATTGTTGATCGATGATGCTTGGTGATTTTGTTGACACTCGGTTGGTATGGTGCATTGTATGGAGTTCTTGTGGATTGGATCAGCCGACTTGTTGCATTTAATGCGTATGGGGTGTGATCGTGACATGGAGCAATCGTAGGGATGTGTGAGGATTTATTTTGGTCTTGGTGATCTTTCCTATGCATATTCAATGATTTTTGTAATTAAGTTGACTATTGCAGTTTATGTTTATTGTGTTCTAATTGCTTCAGACTGACTTGGGCTGAAATATGTAAGGGTTTATTTAATTTGTAATTTGCTAGGCCAACCTGTGGCTTAGTTGGGTATAAGTAGAGGGTCTTGTGGAGTCTTGAATCATTATTCATCCAGCATGGAGAAGATGGAGTAGCTGAAGAGTGAAGTTTAGCAGAGCTAGTAGCTAAGTGTGGCTTTGAAAACAAGAAGGTTGCTTGGTGGCTTGCGAGCACATGTTTAGATTCTTCTTGGAGTTTTCTACCAAATTTAAGATTCAGCTAGCTAGGGGTTTGGATTTTGCGAGGTCTTGCAAAATTACTACTGTAATTGCTTTGTATTTGACCGTAACCTAGAAGGCCTTACAGCCGAGCATGTTGGATGTAAATCTTATGATTCTATTATGAGAATTGACATTACTATCGATCTAAATCTTTGTGTTATTGTTTATATTCCGATGTGTGGTTAATTGTTGGGGGCTAGGGCATCCCCTTTGGGGATTCTCTTGCCTTGTTTTGTGTCAATAATCACTTAGGAAGCCATACAATTGGTTCTTAGCAGCACCTCATAGTAGATTTAGAAACTTTTATTAACCAAGAAAAGAAGCCAAACACCAAACTTATCTTTCAAAGGATCCACTTCAATGTATAGTTCAATTATCAAAATGAAAGTTCAACATGTTCATCTTCCATGCTCGTAACAATTTGCGGGTATTTTATCTTCCATGACCTGAATATGGGTCTTAATCAAGTTGCAGACTTAATTCTCTTTCTATCCTAATATGTAGTCTTCCTGATAATTATAATGGCACTCTAAATCTTGCAAAAATTGTATTGCTTTCTTCTAGATGTGATCATTTTTCCTCTCGTTATGCCTTGGCTCCAATCACCTTAATGCTAGCTTGATGATAGTGTCTCTGGCTTTGACTTGTTGGAGACAAAGGCAAAGACAAACCAACCACTCCCTTACTTGTAGATACAGGACGCTAGGACGCTAGTTGTTGTAGTTGTGAATGGGGAGCTCTCTCCCATGCCTTCTTCCCAAGATCCAATCCTTAATTTTCCAGTAGGTTCATCTACCATTAGAGATTGGCTTTCAAACACTTTTTCTTATAATGCTTAACAGCGTAAGGTGGTCATCTACGCTGGTCATCCTACTTGGCATAGGCTATTGGGTTTGCATCCCAATAGTCTTGTGTGCACAAAGGTGATTCATTGACCAAGGATGTCTAAACTACTTCACCTAAAATAGGTGCTGCAACAGGAGTCACCAAGTCGGCCCAAAATAAGAAATAAAACATTTTATTTAAAATTGTTATTAACCTCCTGTTGTGAAGTTTTCACACCATCGCCCCAAAATTTTTGGGGACCCCCTTTTTTCTAATCGCCTTGGCAAATTTTTGGATTGTCCAACAATTTTGAGTTTTGAAAATTTTGAGCCTTGGACACCTTCAAGGCCAATGGGGAGAAGGTTAGATTTATTTTCACCCAGTTTCAACTTGATTTTCTAGAGCCACCGATTTCATCCTTGAGCCGAACAAATTTTAAAGAGCAACACTTGGTAGGATAAAATTGTAAATTTTGTGCTTAGACATTTTTCTTTTGAAAATTTGGATATAATTGTGTAAATTTGGATAATTTTCAAAAATGAAAATTTTGTTAAATTTGGTCTTTTGGAAAATCTTGATTATTTTTGGTGAAAAAGATTAATTTTTGTGATGGTGAAATGAAATTGCAAAAATCGATTTTTGGCTTTAGAAGAAATTTTATTTTATTTTTGTCAAAATAAATAAATTTATTGGCATAACAAAATCGATTTGGGTAAGAAATTGCAAAAAATTGATTTTAATAGATTAAAATTGTCTTGAAAACTTTTTGCCTTTAATGAAATTGGTAATTTAATATTGAAAAATGGCTTTTGGTTAGCCAAAATCCTATTTTAATGACGTATTAATTACTAAATCCTTATTAAATGGAAATATTTAACATCTCCAAGGCACCATTTAATTTCTTTTTGCAATTTATAACTAATTGGCAATTTTAAAAATTAATTTTCATCGTGGAAAAATTAATTTTGGTTAAGTATTTAATTGTGGGCCATAATTTTGCATTAATTATTTGTTTTTTCTTTCTCCCAGGGTCCAAGAAGAAAGTTGGGTATAAGAGGAGGCCTCTCTCCCATTTCTTCCTCACTCCTCACTTCTCCTTCTCAAGGCGTTGGTGATTTTGCAAGAGCAGATCTGCACTTTTCTTGCTTGGTGAATTTTGTGGAGGCCGAAATTTGTGGAAGATAAAACTCTGATTTTTGCAAGAGGCTGCGATTTTTGCCCTAGGTTGGGTAATTTTATTTAAAGGTGAATTGCATGATAAATTTCTAATTTGCAAAGGGATTTGAACTTCTTGAAAATCATATCCTAGGTTCCGAAAAGTCGCTGTAAGTTTACTAGTTAAGGTGAATTTTCATCATCTAGAGTTGCAAGGAGTGCTTAAGCTGACATCCATCTTTCGTTCTAGTCTAAGGATTGCTCCGCTTGGTTCTTCTTGGCTTTTGGTCCACCACTCTACCATCCCGTAATAGGGCGACGAGCATGGAGGATGATAGTGCAAGTAAGAATCCCAAGCGGGCGAACACTAAGAAAGACAAAGAGGATATGACGCCCAAAACTTCCTTCTTCTCGAAAATGAAGTGAATAACCGACACCAATATCTGTACAATGGACATGATATGGATGAGGGACAAACCGAAGGAAGGACAATCCCCCTTAGCAAAGAAGATGTCAACGAGATAGATTTTAGATCGAAGTTGGATGAGTTGGGAAAGGTTGCTATCAAGAAAAAGCATTTGGGCACCCTTTCCTCTCTCAATGCTTTTATTGGATTTGAGAAAGAATATGAGAAGGATCATGAAAGGATACTACAAGCAGCAAGTAGCGTGGCGAAGTCAGCGGAACTCAGGGCAAAGCACACACCCTGTCCTCCTATGGGAGAAGTTAATGAAAGGCTAGCTAAGTTCATTACCTTAGCTAAGAAAATGAAAGAAAAGGGAAGATTTATATTAGAAGATCATTTGATATAAGCTCAAGTGGCAATTTCCCTTTCTTCTAGAATAGGACAAGTGTCTATTTCTGATTGACCACCATTTTGGTGCCTTCTCCTTGGTTGCCACTTTTTTCATTGGTCCATTGATGAGGTGGTGGCTTCTCATTGGCCGAGGGGGTGGCAACCTTAATTAGGGTTTTGAGGATCCAATCTAGATCGTTGATCTTGTTTTGATCTCCACAGTCCGTTGTATTTTTGGCCCCTATAAAAGGCCATTTGCTCTCATTTGTAAAGTGTTTAGAGAAATTGTTGAGAAGATAATACCAAAATGCTCTCTTTTTCATTGTTGCGATTGGCATGTTGATCAAAAACATTGGGTGCTATTGCATGTTTTCTACTTCCACTTAGTTAGATTTCATTTCAAGTTGTTTAAGTTGTTCAAGTGAAAGTAAAGTAGGTGGATAGTTGTGTGGTAGCATTGGTAAATGTTTGATAGGGATCAATACTAGACCACTAGCATCCTAGCGGCTGGTTGGGAAGCCTGGTGTGGTAAACTAGTCTATTATTCCTTTGAATCATTGCACCTATGGAAGTGAGGCCGCTGGTTAGCTCTTATTAGGTTCGATCCCCGTCCATTTGCTAACCTTTCATTCATAGGTAGGAGTAGAATAGTGAGTAGTTGGGTAGTCGAAGCTTAGAGAAGTAAGTTAAGTGATAGAACTCATCCATTCACCTTCCACAACCATCGCTTTCCCATCAACATCATCACTAGCAAACACATCCTCCATCACCACCATCATCAACATTATCTGCCTCCGCACATTTCACAAACCGAGTCACCATCACCTTCATTCCACCAAAGTCCAAGTCATCCTCGAATGAATAGCGTAAGGCCGCCTACGTGATTACCAGCAAATCACATCGATAAAACTAAGTGAGTATCCAACGGTGTAAGGAACATTGGAGCTATTGCTTATGTCTTCATGAGTAATAACTTTTCAAGAGAGGAGTTGCATGTTTGATATCCCATATTGAATATTCAAATCCTAATATGTTATGTAAGTGATACAAAACTCGCATCAACATTATCTGGCGCTAGAAGGAGGGCAGAATCAAAGTTCATTGGAAGGTTGAATTGAAGTTTTGAATTGTAGAGGAGGGCTTGAAGTGAAATTCATTTTTGAGAAAATTGGAGTGTTATTGGTGGGCATACCCTCCATCGTCGCGCATCAACATTATCTGGCGCTAGAAGGAGGGCCTGATCGAAAGTTCATTGGAAGGTTGAATTGAAGTAGAGATTGAGGATTGAGCTTTCAAAGTTAGATTTGAGATGAGAGATCTCTTTTAAATCGAAAAATCAAAAAATTCAAAAGGGAAGAAGAAAGGCTTCTCAATAAATAGGCAAGTGGACATTCTGCCCATTTGGTTTGATTTGAACAAAAGGTTACATCCATGGAATTTGTCTCGACTTGCAGCATTAGGGAGGTGTAGGATACATGGTACTACAGATCATGAGGAGTTGGATTGTTTGGTGTTTCTCTTGAGAGTGGACTTGGCATTAAGAGGAAAATTTTCCTTTTCACAAATACATGAGCCTGCGGTCTTTGTCAATTCATAGGAAGATTTTCTTGTTTTCAAAGAAAATATCAATAGGGAACCAAAAAACACATATGGAAGAAGATCTTGGTGCGTGATACACGGTTACTCTTATTTAGAGTCTACTTGCCCATCTTGCCAAGACACCATTGACTTGGTCAAGTTTCAATTGGGTTGGTATGAGGAAATATCAATAGGAGGTGGTAAGAATTTCTTTCCGCTTCCAAGTTGGACACCAAAGAATGAAGAGGGTGAGATATATCAAGATGATGTGGTTGATTCTAATGTTCAAGATAAACTTGTGGATGAACCTTCACACATTATATCACGAGGTGGAGAGGTTGACAAGAAAATTGAGGAAACAATTGAATTTATCCAAGAGAGAGAGGAGACGGTAAGCAAAGGAAAGGATTCCACCAAGATCCTAATTGAGTCAGATCCAGATGCTTCATCCGATGAGGGTGAAGGCATGTTCGAGAGCTTCAAGAACTTTGTAACTAGAACTGTACAACAAGGAATGGAGTCGGGTAACCGAATATCAGTAGAGAACTTATTATTACCCAATTGGTGCAGAATTCACAACGCATTCCACTCGGAGTTATCTTGCTCCTTGTGTACAGTGGCCTTAGAACAAGTAGAAAAGAGAATATCAGCGGCTCTAAAACGAGAAGATCAACATAGCAGACAGAAGGTTGAGATTCAACAGGTTGATGAAGCAAAAGGTCAAGATGTGAGGGCACACAAAGAACTACAAATGGAACATCAAAAGGTGGACGAAAAGGAAATCTTTGGTGAGCATTCATGTATAATTCAAGGGGTGACTCTTGAGGATGGACTGTAAGAAGTTTCAAATAACCTTAAAGAGGAAGATAATCAGGTGGGAAAGTTGAACAATGAATTACAAGATATCACAAGAGAGTTCAAATATAAGGAAAATATTGATAAACCAATACAAGGTGCTATCTCCACCACATTCTTTGGGGGGATGCTTGAAGATCCTACGAAAGAAATACAAAAGGAGTCACTGCCCAAAGGCTTTCAAAGTGATCAAGTTGTTGCAAATGGCATATTTCACCATCAACTTCGACCTCCAAAAAATTTGCCACTTGAAATGGAAGTTGATGGACAATTCACAAAGACATATGATGGTTCTCCTATCAGTCTTGAAGGTACCATGTTCAGTGAGATTCTACATAAAGAGTGGCAAGATGTTCCTGAAGAGAGTTCAAAGGGAAATTACACGCTAGATGATGAAGCTTCTATTGACGAGGATATGCAAGGATTGTTGAGTGGTGATCAAGTTGCTTCCTTGGAAGAGGAAAACAAAGAACGATTAGGTTGATCCTACCATCAGATATTATGTCCGAGCAACTTGGAGAGGTGTTTGATGAGGAAAATATCAAACAATCCTTGAATTTGGATGATAGAATTGAGGAGATTCACAAGGATTCATGGTTCACGGTCCACAGGGACAAGCCTCCAAAGACGATATTTCATGAGCTTGATTTCAAGATTGATCTTGCCTAGACTACCAATGAGTTTGATGCAGATGTTAGAGGGAAGATTCATCACCAATTGCGACCTCCTTAAGCCATGGATGATCAATTGAGGTTTAAACAAGAGCTACCACCTAAAGCACACCAGGTTGTTTCTTTCCTTGCTCTTAAAGATGAAAAGTTTGAAAGTTTTTATTTTGATTATGGAAATTCTAGAGAAACAACTTGTATTTGGATTAATCATGGGCCCTATGAGTTGCCTCAATTGTTAGTCTTGCATGATAATTTTCTAGAGTTTGAGTTTGAGGTGACCAAATTTTTTTCAGAGTACAAGGATGAGTTTGCGCGATTGAGAACTATCACCCAAACCTTGTTATTTTTGAACATCTTGAGAAACCATGTTAGATCTAGTGTATATATTAGATTGGTTAGTGTTGTCCCTTTAGAGTCTTGTACATAGTTAGGGTAGGTTTGTCTTAGACCATTCAGTTCAAGAGAGTCGTTTAGGTTTACTTTCAGTTAGTAGTTTAGTTTGCTTTCAATTCTTTAGAGTAGAGTTTGTTTTGGACCATTTGGCCCAAGGGTTTAGAGTAGTTTTCTTTTAGTTGTTTAGTTTTGGTTAGGGTAGTTTTCTTTCAATTGCTTAGTTTAGGTGTTGCGAGGGAGCTCAAATTTGATTTGTATCAGGTCATTTGACTTGAGATCTTTTAGCTTCCTTAGTTAGCAGTTTTGGTTTTGGGTCTTTGCAAGTGCAAAGGGGGGTCCATGTCATCACTCGTGGGCAAGGTGTGTAGATTTTACATTTTTGGTGACAAAACAAAGTCCGTCTTGTTCATTTCTTGAGTATATTTGACGAGGTTTAGAGATTAAAGGATGTGTTTAGGTGTTGGTCTATGGCAAGACTTGTACTAAATTTGGGTCAAACTTGATGGATGTTCTTAAGTTATCTTTGACATGGTTACAACATTCTACTCACACTTAATTGCTCTGAGTTCTTGATGTTTTGAAGTGAAATTGGACTTAGTAAAAATCTTACACCTACTTCAGCGCCACCGTGGTCCTCCAAACCCTCTGCAAGCTTCATTGCCTACAAACCAAGCAAAAGATTGAAGAAAAGAAAGAAAAAAAAAAAGAGAAATTATGTCATGATAAAAGAGAAAAAAGCATTATGAAGGTGAAAATAAAAATGAAATTTGGTTCAAGGGTGTGCAATCATCTCTATCGGTGCTATAAAAATAATCACTAAAGGTAGAACCGTGATTGTGGTGCCACAGCGATAACTCCGTCAAGGCTTTAGACGCTTGACTGGTAGCGGAGCTCTATCCAGGTTGCTTTTGAAGTAATGATATTATAATAGCTAAGTCTGATGGATTTAAGAGATTATCAAGTTCTTGTCGAGCGGGGAATAAATCATGCACACACGTGAGTAACTTATGGTCAGAGTGCTTAGGTCCAACTTGAAAGTCATTTTCCTTGTTGAGTGCTCATCCTTAAGTAGATTTGCGGATAGGCCATCTTGAGATTTTTGTTCTAAGTTACTTATTTCTTGAAATGTTCAAGAACATTTCTTTGGGTTGATGCTAGATGTTGTGAAGTTTTCACACCATTGCCCCAAAATTTTTGGGGACTCCCTTTTTTCTAATCGCCTTGGCAAATTTTTGGATTGTCCAACAATTTTGAGTTTTGAAAATTTTGAGCCTTGGACACCTTCAGGGCCAGTGGGGAGAAGGTTAGATTTATTTTCACCTGATTTCAACTTGATTTTCTAGAGCCACCAATTTCATCCTTGAGCCGAACAAATTTTAAAGAGCAACACTTGGTAGGATAGAATTGTAAATTTTGTACTTAGACATTTTTCTTTTGAAAATTTGGATATAATTGTGTAAATTTGGATAATTTTCAAAAATAAAAATTTTGTTAAATTTGGTCTTTTGGAAAATCTTGATTATTTTTGGTGAAAAAGATTAATTTTTGTGATGGTGAAATAAAATTACAAAAATCGATTTTTGGCTTTAGAAGAAATTTTATTTTATTTTTGTCAAAATAAATAAATAAATAAATAAATTTATTGGAATAGCAAAATCGATTTGGGTAAAAAATTGCAAAAAATTGATTTTAATAGATTAAAATTGTCTTGAAAACTTTTTGCCTTTAATGAAATTGGTAATTTAATATTGAAAAATGGCTTTTGGTTAGCCAAAATCCTATTGTAATGACGTATTAATTACTAAATCCTTATTAAATGGAAATATTTAACATCTCCAAGGCACCATTTAATTTCTTTTTGCAATTTAGAACTAATTGGCAGTTTTAAAAGTTAATTTTCATCATGGAAAAATTAATTTTGGTTAAGTATTTAATTGTGGGCCATAATTTTGCATTAATTATTTGTTTTTTCTTTCTCCTAGGGTCCAAGAAGAAAGTTGGGTATAAGAGGAGGCCTCTCTCCCATTTCTTCCTCACTCCTCACTTCTCCTTCTCAAGGCGTTGGTGATTTTGCAAGAGCAGATCTGCACTTTTCTTGCTTGGCGAATTTTGTGGAGGCCGAAATTTGTGGGAGCCGAAATTTGTGGAAGATAAAATTCTGATTTTTGCAAGAGGCTGCAATTTTTGCCCTAGGTTGGGTAATTTTATTTGGAGGTGAATTGCATGATAAATTTCTAATTTGCAAAGGGATTTGAACTTCTTGAAAGTCATATCCTAGGTTCTGAAAAGTCTCTGTAAGTTTACTGGTTAAGGTGAATTTTCATCATCTAGAGTTGCAAGGAGTGCTTAAGCTGACATCCATCTTTCGTTCTAGTCTAAGGATTGCTCTGCTTGGTTCTTCTTTCCTTTTGGTCCACCACTCTACCATCCCGTAATAGGGCGACGAGCATGGAGGATGATAGTGCAAGTAAGAATCCCAAGCGGGCAAACACTAAGAAAGACAAAGAGGATATGACGCCCAAAACTTCCTTCTTCTCGAAAATGAAGTGAATAACCGACACCAATATCTGTACAGTGGACATGATACGGATGAAGAACAGACTGAAGGAAGGACAATCCCCCTTGGTAAAGAAGATGTCAACGAGACAGATTTTAGATCGAAGTTGGATGAGTTGGGAAAGGTTGCTATCAAGAAAAAGCATTTGGGCACCCTTTCCTCTCTCAATGCTTTTATTGAATTTGAGAAAGAATATGAGAAGGATCACGAAAAGATACTACAAGCAGCAAGTGGCGTGGCGAAGTCAGCAGAACTCAAGGCAAAGCACACACCCTGTCCTCCTATGGGAGAAGTTAATGAAAAGCTAGCTAAGTTCATTGCCTTAACTAAGAAAATGAAAGAAAAGGGAAGATTTATATTAGAAGATCATTTGATGTAAGCCCAAGTGGCAATTTCCCTTTTTTCTAGAATAGGACAAGTGTCTATTTCTGATTGGCCACCATTTTGGTGCCTTCTCCTTGGTTGCCACTTTTTGCACTTTTTTCATTGGTCCATTGATGAGGTGATGGCTTCTCATTGGCCGAGGGGGTGGCAACCCTAATTAGGGTTTTGAGGATCCAATTTGGATCGTTGATCTTGTTTTGATCTCCACCATCTGTTGTATTTCTGGCCCCTATAAAAGGCCATTTGCTCTCATTTGTAAAGTGGTTGGAGAAATTGTTGCGAAGATAATACCAAAATGCTCTCTTTTTCATTGTTGCGATTGGCATGTTGATCAAGAACATTGGGTGTTATTGCATGTTTTTTACTTCCACTTGGTTAGATTTCATTTCAAGTTGTTTAAGTAGTTCAAGTGAAAGTAAAGTAGGTAGATAGTTGTGTGGTAGCATTGGTAAATGTTTGATAGGATCAATACTAGACCACTAGCATCCTAGCGGCTGGTTGGGAAGCTTGGTGTGGTAAACTAGTCTATTATTCCTTTGAATCATTGCACCTATGGAAGTGAGGCCGCTGGTCAGCTCTCATTAGGTTCGATCCCCATCCATTTGCTAACCTTCCTTTCACAGGTAGGAGTAGAATAGTGAGTAGTTGGGTAGTCGAAGCTTAGAGAAGTAAGTTAAGTGATAGAACTCATCCATTCACCTTCCACAACCATTGCTTTCCCATCAACATCATCACTGGCAGACACATCCTCCATCACCACCATCATCAACATTATCTGCCTCCGCACATTTCACAAACCGAGTCACCATCACCTTCATTCCACCAAAGTCCAAGTCATCCTCGAATGAATAGCGTAAGGCCGCCTACGTGATTACCAACAAATCACATCGATAAAACTAAGCGAGTATCCAACAGTGTAAGGAACATTGGAGCTATTGCTTATGTGTTCATGAATAATAACTTTTCAAGAGAGGAGTTGCATGTTTGATATCCCATATTGAATATTCAAATCCTAATATGTTATGTAAGTGATACAAAACTCGCATCAACACCTCCTCAAATCAGCTAAGGTCGACCCTAAAGATGATTGTTTTATTTATTTAAATATTAACTAAAAAACAAATAAAGGTCTAGTGTTCAATAAGGAACATTGATGAAGAGCAAGAGTCTCTTGAGGAAGAGATCAAGAGGATTGAACACGTGTTCAATGCAGCAACGGAGGAAGTTGTAGTCGTGGTGATTGAAGAGGATGAAGATGTGACCGTGACATTGGAATGTCAAATGACTGAAGATGATGAAGAAGAGAATAAAGAGGATTTTGGGGCAGCAAAGGAGAATGAAGTAAAATCTGAAAATGTTGAGTTCAATTTGCCTTTCTTTAAAAGGTTGAAAATAGAAAAAATTGCAACTGCAGATTAGCATATGGGTGTCAATTGTTTGCACGTTGAGGATGTTGTGGATCATTGATGAAGAGGAGAGAAAACAATGTTTGGAGCAAAAAGGAAAACCTTTGATGGAGGACGATCTCTACTAGTCTGGAGTCCACTAGAGGTAAGAGGAGAAGAAAGCACTCTTGATGGAGGTTGGCAGGTGTCCCAACTAAGTGTTGGATAAGATAAGATAAGATAATAATATTAATGTCCAACAAAAAACCACAAAGGTTTATGAGACTGAGCATACAAACAAAAGAGTTGGCCAAAGCAGGAGCACCAAACAGTGACTGAGAAGAAACAAAACAAGACACGAAACCAAGAAAACCAAGGTAAGGACTAAGGATCCTTCCTTGGTACAAAGAAATCAGTTACAGAAGGATATAACCATGGACGATTCAAAGTCATAGATCGTCGCCGAGAACCGTTGGAGTGTTGTTGCTTGGAAAGACTAGTATAGTGTCTAACTAATCTAGAGGGAGTAATAATGGATGGCCTTTTCACACCCCATGGAGGAGACAAGGGGGAGAAAAGGGCAGTGATGAGCTAGTCTGAGGTATGGCCCTGAGGTGTCACTGACTGCAGGGTATGCTCATGAAGTTGGGTGGCCTCTCATAGGTAAAGTGCAAGACACCGCTGGTCAACATAGTTGAAGAACACTAAAAGAGAAAAACAATCTTCGAATAAACAGTAAAATCTCCCTCGAATCTTATAGTAGATAGGACAACGAAATATGAAGTGGGTCTCAGTCTCAACCTCTGCCAAAGCACACAGTCTACAAATCCGATCTTCTCTATCCATATGGTGATCGCTTCGGACCCGAAGACGGTGAAAGCCAATAGTGAAGGAGCCCAAAGAGAATCAAAGGGCGTGACACCAGTGCCGATAACGATAAGCAGGATGCACAATAATACCATTCTAAATCTCAAGAAAAAGCTTTGCATAAAAGGCCATCTTAGGACGTAATCCACCAAGAGGATTATGCCAAGTAGTGATAATGTATTGTCTATAGATATCCTGTCTGACATACTTGTTCAACTCCTAACATGAGGGGAGGAGGTGAGTAGGAGCATCCAGCAAGAACTGATATGGAGGAAGACAATCAATCTCAATCCCAATCGAACCCAATAGAGAGGTGGCCTGGGCGTACCAACAGCGAGATCTAGTGCTAGTGTCGGATCTCATAACCTCAACAGAATAACAATATGCTAGATGAGAGTATCTGTGTCGGTCAACATCTGAATCCATAAAGCCATGAAGCCAATGGAGAAACTAGATCAAGTCAAAAATGGCCACAAGTTTGAAAGGATGAGCTCCAAACTCGGCCAAGACAATGTTGTGGGGGGTGAGTTTGTGACATCTAATGATACATCATAAAAGCAATGTCTGAACACACTCAATAGAGGCCCAATAAAAAACAAGAAGAGAAGGTCCCCTAGAGGCCCAATCAAAAACAAGAGAAGGTCCCCAAACCACCAAGCCATAGAGAACGATCGGTTTAACCAAGGAGTTCAAGAGGGACAACTTGGACAAAATGTCCTGAAAATGATGTCTAAAGCACTGTCTTTCGAGCATGGCCAGAGAACTCATGCCCTTACTAACCCTGGACTAAATAGTCAGTCTCAAACTGAAGCGGGGCCCGAAAACTTTACCTTGAGATACATGTAAGAAGTGATCTCAACCTCCTCCCCCTAAAAAAAGAAATGAAGATGAGAGGTCTTTAAACAGTTAAAGATCATAACCCGAGTCTTAGCCAGATTGACCACGAGCTGACACTGATCACAAAAATAAGCCAAACCATCAAGAAGTCTCTATAAACTATCAAGAGAAGAGGCCAAGAGAACCACATCATCTGCGAAAAGGAGAATGGAGATCAAAACCTAATGCAAATAGCACCCATCACTAGGTTGCGAGGAGTTCACAAGGAAATCTTTGAGCTCGTCAATATACAATCTGAACTGAGTAGGAGAAAGAGGGCTACCCTTCTTCACCCCAATGGTGCTCTGAATTGAAACAGAAAAGCCATCCGAGGTCCTGGGTCTACCAGTCACCTTCTCATACAATCTCATAATAGCAGTCAACAGCATATCTAAGATCCCAATCTCGCTAAGTCTCTTAAATAAGGCCATCCTAGGAATAGAATCAAAAGCCTTGCGAAAATTCACAAAACAGCAATAGACTTTCTCAGTGCGGTGCCTAGCCTCTTCAATAATAGCCCCCAACATGAAGATGTGATCCATAGTCTGATAGTTTGCTTGAAAACTGGCATGTCCTTTAGCCCTACATTCTCTCCTATCAAACACTCTAGATAGCATGGTGTTCAGAGCAGTGGCATAAAGTTTGGCAAATGTATGCCCGATCATGATAGTCCAGTAGTTACTTGGGTCTGAAGTAAGCCCAGACTTATGAATAGGATATATCACATGTCGTGACCAGGACTAAGGAAACCTAGTACAGACCACTCTATTAAAGAGTGTAGGAAGGTAGGATCCACGCACCAAAGCACCAAGTTTAAAAAGTTCTGCCTAAAAACCATCCTCATCCACAGCTCTACTGCATCTCATGGATCTAATGGCCTCAAAAATACTGCAGGGGGTGAACAAATGGCAGTAAGGAGGTGGAGTGGAATGAAGGGGTGGCTGCCCTGGAATGTCATAAAGTGCAATGGTGTGGAAGGTCAACGAGTGGAAGTCAAGGATGGAGAGCAAGGAGGGACACCTAGAAAAAAGGGTACACCAGAATATCTGAGGATTCTGAATAAGGGTAGAGCAAAGGGATATGCACTGAGAAGAAGCAAAAGAATGATGCTTATAGCAAAGAAAACGGAGATAAGATAACACAAGTGGGCAAAGACAAGGGAGTGAGTCTCAAAAGCGGAGCGAACAGAGTGATGGAAAGCTTTACAATCAG
Source organism: Cupressus sempervirens (assembly GCA_028749045.1). NCBI lineage: Eukaryota > Viridiplantae > Streptophyta > Pinopsida > Cupressales > Cupressaceae > Cupressus > Cupressus sempervirens. The sequence goes on along the minus strand of CM053784.1, from coordinate 427,578,916 downwards.
CATCAAACAATTAATTCATAGGACAAGTATTTCAACGCTTATACCTGAGAGAGGGAGAGGAGCAGTGAGGAATAGAAAGGAGAGCGAACACCCAAATGGCAAAAGCAAGTAAATCAAACATGGTAGAGGCCGCATGCAAATCGCTAAAACTAGCTGGTGTCAGAAGTCTCCTAAGATGGTAGGGAAAAAGCTCACCATCACCCTTACGGTAGCAGAAGCGAGTAGGGGTGCAGGCAGTGTTAGTCGAGATGGGGGAGGGCTGAAAAGAAGGTGACAAACAAGACGAAATGCGGATAACAATGTTGAGAAGAGCATTGTCAGCAAAGGGGAGACGAGATGGTGAAACTGTGAATGGAGGGAATGAAGGAAGAAGAGGTGATGACATAGTCCACAACACTCGCACCACCACAGTGTGGCCAGCAGGTAAAGAGATCAGAGCCAGGGAAGAAGGATAAATTGTTCAAGATCAACAAACCAGAAGACTCACTGAGCTAGAGGAGGTGGCGACACCATAGCAAGAGAGCGGCTTAGAGGCATCATCTAAGGTACGCTGAAGTCCCATATTAGTTTCTCTCTCAGAAGTGCAAATCAAATCAGAGCCACGATCATGTATAGGAGTCTGAAGATTCCTGGTTCGTGCGTTGAAGTCTCCAAGAATAATGATATCACCCAAGGCTGCAAACTGTGAGATGCTCTCCTAAAGGTCACCAAAAGGATCCCCATCCTGAGCATCATTTATGGCATATGGAGAAGAGGTCAGTGGAAAATAACATACTGCAAGAAAGATGTCCCTTTGTCAGTGATTCCGACACCCAATACGAACCCACATGAATCTGGCAAAGGCATTAGAGTGAACCACTGATGTTAACCTGTAAATGTCATCTCTAATCAAACAAGCAACACCTTTGGACCCACGAACCCCACCAGAAGTATGGACCCCATCTCTACAAACTGACAGCCACCGGTATCCAAGGTATCCTAAAAGAGGGCGCATGGAACTCTCGTGAGTCTCAGTGATGACCAAAATATCGGCAGACCCCACCGCATCATGAAAGAGACCAAGCAATGACCATAAAGAGTCATTACCATTCCAACAGTTGACAAGAAGAGAAGGAGATTTCCTCTTGTCAAACTACTGTCGAAACTGTCATGCGGTTTTGGAGGTCATCCTCGCTACCCATCCAGTAGGAGAATCACGAACAATTGCTCTAAGATTCCTAATAACAGCCCACCTAGCATCTGCCACAATTCCTCGTGCATGTTTCAGCTCTGTGACCTGTGCCTTTGTGAGATCATCATCAAAATAAATTTTAGAGGGGAGAGAGAACAATTTTCTCTTTGCTCTAAGGACACGAGGCCTGTCGGAAAAAGAGAAAAACTTGATGAAAAGGATATCTCCCGTACCAAACCAACACTTATCTAAAGTGATATTAGAGATACCAAGCTGGTCAGAGAGGAAAGAACGTCCAGTAGCAAAAGGGTCAACAGTGGTGAGAGACCCCAAACACGCAAGTTGAGTTCACATGCGCGTCGCACGCACTCATCATTAATCTTTCCTTGGACAATCTTGTCTAAGCTTAGCCGAGGTGTAGTAGTATCTGTGTTGGTACAGAGAGAGGCCCATGATTTCACCTTTTGTTCAGTTTCAGCAATTAAAGAAGAGTGTATTGTAGCCATTCTAGTTTGTTGTTCCTTGATTTTATCCAACCCATCTAGTTGTTCAATAACAGATTCTATATTGGATTTTAAGCATGTTGTTTCAAAGATGAAGGTATCGGAAAATCGTTTAATATGTGAGGTGTTCAATTCTATAGACAATTTGATCTCTAAAATTTCTACCGTCAATGCAATAACTTGTTCTCTAAGCAAAGTATTGTCAGTCTCCAACTTCATCACTCGATCACATAACCTCTAGTAGGTCAGAAGTCGATGTTGTGCGGACCACTATCACTCATTGCAGCAATGAGTTGATCCAAAATTCGTATCAAACCAAGCACCAACAGATACCCGTATGCCTTAGACGTAACCCCACACACCGACAAACTAGCGATAGCCAATGTGAGGCAATACACAGGTGGTTAGGTTGAAGCAATGAGATAAAATATGAACCCGCGAGCAGTAGGAGATACTAGAACTTTGCAACCCGATAGAACACAGTTAAGATCACAAGTGGGTAAGACGATGATGAAAACCCGTGAAAATAATAGGCAGAGATCGCTGGCTATGTGAGAAACCACCGATCTGAGCTCAAACGGAAGGCATAGCAGGTGTGAATGCAACCAACGTCGAGCTATAACCCAACAGTAACTCGACGAAAGCAGATAGCAAGAACCCGACAAGAGCAGACTAGTCTGAACCTTGAGTCCGTGAAGTTCAAGCTCTTGTCGTGAGAGAGAAAAGACAGAAAATAGAAAACAAAGAAAAAAAAATAAAGGACGAGGGGAACGAAGGGCACACAAGCATAAATGGAGAGAAAGATCAAGGAAGGAGCCATGCAAATAGAGCAACACAAAACACGCAGCGGCAGGTAGAAAGTTCATCATTGTGGGACTCATCCTTCATTATGGGAGCCTTCATCTCTTTTGTAGGGAAGAGGAGAATGAAGAAGACTTCTGATGTACTTAATGCGGCAACAAGGTTTGCTAGAGGTTGTTTACAACCTAAAAGAGTAATTGAATTACTTAAGCCCATTTTGTGAGCCTATGCTCACAAACTTCTTATTTGTTGTGTCTAATGCAGGAGCATTCCAAGCAAAACAGCGGTTAGCGTCTACCAAAAAAATATTCCCCCATTTGTTTGCTTCAATTTGATCAAGCTTTAAAACAGTGTATAGTCATCCATCAAGAAGGAATTTGCCAGATGTTATAATTCTCACTACCACAGTTGATATGTAAGCAATTATGGAATTTTGAAATAGGGCATGAACATCCATCATCTTGTATTGGGATTTTCTTTTCGATAATCGCATTACCATCCTACTTGTCAATTTGTGATATTCTATACGATGCCAATGTCACCGAGGTAGAACTTGTAGACATACCCTTATAGATGTTGCCACTGCCCTTAATGTCCACATACTGCCCTATCTAATGTCCTCAGATACATGCCCAACGTAGCATGAGTGGCCCTACAAACATATCCCTTGTTTGGGTGCATACTCCATGTCTAGTTGGTGTTTTCTCTTTCCTCTTCTCTATGAAACCGACTACAAAATGTTGAAACAGAGACAACACCTTAATTGAATACAAAGAGATGTCATCCCGTGCAATGCAATGTTTGCGGACTATGCACCAATGAATTTGTTGAACTAGCTATCAAAAGTTTTAGTCAAAAAATATTGGTAGATCATGTGAGAGAGGAAGAATGAAGGGTTGCCAAAAAAGGGAAAAGGAACAATCCTACGAAATTGAAAAGATTCAAAAGGAAGAAAGGCAGTTGAAACGACTCAACTTGAAATTGACAAGACAAAATTTACAAATATAGAAGATAGCAAACGAATGGAAAGAGGGGCAGTTGCGCAGAGGAAGTGAGGAGATAGGAAGATGGTAGCATGGGTGAGGGATAGTAAGTAGCGAAAGCATTAGAATAGCTCCTGAATTCACACGAAAAATGGAGAGGCTTTGAAGTAAGTGAATAAGCAGTGTGGGAAAAGAGATCACACAATCATCGTAATCATTGCGAAGAAGTAATCACTGTGTAAGGTTGAGAAGAACAAATTTGTAGAATAAAAAATGATTGAGGTGAAAACTGATCATAGAAGCATCGAATAGAAGGAAAGCGTAGAGCAAATTGGTGAGTGCAAGGAGAACAAAAAGTACGCAAATAGAAATTAGAGATGTGGATGTGAGAAAAGAGAAGCCTTGCGAAAACCATAAATTGTAATTGTTTACAAATGTAATTTGTTTAATTGAATTTAATGAAGTGAAGAATGTTTGTTGCAATCTCTTGCAGAGAGTCTATGTTGATGTTTTACTTGTGTGTTTTGGAGTTGAGAGATGGGGGGGAGTATCCTTTTGCATCACTAGCTTTACTATTCAGGAACCCTTTACAATGAAGAATGATAGGCTTGCCTCTGCAGCGCATTTGAGGACAATTCTGCAAGTTCAATATTTTAGTACGGAGTTATCAACCTCTTCCTAGGCCAAAAGAGTTTTTCAAGACCTTAAAAATGGAATAACTATGTTGAGGATCGAACTAAAAGACTATTAGAAGTCTACTCGATGACTTGTTAGAAGTTACTTTCCTTGCATCTAAAGTGCATATTGTTGCAGTCTAAGATAACTTCCAAAATTCGCCTCAAGTAATTTCTGATGCATCGCGGGCAGATTTGTCATCCTAGCTCTGCATTACCAAGACTTGCAATACAACTTGTCTAAGCTCGTTCTTAGGTTGCTGCGTTTGATTTACTTTCCTGACCGAATCTGCTGATCCAACCAAACAAAAAGAATTAGGTTTGGAATTGCACAATCTAGTTACTCGCTTTTTACCGAAAACCTAATCACACTTACCGCTGAACAGGTCATGTAGATTGCCAAAGGAATGCCTGGAACTTTGCCCACTTGAAACAGTCACAACTTCTGGAACATTACACTAAGATCGACAAAACTAAACAGCGCAGACAAAGGAAAAGGTCGTTTTCTACATCACGGCCTGGCGACCGCATAACAATCATTTTCTTCACCTTCTGTAAGGTTCAAAATTTGTACTCTCGAATTTGAACTTCTGATAAAAGAACCTCGAGACAAGCCAGAATAATCCATATGCAGAGCTCCCAAGATCTCGAGGTAAGTATTCCATTCGAGTGGACTACATAGACAAATAACGACATAATTTTTGTTCTGAAAGTACCCGCGTAACTAACAATGTATAGATCATTTAGCAAACCTAAACTACATTACAAGCAGCTTAGATCAATCTTAACTACATGTGTCTTCTAGACTGAAAATATTGGTACAAGCTAAATCCACACAGTTATTTCCACAAACATTTTATTCGTTAAACATGTGCTCGTTAGCTCAAGTAAGAAGATAAAAAATTTGAAAATGAGGCGGAGAAATGTTTACCTCCAACCAAGAAAGCATAGCCAAGAGTAAGCTTTTGAGACATAGACAAAGCCATCTGTCTACTTTCTTCTTTTCCTCCTTCTCCTTCTCCTTCTCCTTCTCCCCCCTCTCCTCCCTCTCCTCCTCCTCCGCCTCCTCCACCGCCAAATTTATCTCCTCCTCCTCCCTCTCCGTCACCTCCACTGAAATCTAATTTCACCTCCGACTCCTCTGTTTCTGCTACATCTACCTGCTCCTCGCTTACTGCTAATGGAGTTGAGGACGCCCTAATGTGTCGATCAATAGATGAAAAGAGGTATCGACTACACAGAATCCAGTTGCTCTGAACCCTTGAAGATCTCGTCCAGCCCGCATTGTTTTCTAATGCCAACTCACATGACGAACAAGTGAGAGCGTATTGAGAGATTCTGGTACCATTTTGCCCCCGTTTGGAAAAGGTAAGAGTCTGAGAAAAAGCAGGCGACAGGGTATCGATAAAAGAAGAGTGAGATAGTGTAGAAGCAAATGAGAGCGCCGCCATAGTCAAAGGAAGAACTGGCGAGTTTGTAATAAGTAAAGGGCTTAAGCTGGGCCTATATAATTCTCATTTACCTCAACCGCTCGGGCTATCCTTATGCATGGCAAGTTTCGGAAAAGCCAGATGTCTGTTGCTTTTCAAGCGAGAAGCACAGAAATAAACAGTTTGTGAGGAAAATTTACAAGGATCTTAAGGTCAGAATAAAATGGGTGAATAAAGGCATCACTGCAATGGTTATTCCAATTTAAAAACTCTCTTTTGTCTAATATTTTTATCGTATTGAAAAGTCAAAAGATCAATATTTGAAGAAGAAATTGTCCATTATAATTTTATGGCTTTAAGAATTTACAAGGATCTTAAGTTCAAAATAAAATGGGTGAATAAAGGCATCACTTTAATGGTTTCTCCGATCAAAAACTATGTTTTGTCTAATATTTTTATTGTATTGAAAAGTCAAAAGATCAATATTCGAAGAAATTGTACATTATAATTTTATGGATCTAAGTATTTCGTGGATTGCAAATGTAAGAAAGAGAGACATAGTATGGTTGAATGGATCATTGCTTTTAAAGTGGTCTAGACTTTAAGAAAATGCTCTCACAGTACAAAAATGTTTAGAAATAGCTCCCTCGAAGACCTACACGACTCGAAGAAGAAAAACTGTTAAAATTATACATGATAAATTTTGTATCCTGAGAAAATGGTTGTTTTGTGTTGTGGACCTTAGAAAACATATGAGGAGATTGTATGAGAAATTTATAACATTTAGTGGCCTAAGAAAATGGTTGTGTTGAGTTGTGTACCTTAGATTTGTTAGAGAAAGCATTGTTGCAACCAGACTTCCTCTTTTTTCCTTGATATTGTATGTAAGTTATCTTACATTTTTGAGTATCTCTCGAAGGAGAACATTGGTTGAATGTGAAGGTCATTCAATGTTCTAACTATAGACATAGATGTGAATGTCAACCCTTGCCTCTTTGTCTTCTCAATGTCAATTGTTGTTTTTTGAAATGTCAAACCTTGAGATTTGTGTATGGTTGTAGTCCATGCCATTGTGAGTGGTATTTGTCTTCGACTACTTAGTGACACAGGAGTTATGGGTACAATCTTAGGGTCATCTTTGTTCCATGGGGGTTCAATATAATTCTTGATCCTTGTCGTAACATATATTGGAATATCATGTGGTTTGGAGCTAGGACTATACACAATATCAACTACCTCACCAAGAGATCCATTTACAAGACCTACTTGTGTCCATATGTTTGTCATGAGCATAATGTGTTGGCCTTTACAAAGTAGCACTTATTTTTTGCCTTCGACTACCTAGTGACACAGGAGTTATGGGTACAATCTTGGGGTCATCTTCATTCCACGAGGGTCCAGTATAATTATTGATCCTTGTTGTAACATACATTGGAATATCAGGTGGTTTGGAACCAGGACTATACACAGTATCAACTACCTCACCAAGAGATCCATTTATAAGACCTACTTGTGTCCATATGTTTTTCATGAGCATGATGCGTTGGCCTTTACAAAGTAGCACTTGTTTTTTGAGTTTTTCATCACCAGTTACATTGTCCATTTTACTTATTGCAATAGGATAGTTCAATAATTTCAGCATTCGTTTGTTGTGTAGACTAACCAAATTAATGGTAGCAAATAGGTGCATTAAGCAGTCAAATTCTTCCCTTTCAAATGATGTTACTTGTTTGTTTGTTTGGGTCATCAACAACTACCAATCTTCTTGCCTTGGTTTTGCATTTTGTATGCTCTGTAACATTTGACGAATTTGTATTTGGGTTGTACTTTCACCTTGTTGTCAAAACATTGTTGCCAAAGTGACAACTATTGTGAACTGCTCCCATAGAAACCTAATACTAGATTGTGTTGTGTACATAAGCTTGGCCATCACAGGTGGCAATTGTGCAAGGTCTCCAACTAAGATTATGGAGATTCCTCTGAAGCATAGGTGTTCATTGTAGGGAAATGCTTGTTGCAGTCGACTATCTATTTTTAATAGTATGCTTTTCCCCTATGAAACTCATTTCATCAATAAGAATGTACCTTATGTCCTTTAATTCTTCCTAGAATGTTGCCAAAGCTTGTCCTTGCAATGGATGCATTTCTCTAATAGGAATCTTGAACATTGAATGTATTGTCAATCTGTGTATGTTGAATGTAACAACTTCGATAGGAGTTAGTATGAGTGGTTGGCTTCCTTGTTCTAGTGTCTTACACTTGAGTGCATTTTGTATGTAGGCAATCAAGTAGGATTTTTCTGTACTGGTTGTCCCTTGAATGTTCATGTGAAGTGGTTTGGCACTCAAGCAATTGTGGTGGTTTGTAATTATTTCTAAAGCAATTTATTGCTTTGTAGACAATTTATAGTTTGGAATGTCAAAGTTAGACAACATGGTTTCCTCTTGCCCATTTGTTTTTTTTGCATTTATGAAATGTGGTGCAATTTCATGTAAATGTTTTGGTATTGCAACCAAATTTCATCTATTGTTGTGATCAAACTCATGTCTACCAAGCGTATCAAGTTCACTTAGGCTGACACTACTTGAGGGCCCCGTTTGTGAAAACAATTGTCACTCATTTAGCTCTATTGTTTCGTTCATACTGTACACTATATTTGTGTCATACTCTAAACCCTTATACCCAAGTGATTCCATGAGTTCGAAATGCTTGGATGTCATCTTAGAGCTCGCAATCCACGAAGTGCAAGAAAGTATATTTCAAGCATAAGAAGGCTCTCAATCAAGCCTTTGTAACGCCCTGCCAAGGGATCCAAAAGAATTAACCTAAAGTTTTACTAAGTTTTCCAAACATTTTTTTAAAAAAGAACAACACACATCAAACATAAAGTAGTGGAAGCAATAACAAACAATCATACAGAAGCAAACATAACAAATTACATTCCTTAAGGATCCCAAGAAGTTGAGTCACATTTAAATTTAAATAATACTAAGTCTAATAAATACTACATCCATATGAAAGAATAATTACAAGTCCAAGTCCATTTAAATAATATACATTTGTTTTGAATGCCACTTGGCAATAAATTCAGAATGCATAATCATCCACTATACATGTCACAGGGTATGAAAGGCTAAAAGAATATACATTTATAAAAATAAGTTACATCATCCTTTTTGGATCCATGAAACAAGGTACAATATAATAAGTAAAGATCATCCACCATAAAGCTATAACCATCCATCATAAGACACAAAGATAGAATGAAAGGAAAAGCAGACAAAAAACTCCAACCATCGCAAAAATCGATGGATATCAATGGTAAGAGTAAAAAGCACTACCACCCGACCGTGTGGTAACCCAAAAAGGCCCACTCCCACCACGCTGAGGAGATAGTCTCAAGTTCCAAACAAGATATCAATCCAAAAATCAAAAGTAATATATAAGTCAAGGAAACCCTAAAAGTAATCTAACTCAAAGGTTCCAAGATAAATTGACATCTAGACCCAGAGGCAAACAAAGACACATAGGAAATCCTATATTGCTAGTGGACAAGTGTAATCCCACAAACCAACTCTAGGGTTACCCGGCTAGTCTTTTAATCCTTCGGCCCCCTAGTGACTCTATGTGGCACTAGTATCCTTTCGTACTAACAAGGCATACTAACGAGTCGACTCTAAGGTTACCCAACTAGTCTTTTAATTCTCTGGCCCCTTAATGACTTTCTGTGGTACCAATATCTTATTAATTCATTTTGAACCCATTTAATGAAATGTTATCACTTATTAAACTACTTACAATGGGTTACCCTGAGAGCCACTTTGGGCCCTAGCCTCCATTGCAAGTCACTTCCCAACTTAACATACAAATTACCTACCCTAGGCTCATAAAAGTACAAATCAAAGAATCATAGTATATCACCTCAGTCATATACAAGTGATTGGAAAGCATCAAAAGATTATTCACAATAACCCATCAATTCTTTACAAGCAACTAGAAAACATCCCAAAAATATTGATCGAAGACTCAAAAAGGTTAAGTCAAATATATCATAACATCCCTCTCGTTATCCCACAAGGACACTGAAAGCAATAACAAACAATATAATCAAACTCATCATAGAGCATACCAATCACATTACCATGGTTGAGTTTAAAAGACCAAGATCAAATTAGCATAATACCACAATCACAAAACTCTCAAGCCTCTAGTAGACGTCCTGAAATTGGTCAACACTCTAGTCAACCCAGACCCAAAACATAGACAACATACAAATAACATAGTAGTTTTATAGTTTGGTTTGATTTTGAAAACACATAGTTGAGTTAACATTAAGGTTTCAATTTCCATTTTAATATATGTTTCAAGTAAATAAAACTCACAGTTTACCCTTACAAATTAACCCATTCTTATATTCAAATGAAATGCACAGTTACCCCTATTCAATTTTTATGTCAATAATTCCAAAATAATTTAAGGGTAATAATTTATTAATTTATTAAAATAATAATCATTGATTATTAAATAGAATACTCGCAATCCCATAAAAATCAATTTATCAAATAATAATATCAATAAATATAATTAAACACTATTAATTGATATTTATCATTAATTCAGATTAACTTCAATAATAATTTAAGTTATCAACTTAATAATTATTAATTGATTAACAATCAAATTTTTTAATAAAAAAATCTTTAATTAATAATTTTTATTAATTATTAATTAAAAAAAACTATTAATAAATTTTATTAATAAAAATAATTTAAAATTATTAATAAATAATAATTAAAATTAAAATTAATTAATTAATAAAACAAAATAATTTTATTTTTTAAACACAAGCCACTTGCGATTTAGGGCCTGCCGACCGTCCCATAAAGGGCAGTTGTTGTGTGGCCTCCCTACCGTCGCAGAGGCCTACAGCCATAGTGGTACTCTGTACCACTATTGTCCCAGTACCCTACGATAGCAATTATGCCGTCAGCAGGGTTTGGGAGGGGAGGGGGGGTAAAACCCGCCTCCCCTTCTTTTATTATTATTTTTTTTAAATAAATTTTTATATTTAAAAAAAAACAAAACATATTCCCTTTTTTTTTATAAATAGAAACAATCCCCCTACCAAAAATCCAGCTTTGTTTTGAAATATTTTTTTTAATAAATGTTTTAACAAACACTCTATAGGAAGAATACGACAATCTAATTAAAACTTCAATATAAAATTTCCATTTCGTTCAAAACCCTTCCCAGTATAATTTTCAATTTAAACTCTATTAAAAAAAAAGTTTTAATGATATTTTAATCTTTCACGTATATAGAAGAAACCCACATGCATACCAGTAATTCCAAATCACAAGATTGAAAGATTCATCACCAAGAAATTTAGATAATCAATTCACAGTCACAAAGAAGACAGGAAAATAACATAATTAATTGGGTGAATCAAAACACAAGAATCTACCTGGTTCTGATGCTAAAATTGCAAACACCCAAAAGATTTGTGAGAGAAATGTCTTTTCTCAAAACCTTCTCTCTGAAAATTCCTTCTTCAAAATGCTCGATCTCTCGAAAATGAACCCTCAATTGCTAATAAGGAGTTCTCTCTTAAATTTGGGGCACTAATTGTGAGATCACCGAAGAGGACTCCTTGCTCACAACTTTTTAACTCCTTATTAACTTTTTCAAAACTTCATGAACTCTTTATGCAATTTTAAATATCTTTATTTAAATTCACTTGCCTTCTCTTTTTAATTAATTTATTATATTGTAATCTCATCCATACTTTATGCAATTTTAAAACTCTTTAATAATTTAATATCTTTTTCATTATTTAATTTATTTTCAAAGCGTTAATTGATAAAATATTTATTAACTTAAGTAATAATACTATTTAGCATTTGTTTACAAATGATCTCCTAAATATATTATTATTAAATTAATTTAATACTATTACACTTTAAAATTAAACTATAATTTTTTCTTTAAATTGATGAACGGACCTAAAGAGTTGACTTGGTGAGAGTACTTGGTAGGGTGACTTGATGAACAGACTTAGAGAGTCGACTTGGTGAGAGTACTTGGTGGGGTGACTTGATGAGCGCACTTGAAGAATCGACTTGGTTAGAGTACTTGGTGGGGTGACTTGATGAACAGACTCAAAGAGTCGACTTGGTGAGAGTACTTGGTGGCTCGACTTGATGAGCAGACTTAAAGAGTCCACTTGGTGAGAGTACTTGGCGGGGCGAACTGATGAACGGACTTAAAGAATCGATTTGGTGGGAGTACTTGGTTGGCCAAACTGGTGGGGTGACTTGATGAACGAACATAAAGAGTCGACTTGGTGAGAGTACTTGTACTTGTTCTGGTGACTTGATGAACGGACTTAAAGAGTCGACTTGGTGGGGTGACTTGATGAAAGGACTTAAAGAGTTGACTTGGTGAGAGTACTTGGTGGGGTGACTTGATGAAAGAACTTAAAGGGTCGACTTGGCGGGGTGACTTGGTGAACGGACCTAAAGAGTTGACTTGGTGAGAGCACTTGGTGGGGTGACTTGATGAATGAACTCAAAGAGTCGACTTGGTGAGAGTACTTGGTGGCTTGACTTGATGAGCAGACTTAAAGAGTCTACTTGGTGAGAGTACTTGGCGGGGTGAACTGATGAACGGACTTAAAGAGTCGACTTGGTGGGAGTACTTGGTGGGCCGACCTGGTGGGGTGACTTGATGAAGGGACATAAAGAGTCGACTTGGTGAGAGTACTTGTTCTGGTGACTTGATGAACAGACTTAAACAGTCGACTTGGTGGGGTGACTTGATGAAAGGACTTAAAGAGTCGACTTGGTGAGAGTACTTGGTGGGGTGACTTGATGAACGCACTTGAAGAATCGACTTGGTTAGAGTACTTGGTGGGGTGACTTGATGAACGGACTCAAAGAGTCGACTTGGTGAGAGTTCTTGGTGGCTCGACTTGATGAGCAGACTTAAAGAGTCAACTTGGTGAGAGTACTTGGCGGGGTGAACTGATGAACGGACTTAAAGAGTTGACTTGGTGGGAGTACTTGGTGGGCCGACCTGGTGGGGTGACTTGATGAACGGACTTAAAGGGTCGACTTGGTTAAAGTACTTGTTCTGGTGACTTGATGAACGGACTTGAAGAGTCGACTTGTGGGGTGACTTGATGAAAGGACTTAAAGAGTCGACTTGGTGAGAGTACTTGGTGGGGCGACTTGATGAACGGACTTAAAGGGTCGACTTGGCGGGGTGACTTGATGAACAGACCTGAAGAGTTGACTTGGTGAGAGTACTTGGTGGGGTGAACTGATGAACGGACTCAAAGAGTCGACTTGGTGGGAGTACTTGGTGGGCCGACCTGGCGGAGTGACTTGATGAACGAACTTAAAGAGTCGACTTGGTGAGAGTACTTGGTGGGGTGACTTGATGAAAGGACTTAAAGAGTCGACTTGGTGAGAGTACTTGGTGGGGCGACTTGATGAACGGACTTAAAGGGTCGACTTGGCGGGGTGACTTGATGAACGGACCTAAAGAGTTGACTTGGTGAGAGTACTTGGCGGGGTGAATTGATGAACGAACTTAAAGAGTCGACTTGGTGGGAGTACTTGGTGGGCCGACCTAGTGGGGTGACTTGATGAACGAACTTATAGAGTCGACTTGGTGAGAGTACTTGTTCTGGTGACTTAATGAACGGACTTAAAGAGTCGGCTTGGTGGGGTGACTTGATGAAAGGACTTAAAGAGTCGACTTGGTGGGGTGACTTGATGAACGAACTTAAAGGGTCGACTTTGCAGGGTGACTTGATGAATGGACCTAAAGAGTTGACTTGGTGAGAGCACTTGGTGGGGTGACCTGATGAACAAACTTAGAGAGTCGACTTGGTGAGAGTACTTGGTGGGCCGACCTGGTTGGGTGACTTCGTGAACGAACTTAAAGAGTCGACTTGGTGAGAGTACTTGGTGGGGTGACTTGATGAACGGACTTCAAGGGTCGACTTGGCGGGTGACTTGATGAACGGTCCTAAAGAGTTGACTTGGTGAGAGTACTTGGTGGGGTGACTTGATGAACAGACTTAAAGAGTCAAATTGGTGAGAGTACTTGGTGGGGTGACTTGATGAACGCACTTGAAGGGTCGACTTGGTGGGGTGACTTGATGAATGGACCTAAAGAGTTGACCTGGTGAGAGTACTTGGTGGGGTGACTTGATGAACAGAGTTAAAGAGTTGACTTGGTGAGAGTACTTGGTCGGGTGACTTGATGAACGCACTTGAAGAATCGACTTGGTTAGAGTACTTAGTGGGGTGACTTGATGAACGAACTTAAAGAGTCGACTTGGTGGGCCGACCTGGCGGGGTGACTTGATGAACGAACTTAGAGAGTCAACTTGGTGAGAGTACTTGGTGACTTGGTGGGCCGACTTGGTCAGGTGACTTGATGAATGAACTTAAAGAGTCCACTTGGTGGGCCGACTTGGCAGGGTGACTTGATGAATGAACCTAAAGAGTCGACTTGGTGAGAGTAGTTGGTGGACAGACATAGCGGGGTGATTTGATGAACAAACTTAAAGAGTCGACTTGGTGGGGTGACTTGATGAACGAACCTAAAGAGTCGACTTGGTGGGCCAACCTGGCAGGGTGACTTGATGAACGAACTTAAAGAGTCGACTTGGTGGGCCGACCTGGCAGGGTGACTTGTTGAACAAACTTAAAGAGTCGACTTGGTGAGAGTACTTGGTGGGCCGACCTGGCGGGGTGACTTGATTAACAAACTTAAAGAGTCGACTTGGTGAGAGTACTCAGTGGGTTGACCTGGTCATGTGACTTGATGAACGAACTTAAAGAGTCGACTTGGTGGGCCGACTTGGCCGGGTGACTTGATGAACGAACTTAAAGAGTTGACTTGGTGGGTCGAACTAGCGAGGTGACTTGGTGAGAGTACTTGGTGGGCTGACCTGGCAGGGTGACTTGATGAACGAACTTAGAGAGTCGACTTTGTGAGAGTACTTGGTGGGTCAAACTGGCAGGGTGACTTGATGAACGAACTTAAAGAGTCGACTTGGTGAGAGGACTTGGTGGGTCGAGCTGGCGGGGTGAATTGATGAACGAACCTAAAGAGTTGACTTTGTGAGAGTACTTGGTGGGCCGACCTGGTGGGGTGACTTGATGACCGAACTTAAAGGGTCGACTTGGTAAGAGTACTTGGTGGGCCGACCTGGCGGAGCAACTTGATGAACGAACTTAAAGAGTCGACTTGGTGAGAGTACTTGGTGGGGTGACTTGATGAACAAACCTAAAGAGTCGACTTGGTGAGAGTACTTGGTAGGCCGACCTGGTGGGGTGACTTGATGAACAAACTTAAAGAGTCGACTTGGTGAGAGTACTTGGTGGGCTGACCTGGCAGGGTGACTTGATGAACGAACTTAAAGAGTCGGCTTGGTGGGCCGACCTGGCAGACTGACTTCATGAACGAACTTAAAGAGTCCACTTGGTGGGCCGACCTGGCGGGGTGACTTGATGAACGAACTTAAAGAGTCGACTTGGTGAGAGTAATTTGTGGGCTGACCTGGCAGGGTGACTTGATGAATGAACTTAAAGAGTCGACTTGGTGGGGTGACTTCATGAACGCACTTGAAGGGTCGACTTGGTGGGGTGACTCTATGAACGGACCTAAAGAGTTGACTTGCTAAGAGTACTTGGTGGGGTGACTTGATGAACGCACTTGAAGAATCGACTTGGTTGGAGTACTTGGTGGGGTGACTTGATGAACGGATTTAAAGAGTCGACTTGGTGAGAGTACTTGGTGGGGTGACTTGATGAACGGACTCAAAGAGTCGACTTGGTGAGAGTACTTGGTGGCTCGACTTGATGAACAAACTTAAAGAGTCCACTTGGTGAGAGTACTTGGTAGGGCGAACTGACGAACGAACTTCAAGAATCGACTTGGTGGGAGTACTTGGTTGGCCGAACTGGTGGGGTGACTTGATGAATGGACATAAAGAGTCAACTTGGTGAGAGTACTTGTACTTGTTCTGGTGACTTGATGAACGGACTTAAAGAGTCGACTTAGTGGGGTGACTTGATGAAAGGACTTAAAGAGTTGACTTGGTGAGAGTACTTGGTGGGGTGACTTGATGAAAGAACTTAAAGGGTCAACTTAGCGGGGTGACTTGGTGAACAGACCTAAAGAGTTGACTTGGTGAGAGCACTTGGTGGGGTGACTTGATGAATGGACTCAAAGAGTTGACTTGGTGAGAGTACTTGGTGGCTCGACTTGATGAGAAAACTTAAAGAGTCCACTTGGTGAGAGTACTTGGCGGGGTGAACTGATGAACGAACTTAAAGAGTCGACTTGGTGGGAGTACTTGGTGGGCCGACCTGGTGGGGTGACTTGATGAAGGGACATAAAGAGTTGACTTGGTGAGAGTACTTGTTCTGGTGACTTGATGAACGGACTTAAACAGTCGGCTTGGTGGGGTGACTTGATGAAAGGACTTAAAGAGTCGACTTGGTGAGAGTACTTGGTGGGGTGACTTGATGAACGGACTTGAAGAATCGACTTGGTTAGAGTACTTGGTGGGGTGACTTGATGAGCAAACTTAAAGAGTCAACTTGGTGAGAGTACTTGGCGGGGTGAACTGATGAACGAACTTAAAGAGTTGACTTGGTGGGAGTACTTGGTGGGCCGACTTGATGAACGGACTTAAAGAGTCAACTTGGTTAGAGTACTTGTTCTGGTGACTTGATGAATGGACTTGAAGAGTCGACTTGGTGGGGTGACTTGATGAACGGACTTGAAGAGTCGACTTGGTGGGGTGACTTGATGAACGGACTTAAAGAGTCGACTTGGTGAGAGTACTTGGTGGGGCGACTTGATGAACAGACTTAAAGGGTTGACTTGGCGGGGTGACTTGATGAACGGACCTGAAGAGTTGACTTGGTGAGAGTACTTGGCGGGGTGAACTGATGAACGAACTTAAAGAGTCGACTTGGTGAGGCGACTCAAGGATAGCTCCTCACCATGAGTCGCCTCACCATGTTGACTCTTTGAGCCTGCTCGCCAGGTCGCCTCACCAAGTCGACTCGAGTACGTTGCCAAGTCGACTCTTTAAGTTCGCTCGCCAGGTCGACTTGCCAAGTCAGCTCACCATGTCATCTCAACGAACCAACTCGTCGAGTCGCCTCACCATGTTGGCTCTCTAATTCCACTCGCCAAGTCACCCCACCAACTCGCCCCGTTAGGCCCACTCACCACGTCGGTTCGCTAGGTTGGCTCCCCGTGTCAGCTCGCCAAGCCAACAATTCAAGCACGCTCACCAAGTCTGCCCCTAGGTCATCTCCCCAGGTCGGCTCACAAGGTGGACTTGCAAAGTTTCCTTAATGAGTTGACTCTTCAAGTTTGCTCGCCAGGTTGACTCCCCAATTCGGCTCGCCAAGTCAGCTCACCAAGTTCGCTCGCCAGGTCGCCTCCCCAATTCGGCTCACCATGTCATCTAAATGAACTAACTCACCGAGTCGCCTCACCAAGTTGGCTCTTTAATTCCACTCGCCAAGTTGCCCCACCAACTCACCTCGTTAAGCCCACTCGTCATGTCAGCTCGCCAAGCCAGCAATTCCAGCGCGCTCACCAAGCTGACTCTTGCAGTTTTCTCACCAAGTGGGTTTCTCCTTGCCAGGTCAACCCCACCAAGTCACCTCAATGAGTTGACTCTCTAAGTCCGCTCACCAAGTTAGCTCAAGCATAAGTGTCGAGAAGTTATTGCAGATTTTCGATGGAAAAATATGCTAAAAATCTTCAGGCTCACTGTTGGAGGCCTTAGAGTGCCCGAATGAGGTTCGAAAAATTGAGGGAAGGGTTATAATAGCATTCCTGAGCCTGTAGATCAGGAGCTGGCATTTTCGAAAAGTGGTTATAATAGCCAATCGGAGCAACGATTTGTGAGTTATGGCCTTCGAAAGTTGGGCTACCGAAATTTCTAAAATAATTTGTCAAAGATGTATTAGGCAGACTTATGTGTATTGTCAGGGTCTTCCAGCCATAAGCATTAAGTCCGAGCATCTAGAACCTTCCCGGTCGGCATACAATTACCTATTTAAGAAAGGCCCGAACGTTGTCTAGGACAACTCTGGGTGATAGCTGGCAGCTTGTCTTGCAGACTGTTGCAGTGAAGGCGTCTGTGTGGGTTAGCATATTGTGCTTATGAATTATGCAATTCCACTTCTGCGGTCCAAATGACAAGACCACATTTTGTTCTCGCATTTTCTATTATTTCTATGGTTCTGTTATAAGTTTATGGTATTAACGAGACCTTCCTGCATCACCTCACCAAGTCACGTCTTAAGCCCTGCTCACAATGTCGACTTTCTAAGTCAGCTCAACAAGTCGATTGTTCAAGCATGCTCACCAAGTCAACACTTTCAGTTTGCTCACAAGGTCTTCTGGCATGGTCAGCTCATCGAGTCACCCCACCAAGTCGCGTTCATCAAGTCACCCACCAAGTACTCTCAGCAAGTCAACTCTTTAGGTCCGTTCATAGAGTCACCCCACCAAGTCGACCCTTCAAGTGCATTCATGAAGTCACCCCACCAAGTCGACTCTTTAAGTTCATTCATCAAGTCACCCCGCCAAGTCAGCCCACAAATTACTCTCACCAAGTCGACTCTTTAAGTTCGTTCATCAAGTCACCCCGCTAGGTCGGCCCACCAAGTGGACTCTTTAAGTTTGTTCATGAAGTCAGTCTGCCAGGTCGGCCCACCAAGTCGACTCTTTAAGTTTGTTCATCAAGTCACCCCGCCAGGTCAGCCCACCAAGTACTCTCACCAAGTCGACTCTTTAAGTTTGTTCATCAAGTCACCCCGCCAGGTCGGCCCAAGTACTCTCACCAAGTCGACTCTTTAGGTTTGTTCATCAAGTCACCCCACCAAGTACTCTCACCAAGTCGACTCTTTAAGTTCATTCATCAAGTCGCTCCGCTAGGTCGGCCCACCAAGTACTCTTACCAAGTCGACCCTTTAAGTTCGGTCATCAAGTCACCCCGCCAGGTCGGCCCACCAAGTACTCTCACAAAGTTGACTCTTTAGGTTTGTTCATCAATTCACCCCGCCAGCTCGGCCCACCAAGTTCTCTCACCAAGTCGACTCTTTAAGTTCGTTCATCAAGTCACCCCGCCAGTTTGACCCACCAAGTACTCTCACAAAGTCGACTCTCTAAGTCCGTTCATCAAGTCACCCTGCCAGGTCAACCCACCAAGTACTCTACCCAAGTCACCCTGCTAGTTCGACCCACCAAGTTGACTCTTTAAGTTCGTTCATCAAGTCACCCGGCCAAGTCGGCCCACCAAGTCGACTCTTTAAGTTCATTCATCAAGTCACGTGACCAGGTCAGCCCACCGAGTACTCTCACCAAGTCGACTCTTTAAGTTTGTTAATCAAGTCACCCCGCTAGGTCAGCCCACCAAGTACTCTCACCAAGTCGACTCTTTAAGTTTGTTCAACAAGTCACCCTGCCAAGTCGGCCCACCAAGTCGACTCTTTAAGTTCGTTCATCAAGTCACCCTGCCAGGTCGGCCCACCAAATTGACTCTTTAGGTTCGTTCATCAAGTCACCCCACCAAGTACTCTCACCAAGTCGACTCTTTAAGTTCGTTTATCAAATCACCCTGCTATGTCTGCCCACCAACTACTCTCACCAAGTCGACTCTTTAGGTTCATTCATCAAGTCACCCCGCTAGGTCGGCCCACCAAGTGGACTCTTTAAGTTCATTCATCAAGTCACCCAACTAGGTCGGCCCACCAAGTCACCAAGTACTCTCACCAAGTCGACTCTCTAAGTTCGTTCATCAAGTCACCCCGCCAGGTCGGCCCACCAAGTTGACTCTTTAAGTTTGTTCATCAAGTCACCCCACCAAGTACTCTAACCAAGTCGATTCTTCAAGTGTGTTCATCAAGTCACCCGACCAAGTACTCTCACCAAGTCGACTCTTTAACTCTGTTCATCAAGTCACCCCACCAAGTACTCTCACCAGGTCAACTCTTTAGGTTCGTTCATCAAGTCACCCCACCAAGTCGACCCTTCAAGTGCGTTCATCAAGTCACCCCACCAAGTACTCTCACCAATTCGACTCTTTAAGTCTGTTCATCAAGTCACCCCACCAAGTACTCTTAGCAAGTCAACTCTTTAGGTCTGTTCATAGAGTCACCCCACCAAGTCGACCCTTCAAGTGCGTTCATGAAGTCACCCCACCAAGTCGACTCTTTAAGTTCATTCATGAATTATTTTTATTTAATTAATTTCCCAAATAATTAAATATAATTAAATATTAAAAATATCATAATAATTTTCCATTAAATTAAATCATTAATTAATCTTTTAATTTGACTTAATTAATAAAAAAATACAAAAGACTTACAAGATGAAATACAAAAACCCAACATAAAATACCACATACAAGACCAAACTCAAGGGTTATAATCATGAATTTACATTATGCAACGCATTCGAAAGGGTAATCATCACAGATACTTGTCTTAATTTTCTAGGACAAATGGTTTAAAGGTTAAGAATTGGACTCAAGAATTTATCTCCCCTCTCTTACCATTGAGATAATGTGATAGGGTACGCTCATCCTGGCAATTTAGGAAAGTCGATACCCGGTACCTGCAATCTACATAAAATCCACACATGTACAAACACAATTCTAAACTAAATAGGCAATGATAGGAAGTGATGCATCGTGTAGATCCCAACTAACAGGTGACTACGACTCCCTTACTTAACCACATTAAAAATGTCATACATAAAGAAAACATACACGCACACCATACACATGCAGTGTGGGGCAAGTATCCATAAGAAAACATGCATAATAATCCATCTAACTAATCATCATCAAATAACTAAAATCATTATAACAATCAACATCAAGGTATAATCATGCATACATAAAGTAAATAATACCAAGTAGTCTCATCATAAAATCAACTAAGTGTGAAACAATATTTGATAATCTGAAAGATAATGCTATTAATCATCAAGCATAAACTGGCCTAAAAGAGTTTGGCAATAATAACAAAATGTAAACTAGGGGTAGGCATTACAGCCTTAGAGATACTCTTCTTGCTAGTAAACCATGCAATGGGAGGTTCTCTTAGAGACAAGATGCAAGAATGCAAATGTCCACAAAGAATGCCTCAAGAATGCAATGCAAATGTAGACTAAACTAGTAGGAATATGCAAAATGCAGCTATGTTAACAAGAATGAGAGTGTTACAAACCAACCTAGTTATTGTATGTGAGATAGATTATTACAAAATAGAAGCTAAACTAATATGCAACATGATTTTAAGCTAAAATGCTATGGTATGAGAGAATAATAGTACTCAAGAGTGTGGATCCTCTAAGGGGGAAAGCTCTCTCTCTTTTAAAGTCATATGGACAGTGGAGATCAAGATGATGGAAGATCAAGGGTGGAGTTTGAAAATGAGATTGATCCAGTGCACACACAAGTCAACCAATAAACAAATAGTTGACTTTGCATATGAGACAAAAGAGTATTTTCCTTTAATTTGCAAAATAGAAATAATGCTTTATATGTGCACATTGAGTGGGTTAGAAGAAAGGGGGCTTTTATTTAATTAAAAGGGGACACATGTTCTTTTAATCAAATAATGAACTTAGGATAATATAGTCAAAACTATAGTTTATAATCAAATAAATTGATTTATAGCAATTTGGCCTAGGTAAATGATTAAATAATTTAGCCAAAATGCTGAGAAGGGGGCTAATATTCTAAATGACCATTTTTAGGTGATTACATTTGCCCCTCTTTGACTAATGCATGATCAATTTGGGAACACATTATGTCAAAGAAAACAGAAGCCAAGTAGGTAGCAATAGATAGAGATATCTGATTTTGAAGAATGAAATGCAGAAAGAGATAGCAAATCCTGAATGTACAGTCTGATAGTGGTAGTACTGAACACTAGGAAAGAGACGATGTCAAAACTCAAGAGGAATGCTAACACCAAGAAAAGTAGATAGATCGAGAGCAAATGAAAAGATCCAACATATGCTCCTAAGAAATAGATAGTTGTAGCAAGCGATGATAGAGTATTTTTGCCCCTTTGAGATTGAAATTAAAATGAGGTAAGGGGGATGCAAAAATGAGCTAGATATGAGAAAATTGAGATATAGAAAAGTCCATGATGAAAAATAGATGATTAGAACCAAAAAGTGACCATAAGGAAATGATAGAATGTCCTAGTTTGACCAGAGTTGACCACAAAGGATAAAGCATGAAAATTAGGTCAAATCAAGCAGAAAGGTGATTTAGACATGAAAATGTGAATTTGAGTAGATATGAGATGTAGAAATGATGAAGACATGAAGAAATAAAGATGCCCTAGCAAAGATTCGAAGATTAGACCTCAAGAGGTCAGCTAACTGCATAGAAGAAGGTAGACTTTTAAAATGCTATTTTGACTATCAAGATGAACTCAGATTTTGATTTTGATCCCAAAAATGGATCGAAGATGTCAAAATTATGTAAAAGGTTGAAATTTTATATAGGTGTGATGATAGGATAGCAAAGAGATGAAGCGAAAGATCAAGAAGGTGAAAAGACATGATCAAGAAGAAAGCAAAGAAGGGATGATAGTAGTTAGCTGACATGTCTGAAAAGGATGAAGAGAGAACTCTCCTCATATGCAAGAATAATCAAGGATGATACGTTTGTGAGTCAAAGTGTCAAGTAAGACAAGCATGAATACTCTAAACATTGTGGACAAATAAAGTATACCCACAAGTAGAAAGCAAGTAAACATGCCCCATGCCCCCAGTCTTCTAGTCTATGACATCCTTGAAAGAGTATTAGGGAGGGAACACATAGAAAAGAAATCAGCATAGACAACACACAAAAGAAGATAAAGTTCATCATAGCTTAGGCGTTTAAATGTTTAAGTGCATGTGTGTAAGTCACTTGGCTATTTCTTCAAGACTTGGTTCTGATAGTGAGAAATATCGCGACATCTGAGACTGTAGGTAAACTATCTAAAAAGTGTTGAGAAACACTTGATGTCAAAGGAGGTAGCATTGAGAAACACCTTTTTTTGTGAGTTGCCAAAGAAAAGCTAATGCACAAGGAGCCCTTAATAGGCTAAGTAGTTGTGCCCCCAAGATGAGGACAAGAAACAATTCCAAGTTAGGAAATGTGTTGCACAATGAGTGATTGAGACTAATAGACATAGGTGTAAGGGTCTCGAGTAGCGCATGTTTCCAGGTTTTCACCGCTTGGAAATATTTTTTCTTGATTCTGATAGTAATAAATATTGCGACATCGAAGACCGTAGGTAAACTATCTTAAAAGTGTTGAGAAACACTTGATGTCAAGTTGGGGGTAGTGTTGAGAAACATTATTTTGGAAGATACTGCCAAAGAAAAATCTCCTTGTGCAAGAAGATCCTTGATAAGCCAAACAAACTATGCCCCCCAGACTATGACAAGAGTTAATTCCAAGCTAGGCAAGGCAAGATAGAATAGTAAGGTAGATGGGCAACGAGCGTCCAACAAGCCTGATAGACATAGAGTTAATTCTTTTTTTTTTTTGCAGAGACATCAAAGTATTCAGGAATAGGCTTTGACTAAGATGCTCATTTTTTTCAAGACATTTTATATTTTTTAGGATTTTTTCAACATCATATATGGTTTTTAGGATTTTTTAGAATGACTTAGAGATTACTCACTCTCAAGCAAGATCACATCATTTTCTTCCAATGTCTAGCAAGGTATAGGACATGATGGAGTAGCAAGATGGTGTTTAAGAAAAGATGGATAGGTGAGGAATATGAAGCAAGTGAAAGCGATCCGGAAGGATAGACTCCTAAAGAGTACTCAAGCTAGGGAAAGATAGCCATATGAATCAAAATTTAGATAAGTGGTGAAAGAAAGGACCGAGTGATAGCGAAAGCATAAGCCAATAAGAAAGATTATGTAGAGGCATAGAAGCCAACAACAAGAGCATAATGACGAGACATCATGAAAGCAAGCAATCCAAAGAATGAACATGCCAAGAGAGTGCAATAATCAAGATCAAGGGGGTTAAGTGGATAGGATAGTGATAAGATAACAATAGGGATAAAGTTAGATATGAATGATTTGAGAGAATGAGAAGGATGGGGTGAGCAATAGATAAGATAGCCAATGCACTTGGATAGCTCAACAATGTCAAGATCAAAGAGAGAAGAGGGGATGGATTGATGGAAGAATTATTCATGATGCTTGTTTGCTAGGTTTACATCATGGTACTTATCCAAGGTGTCCCAAGAATTAGTTTTCACCATAGGATGAATTTTATTTCTCTTTACTTTTGCTACCAAGGTGTCACAAGAAGTGGTTTTCACCAAGGCAATTTTCATTTTTTTCATTTTTTTTTTCATTTTTTCTTTTGAATTTTTTGGAAAGAGCTCAATATTTTCCAAATTAGATAGCACTCTTATAGGAAAGATTACTCATGATAAGCAAAGACCATAAGAAAGTATGCTCAAAGATGTTGATAGGGTAATGGAAGGGAGAAAATAGGAAGAAGAAGGGTAGATGGAGGACAAGGTTGTAAGTTTTGAATAGATAGACAGAGGATGGATAATAGGAAAGTGTAGGCTTCAAAATATTGTATAAGGGTAGGTGTGAAAGTGGGAAAGGTCATCAAAGACACACACCTCGAAGGGTAGTGGAATGATTCAGAAGTTATGGAGCTTTAGGTTGAGATGTATGAAGTAGTGGAGTAATTTTGGAGGAAGATGTAATGGAAGGCTTCAAAAGATTGCTATGAACATGTTTAGAAGAAGATGAAGTGGAAGCTTTTGGAAGCTTGATTGTCAACTTTGAAGTATTTTCAATATTCAATTCCTTTAAGAAAGACTTGGGAATCCATATAGATTTAGAATCTTCATTGGATGTTTTAGAGCACATTTCTTTAGGTAATGGATTTAGGAACCCAAACTTTCTTTGGTTTAGCTCTTTGAGTAGTGGACCTTTGCGGTCTATTTTGCACCATTTCTTTCTTAGCATTCACATGTTGATTAGAGGAGACATAGTGAAATTTTGAAGATGGATTCATGCCTTTGTATTTGAGTTGATCATCCAAATTGCTTCCAAAAGACTTGAGACTTGTGGATGAATAAGGCCAATATGACTGGTTTATATTGAAAGGTGAATGTGAAGAGTTCAAGTATGTGTGTCTTCGTTGACCTTGAAATGTAAGAGGAGAGGTGGGAAATGGTAAGATAGGAGAAATGGGTGATGAGCTAGAAGTGGAAAATGGAGATGAAGGAACATAAGGTCCTAATATGGAAGGAAGTTCTAAAGGCACTAGCTTAGATGGATAAGGACCAAGAATAGACTTAGGAGATGCAAATGGCTAGTGGAAAGGAAAATTAGCATCTTTAGAGTGAGAAACATGGTCAAATCCATCAATATACTCATGAGTAACTTTGATAGGAACAACCTTTTTTAATAGAAACACTTGAAGCTTGAGCACAATTTTGAAGTGGATATGGAGAAGTAGAACATGAGAGGATGATTTGATCTTGACAAGTAGCTTTGGATAGCATAGGAAGAGAACTTTTCTCATAATTTTCAGTAAGATCAAGGGAAATAGTGGAAGTGGTGTCTTCATAATTCTTAGGAGGTGGATAAGACATAGGATATGGAGGACTAGAATTTTGAAGGAGATGAAAGGGTGCTTGATCTTGATCTGTCTTGACATTTATAGATTTTTCTTTTTGAGAGTCCTCTTGACATGGAGCCACTTCTAAGGAGAAGGGAGAAAGTATGGATTGCACGATAGGACCTTGAAGAGGCAATGAAGGACTAGCTGGAGTAGGAATAGTAGGCATATAATTGTATGAAGGTTGAGGAGTTTTAGTTGTAGTAGCATGGAAAAGGTTTGCAACCAAGTGAAGGTTAGCTTGAGTTTCTTTTAGAGGTAGCCCTTGAGGAGAGGCATAATCAATGTGGAAAGCATTAGGTTCTTTTTTTGATGGAGGCATGTTGGAAAGCTTTGAAGTGTTGGGAGATGCATTAGTGTTAGAAGAAATAAGGGTGTCATGGAGACCATCACTAGACATAGGTTCATCAACATGATATTGCTCAAGAGAAGTATCCTCATCACATGAGTTATTAGAGGTATCAAAAATCCCATCATCAATAAGATCTTGGATTTTATGCTTCAACTCTATGCAATTTGAAGATCTATGCTCATTATGTCGATGATAAGCACAATAGATATCCAAGAATGGGTTTCCATATGAGCTAGACTTAGGTAACATGATGAGCTTGGTGCCAAGAAGTGTTTGCAAAGTGTCATCATAAGAATCTTCCAAGGGAGTAAAAGTTCTATCAAAAGTATGTCTAGAGTATTTTTGTTGTTCCTCAAGCAAAAAACAAGCTTTCATGTCTTCATCATATTGGTCAAAGATAGGTTTGTCATGAATTTTTGGCATATGCTCCAAGGATGTATCATTTTCTAGCTCTCTAAAAAGGCCTTTAGATATAGTAGGCAAAGACAATTGATGTCTTGAAGTTGAGCATGTAGACCTAGAAGAAGAGGATGACCTTAAAGAGGGTGACTTGTGTACATATAGAGAACTAGAAAGAGAATCATCTAATGATTTTGTTTTTTCTTCAACCATTTTCTCAAATCTATCATATGTTTTTATCATTCCCTTAGTGAGACTAGTGTAAGCAGGGTCAAGGGTCTCTTCAAGTTTATTGTATTGAGTGCACAAGGGTTGCAATTCCCTAAAGAGCTCAAGCAACTCAGGATCATTTAGATTTGGTTGAAATTTGATAGCACAAGATTTCGATCCCATAGTTGTAGATGAAAAGCCAAGCATGAAAGAGACTAGAAGATAACTTGATGTTCAAACTATAAGAGGTAGAGTGTTCACTTTTCAAATAGAGGGTAGCAATGAGAGAATGACTTGTCAAACAATATGTCTAAGAGACTTATGACATGAATGAATCAAGTCAAGAGTTAGGCAAGAAGCCAAATATCCAAATAGCCAAGTAGATAGATAGGTAAAGACAAGTGAATGACTCTTCCAATCAAGCAAGACAATCAAGAGGTCAAGATAGCCATTTTAGCAAAACATACTCTAACATATAGCTTCCAGACCTAAGGAACCATGGTAAACCAAGTATAGATACCTTAGACAACCTAAGAACAAGCTCAGAGCAAGAGGAATCTAGTTTAGAAACTAGGTGAGACAATATAGTAACTCAGGCGATAGTTTGACAGCGTAAAATGTCGTACAATATTGTTCACAGTAACAGGATGACACTTTTTCTTGGTACAACAATTTTTCTTCAGCAATGTGACATAATTTAGTATAAGTAGGTGATATTAGTCAAAGTAACTAGGCAATACTTTTTTGGACAAAAAGTATCGTACGATATTTCTCCAGAAAGGATGCAATAGTTTGCTAGTGGATTGTGAAAAAAAGACAGTGTTGACCCAAAAGTTTATGTTTTAGTTTGACAATCAAGTAGTTTTTAGATTAGACAGTGTGAAATTTTAGTTTGGGTCAATAAACAACATGGTTTGTAGATGAGAAAGATATTTTTCATGTCTCAATTAGTTGAATAAGGGACAAAGCAACCTTGCCAACATGCATACCATGTGATATTAGAACAACTTTCTACTATGCTAATGCGATGTTTGATGTAAAAGAATGTTTACACAGGTTAGCACATTCCAAAACACTTGCTAAGCATTTCTACCTAAATGTCATGATTCATTATTCAACAACTCGGCCCATGCTAAGTGCTCCTTTGCCTCACACCAAGTGGTTTCCCACAAGAGATATTGGCTTTGTCATGGAAATGTCATAAGCATAACCAACGGAACACATATGGTGAGTGTAAAATCTTGGGGTGATCTAGGTAATCCACTAGGATCAATCCTTGCACCAAGAAGTTGAGCAAAAAAATAAGGTAGCTACTAACCTAGGGTGTTTAGAAAGGATTTCTGTTCATAGCACTCCTCTTGCTCCTGATACAGGACACCTCACCTTGCGATGAGTAACCGGTCTCACGACCACAAGAGTACCTTAAGCATTCCTCCCTAGTGATCTCCTCATGGTTGCAATCCCACAAGTGGTACATCTACTAAGGTTTTGTGTCCTCAATAGCCTTGAGATTATAGTGAGTCAAAATAGTCGAGTTCACTTGTCCCCACTTGGGTCATTCCTCTTGGTTGCCCAAGAGCAAGCCCTCTAAAAGATTCTAACTACAACAAATTGGATCCACTTTCAAGAATCAAGATTTTTGATTCACCACAAGGGTGAAGAGTATACTCTCCTATCTTGATTGTTTCCCCCAAACACACCAAGAAGCTTCAATTATCCCCTTGCTCTCGAAATCCCAAGGCAAGTCAAGATTTCTAATTCACCACAAGGGTGAGGAGCATACTCTCCTATCACCAAAAAATCCCAATCACAAGTTTAATGTGCCTACAAAATGAAAACAACTAGTATGATGTCGCACATGAAATAAAAAAAAACAAACAAGTTTGGTTTTTATGCGTTGGGCAGCCCTACAAACAAACGTTAGTAGCCCCTATGCATTTGAAGGTTTGACATGTGTTCTTTTTTGCTGGGGTTCTATTTTATTTTTTTGTCTTTGACATGTGTTCCCTAAAAAAACCACAAGTTAGAGTGTTGAAAGTATATAACAAACATGAGTTATGAAAATGTTAACACCTTAGCATGAGTTATGATGTCTACCATCCTAAATGAAAGCTTTGTTGACATATCAATCAAGTTTGTTATTAGTGACATACACTTATTCAGATTATAAGTATCTACCAAGCTTATTGTTTAGTTAACAATGTTAACCAAGCATTTTAGTTGTCACTGAGCTCTACAGTTACTACCAAGTCCTTTGGAAAAATTATAGTGTATACCGAGCAGTTACAGTTATCATGAAGATTAGCAATGTAAACTGAACATCTCAATGTATTCCGAGTTTACTAGTGAAAACCAAGTTGTGCAGTGGTTACCAAGTTCACAGTTGATGTGATGCTAGTCTAGTGTTGACCAAGCTACTCAGTGTTAACCAAGTGACTCAGTTTATACTGAGCTTGATGTGACAGTGTTTACCAAGCTATGCACTGGTAAACAAGTGATTCGGTTTATATGATGAGTTTCACAGTATTTGTCGAGTCACCAGTGCAAACTGAGTTCAAGACTACTTGGAAGTGATCAGTATGGACTGAGCTTCTATGTCTACTAAGTGCATGACAATGTCAAGCATTGGTAGTGGATGTCGAGTATCAGAACCTCATCGAGTTAGTCTTTAGAACCTGAGTGTCTACATTTGAGTTGACTTTGTAATATTTGTGTAAACTTGTATTGTGGTCGACTTTGTAATTGTATAATTGGATTGATATATATGTAATGTGTTGTATCATATCCAAAATATATATGAGGTATACAATATACTAAAATCTAATTAGAGAAGAACACAAAGAGAAAATTACAAAGGCTACAATAGTATAAGTAGCAGCAAAGATTCATCTATCATAGCATGGTAATTTGAACACTTAGAGGAATCTCATTTAGCAAACCAAGTTATAGATCGGAGATCAGCTATTGCTTCATCCTAATAGGTGGATCAATCAAATCCTTTAACAAGCTAGACCTAACAGTCTTATGCAAATCTCTTTATCGAGTGCATACTTCATTGTATGTTTGTAAATCCTTTAACAAGGTGGACCTAGCAGTCCTTATTGCTCCTAACAAGGTAGATCATCAGAAGTGATCAATGTAAGCCTTAACAGGAAAACTTTATACTATAGTATTAAAGCTTGTGGGTATCATCCCCACCCTAGTTTTACTTTCTATTTGGAAGGTTTTTGGGTCACCAAATCTATGTGTCAAAGTGTATGCTTTCATGTTTTTAGTTTCTCATGCATGCAATTAGATCAGAATTTTCATATTGGATTAAGTGTTAATTGGATTAAACTTTTATAAGTTTTAAAAGTTATTGATTCACCCCTCCCCTCTCAATAACTTAGCCTTTAAGAATATTTCCAACAATCGGTATCAAAGCTCTATGGTTCTCAGAGAAAAGTTTAATAGCTTGAGCAAAGATCAAAGGCCATGGAGATATTCAGACTTGACAAAGCTATTGACAATGAGAAGCTAGATTTGGAAATGGCTATTGCCCAACTCAAGAAAGCAAAGGAGCAACTCTCTCAATCCTTGAAAAGAAGAAAAGATCTTGCAATTAAAATGAATGATCATATCTACATTGAGAAAGAATTGAAGACTTTCATTCAAACAATCTAGATGAAGCCAATGAAGCAACCAAAGAACTCTTAAAAAAGACTAGTTCATTGCAAGAAGTAAGAAAACTAAGAAGAGAGCAAGAAATTCCGTCAATAAGATTATGTGAAGTTATGGAAGAGAAAAACAAGATAAGAGAAGAGATAGAAGGAAAGTACAGTGAAATTCAACACCTATCCCTTCAGCAAGCAAACTTCATTAATCAGCTCACAGATGCAAATGAAGAAATCATGAACCTAAGATCTAAAAATGAAAGATTTCAGAATGACCTAAACTTTGAAAGACAAATCAATGAAAGAATGATGAAATCACAAGCGGATATGAATCAATTGAATGAGAAAAATCTCTATAGACAAAAAGGAAAAGTAGGAATTGGATATACAGAAGAAGGAGAATCATCCAATCAAGGAGCTCAAAAGAATCAAAGACCTTTTTGCAATCATTGTGGTAAGATAGGTCATACTTCAAACAAATATTGGAGCAATGGAAAAGAAAAATTCAATGGAAAATGTTACAATTGTAATCAACATGGTCAAAGAGCAAATGAATGCAAAGAGAAACCAATATTTGAAGGCAAATGTCACAAATGTAAGAAGCATGGGCACAAATCATCAGAATGCAAAACCAAAATACTAAATCTAGCAGAACAAATTGTGAAAGCTATATTTGGTTGGGACTAGTAATTTGGACACATTTGAATGAATTGTGTAAAGCATCATTTGAGGAAAAGAGATACTACTAAAAGATGTTTCATTTGTATAGAACTTGGTCATCTTGCCAAGAACTACATGAATACTAGTAGAATTGAAGAAAAAAAGAAGGTAAAGGCTAATAACATCTAAAAATAGATGAGATAGCAATGGGTTCCAAAGTCTACTGAGAATGCAAGTCTAAACAATAATGAACAAGTCACTCAAGAATTGGGTAGCTCCACAATTTCTACTTGATTTCTCAAAGGAGAACTAGAACTAGGCTACCGAAGAAGACATCCAAAGCAGTTCCAAGTGAAAGGACAAAAGATTTGTATATGTATTCAAGATACAAAGCAATCACCAAGTAAAAGGGTACCAGCTACTATCGAGTTACTTTCCTTACCAAGTGAGGTCAAGTCATAGACTCTACCAAGTGAGGTCAGGAGTAACTAAATTTCATATGGTTACTGAATGATGGAAGACTCTATTGAGTAATCAATAAAAGTGAAGTGGATGATAGTCTACCACTTTGATCTACCATTCGTACCAAGCATTTATGATGAAATTTGATAAAAAGAATGAAATCAAAGTCATTTTTACTGTAAATTTTTGAAGAGAAAATTGTGCAGAGTGATCTTCAAGAGCATCCAAGCAATTTGAGTGAATTGTTACCAAAAGAATTTGAATTCTCTCAAACCCACTGAGTGAAGATAGCATCTAGCAACAACTAGGCAAAACAAGGATTAGACATGTTGGTTCATGGTGTAGAATGGAAAGCTCTAGACTTCAAGCTCACTCCTACAATCGCTAAAACCCTCATCCATGACAATATTTTTTCCATAGTAGACCACATGATTAAGTTGTCAGCAGAAGTGCGGATTGCACTACACATATGTAAGGTCTTGTAGGACAATTGGGACAAAACTTTGGCTATCATACTCGAGGTACATTCAAACTTTTTGTCTCATTTTGGTATTAATATGTAAATATATAGAATAAATCTTTGGCATTATTGTCAAAAAGGGGGAGAAG
This sequence comes from Cupressus sempervirens, assembly GCA_028749045.1. Taxonomy (NCBI): domain Eukaryota; kingdom Viridiplantae; phylum Streptophyta; class Pinopsida; order Cupressales; family Cupressaceae; genus Cupressus; species Cupressus sempervirens. The sequence goes on along the minus strand of CM053784.1, from coordinate 427,547,277 downwards.
ATATGGGAATGATGAGTTATGGGGGAGAAAGATGTAAGAATTGGTACATAAGATGAAAAGGAAATGGGGGAGATATATGTGAGATAAATGTAAATAATGATTCAAAAAAGAATGTATAGCAAGTGTATATTGTATATAGAAAGGAGATGTATTCAAATGTATAGTATATTGTATAGGAGCCTTACCATGTACAGAAACATATCTTACAAAACCAATTTTGGAAAATCTCAAAAATAGTATACTCTACGGAGCTAGAACCACAAGGTGATGGATAAAGATATTTAAGAACTTTTTGAATTCAGTCTTGGCTAATAAGTGTTTTTTTCACTAATGCCAAATGGGGAGATTGTTGACATATCAATCAAGTTTGTTATTAGTGACATACACTTATTTAGATTGTAAGTATCTACCAAGCTTATTGTACAGTTAACAGTGTTAACCAAGCATTTCAGTTGTCATCGAGCTCTACAGTTGCTATCGAGTCCTTTGGACAAATTCCAGTGTATATCGAGAAGTTATAGTTATCCCTCTTAGTAACTTAGCCTTTAAGAATATTTCCAACAAACTCGACTATGGGGGAATTTTTTTATTTTTAAATTTGTTATTTTTTATACACGTAAAACAACTTAGAAAAGGTCAAATCCTACAAAACTATTAAAATTCAAATTTCATTTTATACTCTCTTTTTTCATTAGTATACCATGAGTTTGTCCAAAAATAACAGCAAAAAACTATAAAGAAACCTTTGTTAGATAGTCACAAACTTGAAAAAACCAAAAAGTAGCAAGCAACAACTAAAAAACTAACAATAGCACCCAAATAACAAGAAAATTTAAGCCAGGCAATAGTTTTTGTTGGAAGACCATCATACAATACTTCTCAATATACCCACGTGACAGTTTTTCTTCTTATAATATTTCTACTTAAGCCAGGCGATAAAACTTACTATATTGAGGTGATAAAGTGTAGTATGGGAGTATGATACTTTTATTGGAAAAGTATCACATGATAGTACAAACAAATGTTGTATGATACTAGCAAAGTATTGCTCGAAATCTGTTATTGTAAAAAAAAAGAAAGTGTGGACAAAATGCAAAAAATGCAATAAGATGAAGAGCAAAACTAAGATGTTCTACCCCATGGTGGGTGCGAAAATGTACACTTTAAATGTGTCATACTCTAAACCCTTCTATCCAAGTGATTCCATGAATTCAAAATGCTTGGATGCCAGCTTAGAGCTCTCTATCCACAAAGTGCAAGAAAGTATGTTTCAAGCATAAGAAGGCTCTCAGCCGAGCCTTAGAGATACTCTTCTTGCAAATAAACCATGCAATGGGAGGTTCTCTTATAGGCAAGATGCAAACATGCAAATGTCCACAAAGAATGCCTCGAGAATGTCATGCAAATGTAGACTAAACTAGTAGGAATATTCAAAATGCAGCTACGTTAACAAGAATGAGAGTGTTGCAAACCAACCTAGTTATGCTATGTGAGATAGATTATTACAAAATAGAAACTAAACTAACATGCAACATGATTCTAAGCTAAAATACCATGGTATGAGAGAATGTAGACAAGAAATAGAAGTTCTCCACAAATGCTCTCAAGAATTTAAATGATAAACCCACAGCATAACAATACTCTAGAGTGTGGATCCTTTGAAGAGGAAAACTCTCTCTCTTTTAAAGTCGTACAGACGGTGGAGATCAAGATCAAGATGATGGAAGATCAAGGGTGGAGTTTGAAAATGAGATTGAACAAATAGTTGACATTGCATATGAGACAAAAAGAGTATTTTCCTTTAATTTGCAAAATAGAAAATGTGTTTTATGTGTGCACATTGAGTGGGTTAGAAGAAAGGGGGCTTTTATTTAATTAAAAGGAGATATGTTATTTTAATCAAATAATGAACTTAGGATAGTATAGTCAAAACTATAGGTTATAATCAAATTAATTGATTTATAGCAATTTGGCCTAGGTAAATGATTAAATAATTTAGCCAAAATGCGAAGAAGGGGGCTAATAGTCTAGATGACCATTTTTAGGTGATTACACATACTGGTATTGCTGTCACTCTCATCTTCTTTTGAGGTTTTTCCCTTTTGGGTAATGCAATTGGCATGCCATATAGAATATCTTGTTGCATTAATCTACTTCCAATTTGTAATAATTTGATCCTTTGTAAGCCTTATTTTAATCTCTATATGATGAAAATATTTATATAAGAGTAGCTCACTCCAATAGAATATTTCAAATTGCTATGATTCTGCATTTGGGATGTCGCAGAACTTTGGGTACACATTGACTATGGCTTTTACCTGTCTCTTTTTCCACTTGCTTTGTTTACGATTCACATAATAAGTGTATGATCCTATAGATTCAGAAAGTGTTAGTGTTTCAAGCTCTAGGGGTTGTTCAATGTAGCTATGCAAGTAGGTAGACTGCACTTAGCTTTCACCCTTTCTCTTTGTTATATGTGTTAACACATTTCATCAAACATTCAAGGATGTGAAAGGATGACTGCATATGATGAGTGGTAGTTTTTGGAGCATGACATGTTTCTTGTGCCCCTATATCACACTCTGCAACAATCTTTGTTATAAACTTTCATCGAGGGTTGGCATGTCTTCTTGTTGTGTTGTTGATATTTTTCTTAGCATATTAGTACAAGTATCAGATGCTTTCTCTACTTTTGATGCATATTTGGTGATGTACTTGAGAACAAGGGCTTGAGAGATAACTGACTAACAATCTATTAACATGTCTTTGTTGTGTATGTTTAGCCTATCATTGTTTTGTGCAGGTTTGCATTTTTTAATCCCATCACTGTCACATGATAGAGTGAATATATTTTGTTCTTTCCATAGAGTTTTGTCTTGACACTTCTTTTTTACCCTTTTTCTACAAACATGTTCCCTCTTTACACTTTTTGTGTCTCTAAACATAGTTAATAATTTCTTCATACTCATGTACATGATCTATAGTGAATATCTCAGTTGTGTTCAACAAGCATGGATCATCTAGTGAAGCCCAAAATATTGTATTGCTTCTATGAGTTGCATCTTGAGGGTTCCAAGCATGTATATACATGTCAAAAAAATTGTGTGCTTTTTCAACTTCTACATCATTCCTCCAATCATTTTTTTTCCATATCTAGTGCATTTTCTAGCCAAATAAGTCCATGTATGTGTGTAGTCCCTCTATGTTACCATTCATATTTGTACTAATAGACTTTTGCACCAAGAAGTTTTCTGATCACCTCTTCACGAAATATTGTGAATCACTGATGCAAGTATAATGATGTGGTGTGGGGGTTGTTTATTATGTTTTCCAAGCATTATTTTCTTGACCACAATTTGATAGGTGTGTCATATGTAAACAAACATTATAGATTTGGCTACTTTGTGTCTATTGCACTTAATATGAAAAATAATGTTGGTGCTCCTAGTTGATTGATCATGTTTGTTAAACCTGACTAATACTTTTTCCAATATGGTCTTGTGCCTCTGATTGAAGATCCAAAGTGCATAAGTTCCTCTACAAGTTATGAGTCAGGAAGATTTCTAGATGACTGCAAAGACTTTCAATGGTGACTGGTATCTTCTCTTTAGTGTATATCTCCATGAACACTACTACAAGGGCTTGACTATGATGTCACATCATAAGATTGTAGATAAATATTAGAAATGTTAGTTTGTGGTGATTGATCAAGGAAGTATTGTACATGCTGTAACTAATTTTAACCCTAAATTAGTAAAAATACCTGTATAAAAGGGATTAGGGTTAGGGATTATTTCATAAGGTGTGAGTAAAGATTGCTTCTTGCAGTAGTATTGAGTTGTAAGAGATTATGGATTGTAATTAGGTTGTAATCACTAGATTGTAATAATATTAGACTTGTTATTTGGTGGATGTAGCCCAATGATTGGATGAACCCCATTAAATCTTGGTGTCTTGTGTTCTCTTTTGTGTGATCTATTATTTTTAGATATTGTTTATATTTGCATGTAATTTTTATTTTTGTCCATGATTTTATCCTAACAAGTGATATAAGAGCCTAGTTTTTTTTCTAGTTATCCTTTGTAGGAAAGTCTCATGGTTGAGTGGGAGTGATGGCAGATGAGGGTAAGCTAAGGGTTGACAAGTTTAATGGGCAGAACTTTTAGTCATGGAAGATACAAATGGAGGACTATCTTTATTAGAAGGATTTATGGAAGCCGTTGGAAGAAAAAACTAAGAACCGAGGACCTATGACAAATGAGGACTAGGAGATTTTAGATAGAAAGACACTTGGAAGCATTAGATTATATTTAGCACCATCTGTGACATTTAAAATTACAAAAGTGAAGACAACAGAAGAGTTGATGGAAACCCTAGCGAAATTGTATGAAAAGCCCTCTGCTTCAAATAAGGTATTTCTCATGAAGTGTTTATTTAATATGAAAATGGCAGAAGGTGGATTTGTTGCAGATCATTTAAATGAGTTTAATACTATTACTAGTCAATTATCTTCTATGGGTATTGATTTTGATGAGGAAATTAGGGCTCTCTTGATCTTGTGTTCTTTGCCTGAAAGTTGGAATGGCTTGGTAATGGCTATGATTAATTCTGTTTCTGGATCTAATACCCTAAAATATGATGATGTAATCAATGTTATTTTGAGTGACAAAACTCGTAGGAAAACTTCAGGTTGATCTACATCAGGAAGTGCTTTGAACACATAAAGTAGAGGCAGAAAGATTGAAAGAGGAAATAATTTCATAAGTTGTGAGAAATTAAGAGGAAAGTCAAAGGGGAAAAGGTCTTGATCAAGAGGACCAAAAAACTGTTGGTATTGTGGGAAACTAGGGCATAAGAAGAGAGATTATTGGACTTGAAAGAAAAATGAAGGAGATAAACTAGAAGGGAATAAGGAGGCAAATGCGGTAAGTACCAAATTTTAAGAGGATGCTTTGCTTCTGTCTTTAGAAAGTGTTGATGATTCATGGGTTTTAGATTCTAGTGCTTCATTTCATGCTACATCTCATAGAGGTTATCTCATTGATTATGTCCAAGGGGATTTTGGGTTTGTTTATTTGGGGGACAATGAACCTTGTTAGATTGTTGGAAAGGGAGAAGTTAAGATTAAGATGTAGAATGGGAATAATTGGCTACTACATGATGTAAGACATGTTCCAAGGCTGAGTAGAAATTTAATTTCAGCAGGGCAACTTAGTGATGAGGGTTGTGTAGTTACTTTTAATGATAAAAATTGGAAGGTTTCAAAAGGTCCACTTGTAGTAGCAAAATGTGTGAAAGTAGGCACCTTATATCTTTGTACAAGTCATACTATTACTTCTACTTTGATTGTTTCAGAGAAAAATGAATGTTCAAGAATAGTTGTTATAGTTGAATAGGGAGAACAAATAGTTGCTGTAGATTTTGATACAATGTTGTGGCACAACAGACTTGGGCACATGAGTGAGAAAGGTATGAAAGTACTTCATTTAAAGCAAGTTTTACTAGGCCTGAAATGTGTTAATATGAATTTTTGTGAAAGTTGTGTTTATGGAAAATAAAAGAGAGTGAGTTTTGTGAAGATTAGGAAGGAAAATAAAAGTAAGAAATTAGAGCTTGTGCATACAAATGTATGGAGACCAGCTTAGGTATCTTCCCTTGGTGGCTCTCATTATTATGTTACATTTATTGTTGATGCAACTAGAAAAGTATGGGTTTATTTCCTTAGACAAAAATATGATATATTTCAAACTTTTAAGAAATGGAAATGCTTGGTTGAAAATGAGACTGGTAGGAAATTAAAATGTCTTAGATTTGATAATGATGGTGAGTATTGCAGTCATGAATTTGGAGATTATTGATCCACTAATGGTATTCATAGACAAAAAATTATTTCGAGGACTCCACAAGAAAATGGAGTGGTTGAATGCATGAACAAGACTATAATGGAGCGTGCAAGGAGCATGAGGTTACATGATGGGTTGCCCTTAAACATGTGGGAAAAGGCTATCAATACTATTGTATATTTGATTCATGGAGGTCCCTCTACTCCTTTGGGCTGTAGTATTCCAGAGGAAGCATGGACTGGTAAGAAGGTGAGTTATTCTTTTGTCAAAATCTTTGTTTGTGAAGCATTTGCTAACCGAGCTAGAAGCTAAGTCAAATAAATGTGTATTTGTCAGATATGGTATTGATATTTTTGGTTATAGGCTTTGGGATTTTGAAAATCATAAAATTATAAGAAGCAGGGATGTCATATTCAATGAGAAAGTGTTGTACAAAGATCTATTGCAGCAACATGAAAGAAAGAAGATGATTATGTAGTGCTGGATGATACTCCAAAAGATGATGTTCCAACAATTCCTTGTGATGTGCAGCAACTGAAACAACAAATACCACACACACCAGTGAATGTTTGACAGTCAACAAGGCTAAGTATGTTGGAGTTGATGAAATCCAACTCCGTAGTCGCCAAGATCACCTACATGCAAAATAACCCGTCGAAGGGAAACCAAGAAGGAAGAGGTGGAGCTTGGAAAAACCCTAAATGGACATGAGAGAGAGAGATATTGCAAAACAATGAAATTGTATTTACAATGGAATGCAATATGAGTTATGAAATACAATGAGGGAGCTCGAATATAAAGAACTCGAGGAATCTCCTAGAAGATGCTAGGAGATAAGTGTGACAACTAAGCATACATCCACATTAGGTGGAAAGTCCTCAAACAAGGTGAGAGGATAAGTATGACTTAGGAGAGAACAAACTCCCATATTGTCAACAACTTATAACTAACTCGTAGACTACAACTAATAAATGCATTTATCTAAGTAAGCTTAAGTAAATAGAATAAATAATTAGTAAATTAATTATTTACTCTAACACCTCCTCTTAAGTGCAACTTAGGGAAATGCCTTAAGCTTACAAAACTAAGAAATGTAGAATGGGTCCGAGCAATGAGGCCATGTTAGGTACCCATTGTATATGAGAAATATGTTAGCAAGTAATACTAATCTATTAAGAAAACAAAGCATTAACTAGCATAAAAGACATAACATACATGAGAGATAAAGTGAAACCCTCAAATGAGAATATGAGCCATGGAATGGCTCTCCCAATGAGGATAGTCACTTGATTTAGGGATGAGTCTATTTTATAGGATTTGGAATGTATGCTCAAGCTTCAAACTAGCTTCAATGGAGATTTTTGGGATTTTTGGTGTGGATGCATGCAAAAGTATGGATTTGGCTTCAAAATGGCATTATAACTTTACTTGATGGATTGTGATTGAAATGGCTTGGGAGGGGATTCAATTTATAGGCTAAGGGCTTGAGGGATGGAGGGCTAAGATGGAAGGAAAGATGAAAGCTTAAGGAGGGCTAGGATGCACTCAAAAGGGAGCACATGGATTGTGCTTGTTTAGCACCAATCAGGGAGTGACACATGTCACAAGGTGAGTGGATGGAGGAAAGGGGAAGGATGAGTCAACAAAGGAGGCTCAAAGGATAATATCTTCATAAAGACCTTTCATTATGGCTTGTAAGAGCTTGTAAGAGTCTTTATGGCTTTTGTAAGAGCATTCATTGTTGGGTGGTTGGGATGTTTTGGAGGGAGTTGAGATTGTTGACTTTCTTTGGCTTAAGAAAGTCTTAAGCTTGTTTAGAGAATGTGACAACATTAGGGGGTGGATTAGGCTTGGGTTTAGGATTAGATTAGGGATGTTAGAGATTTGCAAGTGGATGGCATTCATGAGGGTGGGTGAGTTAGTGGCTAAGCTTGGTTAGTATGGGTGGATGGGGTGGATTAGGCTAAAAAGGGGATTTAGGATAGGTTAAGGGTTATTAGATTTGAGGGTTTTATTTATCAAATAGGTTTATTTAATAAATGGGGATTTTGGAATTAGATAGAAAAATAAGATTTAATTGATAAATAATAGGTTATTTGATTTATCAATTAGGACTATAGATGATTAATTAAATTAATCAGCTAGGGGATGGCAAATGATTAATTAAATAAGCATTTAATTAATTATGCCTTTAGAGATGGCTAAATAGGATTACCAAAGCGGTGTAATCAAATTTAGGTGTCTACACCCATGAACAATGCAACAAAATGCAACCTCTATAAACGGGGAAAGAGAGAAAACCATGTGGGAAAAAGCCTCCCCCAAAAAGAGGTAAGAACCTACTGAAGAACTAAAGAAGCCTCCAACTAGGGGAATGTCCCCTAAAATAGGAACAAGGAGTGATCATGAAGAGCATCATTGAAGCAAGAAGAAGCTACAAAATCTGCCATCAAAAAGAAACTGCTGATCCGAAGAACCTAGAAATTGTTGTTCTGAAGAACCTCCATGGAAGAAGAAGGCATGAATCGAGCGTGTCTATATGGTAGATGATCCATCTCACCGAAATGCATAGGTAGCCAACCACTATAATCGCCTCGTATATAGGATCAACCACTGAATACATAGTTTACACTATCAAACCATCGAACTAAGGATGCATTGGAGCAACAACATAACCCCCCCTTAATGTCGATGGGGTGAGATGACAGGCAACTAAGAAGGTGGGCCAAAAATCTCCTACAGACGAACCAAGAATGACGAGAGAGGAAGAGGTACAAACAACTATAAAGACACGGTCACACTGACATTACATGGGGCTAATGTCGTGGAAGGGACATTCACTTGACAAAGGGAGAAGGCATAAAACAACAAACAACTATCCCCTCCATGGTGCTTTATAAAAATAGTGCATGTACAACTGTCTCAAAAAACAACGTTCATGAACCCGAATGCAAAAGTGGCACTTTATCTTAGTGCATATACAAAAGTTCTTACAAATGATGTCTATAATGATTAGAACATGAAAAAGCTGACACAAAAGAAAGTACAGCAAAAAAAAAAAACCATGTCAGGAAAACGATCCTCAGACCTAAAACACCCAAGATATCCACCATATAGAAAAAATGGCAAAAACATGATATAAATAACATGGGCCAAAATCTAAAGAAAAGGACTATATTTTTGAAAAGATGACAAAACCAGCTTTCCAAAAATATAATGTTATCAAAAAACTGACATGGGACGCAAAAGATATGCATGCCGGAGTCAAAAATAGAACTTCAAACTTCAATTGAAAAAAAGACAATAAAACTGCATCAAAACCTAAAAATACCTATACCAATGTCTTTGTCTTGGAACCAGCTTTTCGGCACTTCTTTCGGATCATAAAAATACCTTCGTATGCTCAAGTTATCGCCAAAAATTGAAAGTAGGTCCAAAATGACCTTGGAGTGGTGCAAGAGGTGGATGATGTAGTGCTAACGTCATGCTGATGTTAGCATTTCACGAGCAAAAATTTGATGGCTTGAAGGCCATCACCGCAAAAAAGAAAGCCATGTGGCATGCCACGTGGTAGGTCCATGTGGTAGCCACGTGGCAATGATGATGTGGCAGGTGATGTGGTAGTGGCTACGTGGCAAGGTGCCATGTAGCACATGTGCCATGTGTCACACCACATGGTGTTGACTGTGCACAAAATGCTGACATAGGTGGCAGGCACAACTGAAGTGGAGGAACGGCTGAGCAAGAGCATAAATCGCTAACAGAGGTGTAGAAAATTGGAAGTGCCACCGGTTGAAGCAGCACGCTGGTCGTAGAGGAGGCTGAGCGGTGACTGAATGCAGCAAAAGGGGTGTTGCCGGCTTTGGAGAGTCACAGGCAGAGTGCGGGCAACCTCGCAATGATTGTTGGGTAGTGCTGTGGTGGTGTAGCCTAGCGTTGCCTTTTATTTATTTTTTAAAACCCTAAATTGTCCGCACGACCATACAAAAGCCCCTGATCTAAATTCTTTTTTGCCTCCTGGAGCGCTATCTCCAAAATTGACAAATTTTATATGAATCCCAATTGTAAACAGCCTTCCAGATCTAATGGCAGAGTCTATTTGGGCCTAATGTGCTCCAAAAAAATGCTCTACCCCTGATTTGAAGAAAAATGTACAAACAAACTAGGGTTTGTGACTTCAAATCACAGCTTCAAAAATCCTTCAACGAAGTAGCAGCAGGAAGGCTCTAATACCGTGTTGGAGTTGATGAAATCCAACTCCACAATCACCAAGATCACCTACATGCAAAATAACCTGTCGAAGGGAAACCAAAAAGAAAGAGGTGGAGCTTGGAAAAACCCTAAATGGACATGAGAGAGAGATATTACAAAACAATGAAATTGTATTTACAATGGAATGCATTATGAGTTGTGAGATACAATGAGGGAGCTCGAATATAAAGAGCTCGAGGAATCTCCTAGAACAAGCTAGAAGATGCTAGGAGATAAGTGTGACAACTAAGCATACATCCACATGAGGTGGAAAGTCCTCGAACAAGGTGAGAGGATAAGTATGACTTAGGAGAGAACAAACTCTCGTATTGTCAACAACTTATAACTAACTCCTATACTACAACTAATAAATGCATTTACCTAAGTAAGCTTAAGTAAATAGAATAAATAATTAGTAAATTAATTATTTACTCTAACAAAGTAGACCTCCAAAAAGATTTTCTCCTTCATTATAATCTATTTTACTAACAGATGCTAGTGAACCTGAATGTTATGTTGAAGCTATGCAGGTGGATAATAAGATTCAGTGGGAGTCTACTATGCAAGACGAAATGGACTCTTTGCTAAAAAATGAGACTTGGGATTTATGCAAGTTGCTTGTAGGTAAAAGGGCTTTACTAAATAAATGGGTTTATAGGTTGAAAGAAGAGGATGGAGGTAAGAAAAGATTTAAATCTAGGTTAGTGGTAAAAGGATTTGCATAGAAAAAGGGCATTGATTTTGATGAGATATTCTCTCCTGTTGTTAAAATGACTTCTATTCGCACTATTTTAAGTATTGTAGCTACTGAAGATTTGTATTTGGAGCCACTTGATGTTAAAACAACCTTCCTTCATGCTGATTTAGATGAAGAGATATATATGGCACAACCACAGGGATTTGAGGTCAAAGGTAAGGAGAACTTAGTGTGCAGATTGAAGAAAATTTTATATGGCTTAAAGCAAACACCTCAGCAACGGTATCTGAAATTTGATAGTTTTATGCATGAGCATGGATATTCCAGGTGTCATTTAGATCATTATGTTTACTTTAAGAGGTTGGATGATGATAACTACATTATTTTATGTTTATATGTTGATGATATGGTTGTAGCTGAGTCTAACATGGATCACATTAAGGGGTTGAAATGCCAGCTAGCACATGCATTTGCTATGAAGGATTTGGGGGCAACAAAACAAATCCTTGGTATGAAGATTTGCAGAGATAGGAAGAACAAGAAATTGACATTATCTTAGGCTAATTATGTTCCTAAGGTGTTGCAACGTTTCTCTATGGAGAATGCTAAAGCTATTAGCACACCTTTACATGGTCATTTGAAGTTGACTAAGGAGATGTGTCCCAAGACATAAGAAGAAGAGGATAAGATGTCCAAGGTACCTTATGCTTCAACTGTAGGAAGCTTGATGTATGCTATGGTATGTAAAAGGCCAAATATTGCACATGTAGTGGGAGTCGTTAGTAAGTATACGAGTCATCCAAGAATTGAGCATTGGAATGTAGTCAAATGGATTCTCGAATATTTGAGAGGAATATCCAATAAGTGTTTACGCTTTGGGGGCTCTACTATTGATTGATAGGGATATGCTGACTTAGATTTGGTAGGGGATATTGATACTAGGCAGAGTACTACAGGTTATGTATTTATTGTTGGTGGGGTAGCCGTGAGTTGGGTTTCTCGATTGCAAAAGGTTAATGCTTTATCCACTACAGAGGCAAAGTATGTTGTTGCTACAAAGGCAACCAAGGTGATGATATGGCTTCAGTTATTCTTGGAAGAATTGGGACACCCTTAGAGGGATAATTATTTATTTATAGATGGTCAAAGTGCCATTCATCTTGCAAAGAATTTAGCTATGCATTCAAAGACAAAACACATTCAAATGCGATACCATTTCATTCGGTCAGTTTTGGATGATGGATAGTTAAAGTTGGACAAGATACATATAGATGACAATCCAATAGATATGTTTACAAAGGTAGTGACAAAGGAGAAGCTGAATTCTTCTTCAACTTCAGTTGGTCTTCTAGACTGAACAAGAATAAAAGAATAATAGAGTCCAGGGTGGCTTGATCTAGTGGGAGCCCCATGTGGTAGCGATATTGCTACAGGATCAATCTCCAAGTGGTAGACTATTGTTTAGTGTGGAGCTTGATCAGTCCTCAAGTGGGAGATTGTTAGTTTGTGGTGACTGATCAGGGAAGTATTGTACATGTTGTAACTAATTTTAACCCTAAAGTAGCAAAAATACTTGTATAAAAGGGCTTAGGGTTAGGGATTATTTCACAAGGTGTGATGCAAAAATTGCTTCTTGCAGTGGTATTGAGCTATAAGGGATTACAGATTGTAATCACTGGATCATAATAATATTGGACTTGTTGTTTGGTAGCCGTAGCCCATGGATTGGGTGAACCACATTAAATCTTGGTGTCTTGTGTTCTCTTCTGTGTGATCTATTATTTTTTGATATTGTTTATATTTGCATGTAATTGTTATTTTTGTTTGTGGTTTTATCCTAACAAGAACTGAGGATGCCTTCCAAACCTATGGTCATGAAACCTCATCAAGTGTGATACATACTCATGGAATTGTACTTCTCATAGTCATGGTTGCATGTGTTGTGCATATCCTATTGGGAAGAGAGTGGGAAAATCCATATCCAACAAGCCCTCAATATTGTATTCATTTATTGGAGAAGAGTTTATTTTAGGCCAGTTGGTGGCATCATCCATATTGTCCTCTAATTCCAATGTTTTCTTAATAATTTCTAGCTCACTACATCTATTCGAAAATTTAGACATGAATGATGATGTGCATGGAACATTATTTTTACTTAGATCTCCATCAATTTCCATCTCTTCATCTAGTATTGCTATCTCTTCCTCTGTTTCAATGCTATGAAGCATGCTTGAAATATCTATTCTTATTTCGAGGATTTTCGCTAAGCATTCAACATCTATGGTGACATTTTTGTAATATGGGTCATGCCTTACTTTTTATTGTAGTGCATCTATAACATGACTTTTACTCATGTAACACTGATAATAATGTCCTTATGTATGCAGTCTTCAAAATTTATGAGCACATCTAATTCTTGTATTCTTCATGGAAGAACTTTTGCAATACTTTTTATGTCATGTGCAAAGCTTATTATGTATTCATTATATTTATATTGGCCCCCAAAACTATGGTTGACTTGCAATACTAGGTTGTTTCTTGCAATAAGCATCTCTTCCACCTAGGTTAATCTTTTCAACACCAAAGGCTACTCTCATCAGTCCATGTTGTTCATTGACGAGAATCGATGTATCATTTTCTCTTTGAAGCATCTCATGCAAGATGTATTTGAGCTTGATGACTGGAAAAGCATGCCTAGATAACATTCTTTGCATTTATGCATATTTGTAAGTTTGCCAAGGAGTCTAGTCAGTGTTGAAATCTTTTTAATGTTGTCATAAAGTTAGCATTGGTATCTAGTGGTGTTATGACTTTTGACTCCTGCTATTCTTGGGCTCCTCTATGTGATGCATAGTATTGTCAATTGTAATCTTGTTGTCCCTATCTGTCTATGCCTTTTACATGTCTACGAATAGCTATTTCATCTTTATGGTGTGCATAGTATTCTCATTTTCTTTTATGAGCTTGCTCTCTTTGGATTAGTATTCGCTTAGAATCAATTTCACTTTTCTCATTACAAGAGTCCACTATCTGGATTTCATAATTACATGTTAGGTTAGGGTTTTCATCATAATTACATTTATTAAGAAAGATAAAAATGAATAAGCCAACTATTATGGACAATCTAAACTCTTATTTAATTCCTATATTTTTGATAGGAAATTTAATTCTTATATCAATCTTATGTTAAATAAATTAACAAATAGAAATCTAAATTTCAAGTACTATAAATTTAATTTAATCCAATATCAACAAAGAAAACTTTAAAAAAATATATCTAATATATAATTCACCATCAATCACATAAATTAGAAAATGTTGTATGATATAATAAATATTTATATTTTGGATTACGGTAAAAACAGGTTTTGAGGGAACCTGAAACCCCATACAAAAAACAAAAAAGATATATGAGATAGAGTAAGAGCAACAAAAAACCTAGGTTTTACAAGGATCTAGAACCTAAAAAGTAGCATACAAACATAAACCACCTAAAAAGAAAAAATAATAGTAAAAGACATCCAACATAGAGAGACACAACCAAAAACCTAGACCAGCAACTAGAACCAACAAAAAAAGAAGAAGAAATTACCTTGTTACTCTAGTTCCTTCACAACCTTTGTCAAATCTTTGGTAGTATCAACAACCTCCTAAAGGAGACCCTTAACATTAGAGATAGGGACAACTTCAATGGTCCTTTTTGTGCTCAACCTAGTCCTTCTGCTAGGTCCACCAGTCATTCGGGTAGGCATAGGGGAAACAGTTTCCTCATTGCTCCTCCTACCAATGCTAACTGTCACCACACATAGGCTGGTAGTAATCATGTCCAACTGTTGGCCACTATCCTTAACTAGTTGCCTCAACCCAGCTTCATAGGCAATCGGTTTCTTAGGAATGTTACTGATTTTTCCTTCTAGCTCAATATTTATAGTAATGACATACATAAATTTATCTTTTTTTTATATATATGTATCTTATGATTAAACATTTCTGCAAGAAGACAAATAAATAAAGTATGACAATTTAATATATTAAACTTATTTATAAAACTTTGATAAATTTTCATCATTGAAATATTAAATACAAAATACTTGATTAATGTTTTTAAGATAATATTTAATTTTCAAACCTACTTTACTATCAAGGTAGTCACCTCTATCAAATCAATCTTGTGATATTTCACTAATAACTAATAATTTTCAAAATAATTTATTTTTTAATTCTCTTTATACATAGTTTCATGGAAGATGTGGCATAGTCTATTCAAGCCTTCATACATGTCTTGATTCATTGACACTAGCATCTATACGAACTGAGCTCAATTTTGAGTTTTTTTAAACGATAGAAAGAAAGCATATGATTCACATTTTCTCAATTTTTTTCAGCTCTTGGTTGCCCTTGTAAGTTCATAGTGATATGAAGGCCCAAAAATGGACATACACATGGCCAAGTCCGAGGCCATAGAAGAAAAGGCTTATAATCATGATGACCTCATCCAGATATTGAGTACAAGAAGCAAAGTTTAGTTGAATGCCACTTTCAATCATTACAAAGATGAATATGGTCATCATATCAACAAGGTCTCCGTACAACCTATATGTCTAAAAACAATTACTGTTTCATTCCCCTCCCATGCTCGGACTGTCTTTAAATGACTATTTGTACTTTATTATTATCTAGAAATAGATATGTGATTTGTCCATAACAAATAATATCAAAGAAAAGAAGAAGAACTAAAGAAGAAACTCATCTAGAATAGTATATGTTCTTCTTTTTGCTGTAAATCTAATATAGAGGCTTAAATATATCTGTCACTTGAGTATATTGTCAAATCTTTATGTTTGACTTTGAGTAACAAGCAGTTTTACTAATGAATGAATAACAAAATATGAAGTTAAAAGTAGCATGGAAGTGATGTGGGTCATATTGTTATCACATTTTATCTATATTTGGAATTGCTTGAAGTGGTTGGTTATCACTCAAGCTTCTAATCAATTAAAATTAAGTATTATTATTATTATTATTTATAATCACTTATCAATTAAAATTAAGTATTTTGTTAATCTGAATATTTGTTTTCAATATCGTTATATCAATATGTCAATTCAATACAATATTTGGAATGACCTGAATTGGTTACTAGTCATGCTTTGATATAATTGATTAATGTAATTGAATAGCAATAATACTTGATAAAGATTTTTTCTTTTAAAAAATACTTTAAAAAATATTTAATTAGTATGTCATTTTCCTCATATTTTGATAATAGTTTGTCACCTATGTGGTAGCAATGCTCATGGCCAGAGTTTTTGAAAAAAATAATTGCTAATCACCAAGAATTTATTTCAAATTAAATTATACCCCATTTTATCGTCTTCTACTACCAGTTTGGGCATTAATTACGGTGAGTAAAACACATACACCAACTTTGATAGCCCAAAAAACAATACTCCACTAAGACAAAATCAACAGACCCTCTCATGCAACATTAATATGGTTTGAACAAAAAAAACATTGAACGATTAACTATGGAAAAATAGATATTTTCTCAAAGTCTTCTTCCACATTTTTGAAGCTATTAATTTGATAATATCAATTTTTGGGATTTTATATTTTTTAATATCAACTTTATATGAAAAATAAATAAGATTGCCACAAGGGCAATGATAAGTTGCCTATTGGAATTGTAGCAGTATGCGTGCTGGTTAACAATGGAGTTTTTAAAAATTGAGTTTTATCACATGCAACCATCAATACAATACGTTTACTGTCATTAGTTGAATTTCCATGGCAATGAGCCATCTCCCACTTGTACTATTTTTCTCCTTTTTTGTTTATAGGCACTGAGCATATTTCTATTTAATAAATCCAAAGATTATTCATTTTAGCAAACATATTTTTTTACAAAGAAAATTGGTTGGAATTCTCAAGTTTAACATTCAAATAGTTGTGGATTTATGTTGTTGATGTCTTTTATTTGGATTTGGATAATATTTCAAATTAAAATTTAAACTTTATTGCTATTTAATAAGATTTCAAGTTAGATATTTGTCCATTTTACAACAATCTGACATTAAGAATGTAAGCTTAAAAATTTACATAAGAAACAACTTCTATATTAATTAAAAAACTATATAAAATTTTAGTTTACATGATTTCGTTTTCTTGGTTAATATTAAATTTCATTGAGATGCTATAATTTCATTGAGATGTTATAGATGTTGGATGTTGATGATTTTCTTTTTCATATTATATCTATATAGATAAAGAGAGGCAATAGATGGCCAAGGGAAAAATCTAGAGATGGAGGGTAAACCTTCAACTATGACTGTTGGAGTGGAAAAGGTCATTTGTAAGTCTAAATCTCTTGTTATGATTTTTTCTGGACAAAACCTGTCCAAAGAAAGGTATCCATATAGTTTAACTTTTTGCATACTTTGTGAAATTCAGGCTCCAAAAAATTCAATCAAAACATGAGGTTGTGCAACAGTTACCTGAACTGGCGTAGACAAAAAATTGGAATGCATAACAACTGCGATACAAAGTTTTTTCATTCATAGTGAAAGCTTAAATAAATAAGGCTATATAAGTAACAATAGAATCTTATGAAATGTAATTGGAAAGGAAAATCAAACTACCTATGTTGATCGAGGATGAGAAAATCTATAATGAAGTGTATAGAGGTGGCTACAAACATGACACTTTTGAAATTTATGGGTCAGTGTGGGTAGAAACCCATGATAGTTGTTTGGGTGGTGAAGATAGAATTGTTTGGGATGTGGTGATAAATGTCAAAAAAAAACTCATTCTTTACTATCACCTTTGTTTATCCATATAAATAAATGCATAAATATTTTCAACGACTCGGCTAACATTCTTTATCAGCCAATGAGAAAAATACATGACGTCTTCCTAGCACCAACATCTAGCAGTCGACATTGAATTTCTTAGCATAAATACCTAGTGCCTAACATTGGAAAGTAGTGAGCATCCTCACACAAGGTAGCCTATTAGCTAATAATTCTCATTTAGCTCAACTTGTCAGGCTACCCTTATGCATGACAATCTTTAGAAAAGCCAGATGTCTCTTTCTTTTCAAGTGAGAAGCAAAGAAATAAAGAGTTTTTGAAGAAAATTTACAAGAATCTTAAGGTCAAAATAAAATAGGTGAACAAAGGCATATTAAACTAGTGATAGCATTAAAAGGAGGTGCAATGGTTAAGTTGATAGTAGCATATATTCCATGTTTTTTCATAAAGGAGAAATAAGTAAAGTGAATGCTAAATAATAATAGGGTAGCTTGAATATGTTCATTTTGGAGTGAGCATGTTGTTTGAGGACCACCAATTTGCAAAGTCTCAGAGATAGATTCTTAGCATTAAATTTAAAGAGTTATAATTAGATACCGAGTAAATACAATGTTAACTTGGTCTTTATAACACTTAACCTTTTTGAGAACCTTTTTTCAGTTACTAGTAGTTTGAGTATTCAAAGTCCACAAGTTTTGAATTTGTGCATTTCCTCCAATCATCGCCTTCCATAAGAAAATATCTAGTTAGGGCATTATGTTAGGTGGTACATATGCCTTGTATTGTATGACGCGTCCTCAAAACCTATTGCACAATAGAAGAAAAACATTTTAGTTATTGAGAAATATCCAAAGAAACTATTAGTTGTGTAACATGTGGCAAACATGGGGAAGATTTTTGTACCTTAATATGTTATAGAGAGATTTTTGTAACTGTGCTTCCTCTATTTTCCTTGTAATTGTGTACAGGTTGCTTTGCATTTTAGAGTAATTTTTGAAGGTGAACATTGGTTGGATGCAAAGGTTGATTGACGATTTCACTCTGGATATGGCGATGAATGTCAAGCTCCACCTTTCTAGTTTGCCAATGTCAATTGTTGCTTTATTAAGTGTCAGTCCCATATATTTGTGTATGGTTATAGCCCATCACATTGTGAGTAGTATTTTCCTTTGACTTTCTAGGGATATAGGAACTATTGGTACAAGTTTTGGGTCATTTTGGTTCAATGATAACCCTTTGTAATTTTGCATCCTTGCTACAACATAAATTGGAACATTAGGTGGCCTAGAACCTTGGTTGTAAACAATGTCAATCACTTCACTAAGTGCTCCATTTACAAGCCATGCTTGTGTCCATATGTTCATTATGAGCATGATGTGCTGCCCTTTGCATAGTAATACCTATTTTTCAAGTTGTTCATCACCAACTACATTGTCTATCGAGTTACAAGTATTGTTCATTTGTACTAATCATATTTGGATAGTTTAACAGTTTCAACATTCTTTTACTATGTATCTTTACCAAATCATTGGTATAAAATAGGTGCTTCAAGTTGTCAAATTCTTCCTTCTCATTTGATTTGACATGTTTGCATGTGTGAGTCATTAGGATTTGCTAGTCTTCTTGGTATGGCTATGCATTTTTGTATATTTTGCAGTACTTGATGAAATTATGTTTGTGTTGTATTTTCAACATGTTGTCAAAATATTTTATGTAGGGTGATAACTATTGTCAATTTCTCCCACAATATCCTAGCACATGATTGAGAGGTGTAGATAGGCATGCCCATCATGAGTGACAACTATGCAAGATTGCCTATCAAGATCATGGAGATACCACCAAACCACATGTGTTGATTTTGTGGAAATGTCTAATTCAATCCACTATCTATTTTTAGTATCAACTTTGGTCCTATGAAGCTCATTTCATCAATAGGAATGTATCTCACATCCTTTAATTCCTCTTAGAATATTGTCAATGCTTTTCTATGTACTAGTTGTATTTCTTTAATAGGAATCCTAAGCACTGAATGTATTGTTGTTGCATGTATGTTGAATGCAACAACCCCTCTAGGAGCTAGTGTGATAAGATGAATTTTTTAATGTATTATCTTACTGTTGAGTGCATTTCGTATGTACTCTATTAAGTACGACTTTCCTATCCTAGTTGTTCCTTGAATGATCATGTAAAGTGCCCTTGTAGAGGAGCATTTGTTACATGGTTTGTTATTATTCTTAGTACAAACTCTTGATTTTATACTATTGTATAGCATGGAATATCAAAGTTTGACATCATGGTCTTACCTTGGCCACATGCCTTCTATGTATTGATGAATTGTGTTGCCTTTCATGTAAGTGTTGAGGTACTGTATTTTGTTCCCATTTATAGTTGGTATCAACTTTGTGCTTCCCAAGCGTGTGAAATTCACTTAGAATGATAATATTTGAGGGACCCATTTGCAAAAATAACTCCCATTCATCCATCTCTATTATGTACCCCATGTTTGTGTCATTATCCCTCTCTTTGTCTTCTTCTTCTAGGATTTTTTCTTCTTTGATGGTGTGGTTGACATGCCATATAGTGTATTTGATTGCATTCACTTGCTTCCAATTTCTAATTATTGACTCTTGCATAAATCCTATGTCATTTTCTATATTGTGGAAATATTTGTACAAGAGTAGTTTGCACCAGCAAAATAATTCAAAGTTTTTTGAGTCCTCATCTAAGACAGAATAGAACTTTGGGTAAATGTTGACAATGACTTTCACTTTATTTTCAATTCATACAATTTTCAAAATAGGAGAAAGATCTTTTAGTTTCAAGTAATGTTACTGCCTTGATCTCTGTAAGTCACTCCATATAGGCGTGTATGTAGCTGGTATAGACTTGGCTCTCATCTATTGTCCTTGATATTTGATGCAACACTTTTCTTTCAACATTCAAAGATGTCAAAGGGTGACTACAAATAATGAGGCAATTTTTGAAGCATTTGGCTTGTTTCTTGTGCTCCTATATAACACTCTGCCACTATCTTAGTCATTAATTTTCAATATGTTGCAAGGGATTGACTATTCACTTTTTTAATCTACAATTGTGGGAGTCATGACCAAAATAATCTATTTTTTCTTCCTCAACAATTATTATGCCCTAACAATGTCAATCACTAATATTATACCAAATGCATAATGTTTTATATATTGGATTTAGATAATAGTTACTTGCATAACAATAGCGAAGAAAACACAACACATTCAAGTGTCAACAATATTTAAAATAACTTGATTAGTGTAACATGCTCTTCAAATTCCCATCGATACCCTATTTGTCTATTTAATTTCCTATAATATTATTCTTTATGGACTCATCAATATCATCATTTGAACATATTGGAAACCCTTACACCATAGAGTATGGATCACCCTGCTAATTAAGAAGACTCATGTACATCATATTAAAGGCGAGGAAATATTATAAATATAGCTCTTAGAATTAGGGAAAAGGTAGATTCAATAATTTTGTGATTTTAAGAGAGCCACGTAATGATTCAAACCTATGCTTGCATTGCAGATATTTTTTATTAATATACTTGTACAAGTGTCAAATGTTCTTTCTACTTTTGATGCATACTTGGCAATGTATTTGAGAACAAGTGTGCATGAGACCAAGGGTTGACAATGTATGTTGGTTCTCCATATGTGCAACATTTATTGATTGTGTATGCTAAGCCTATTGCCATTTCTTGTAGGTTCATATTTTTCATTACCATCATTGTCACATGACATGATAGATTTATTATGTTCTTTCCATGGAGCTTTGTATCAACACAATATTTTTTTCCCCTTCATTCACAAGAATATTCCCTATCTAAACTTTGTTTGCCTTTGGATGAGGTTTACTATCTCTTCGTAGTCATTAGCATGATGTGCAACAAATATCTCAGTTATTTCTAACAAGCATGAATAATCTAGTGGACACCAAAACATTGTGTTACTTTTCTATCTCACATTGTGAGATTTCCAAGCACTGACATACATGTCAAAAAAATTTATTGGCCTTTGAACCTCTGCATCATTTTTCCAATCAAGGTTGTCCATATAAGGTGCATTCAAGAGCCAAATAAATTTGTGTATATGTGCAATACCTCTATGTTGTCACTCATATGTACTAATAATCTTTTGTACTGAGGAGTTTTTCAATCACTTCTTCCTGAAAGATTATGAATTATTGATGTAGCTATAATGCTATTGCCTGGAGATTATTGGTTTCATTTTCCCAAAGTTTCTTGTTTGATTGCATTTTAATAGGAATATCACTCAACAACAATCAATGTAGCTCTAGCCACTTCATATTTGTTGCATTTAAAGTGAACAATAGAATGGGTGTTCCTAGTTGATTGATCATGTCTTTTAACTCTACCTGATGTGTGTTAAAGTATGGTCTTGTACCTCTAATAGAAGATCCAAAGTGCATAAGCTCCTTTGCAAGTTGTGTGTCTAGGAGATGTTTAAGGTATGCACAAAGATTTTTAATGGTGGTTGGCATATTTTCTTATGTATTTATTTGAATGAATATAGTTGCAAGGCCTTGGGTGTTGTAGTGCCTACCCCTAGGTCCCATTTTTGTTATCATGGTCAAACTATGTTAGACTAGTTTTATGTTGATAGTTAGTAGCATTGTTTTGAGACTATCAGATATTATGCTATGGATTCAGTTGATGTATGATGAGATTACTTAGACTCTACATTTCATATGTGCATGATGATTATTACATTATTTCTAGTTATTGATGATGATTAGTTAGATGGTTTATTATCACATGTGTTTTCTTATGGATACTTACCCCATACTTGCATGTGTATGGTGTGTGTATTTGTTCTTATGTATGGCATTTCTGATGTGGTTAAGGAAGGGAGTCGTAGTCACCTGCTAGTCAGGATCTACACGATGCACCACTTCCTGCCATTGCCTGTTTAGCTTAGCATATATATATTGTATGTACATGCATGGTTTTTATGTAGGTTGCAGGTACTGGGTATCGACTTCCCTGAATTGCTAGGAAGAGCGTACCCTATCGCATTATCTCAATGGTAAGAGAGGGGAGATAAATTCTCAAGTCCAAATCCTAAACCCTTAAACCTTTTTGTCCTAGAAAGATAGGACAAGTATCTGATATACTTTACCTTTCGAATGTGTCAGATGACATAATTTGTGTTTTTTAACCCTTTAGAGTGATTTGTATGGATTGTTCTATGATGGGTTTTCATATTTTATCTTGGAGGTCTATGGTGAATTTTCTACTAATTAAGTCTAAAATTAAAAGATTTAATCAATAATTTAATTATTTGGAAAAAATTAATATAATATCATGATCTTTTGATATTTTGATTTTAATTAATTAAATAAAAATTAATTGAGAAAAGAATTAAATAAAAGAAATTAGAAATTAAAATTAATAATAATAATAATAAAATAATAAATAAATAATAAT